>JAKZJZ010000020.1:92500-676875 GCA_022702705.1 Papilionanthe hookeriana x Papilionanthe teres
TTCAACAGCCACCAAATTGATCCTAGAGACTGACATAGATGCCTCTAGCCCACCCTACTCAAGCCATGGACCAAGGGTCCTCCAAATTAGGGGATTTCTTTCCTAAAGTGTTTAAACCATAGGGATCTTTAACAAAATTAATCACCCACTCAATTGCTCTTCATGATGGCCTGACCACTGGCCACCCTCCCCTCCCCTAGCTGGTCGGCCTAGTCGCTAGAGGAAGCCAAACTGAGAGCCACCTCTCTTGGATCAAAACCCAAACTCACCTCCCAAGATGTTCAACCTTGTTTGGTCACTAATGCCTTGTTTCCTTCCACTTAAGCAACTAATCCCACCCAATAGCAAGTCATGAGCTCAGCCCAATGGCCATGGCTATAAAATCCATCCTTCACGGCCAAGAGGGGGTGTTCAAATTTTCCTAATGAAATCCAAATTGCCCTGAGATCTGCTTTGGGACCTTTTGAGTGTAAGCCCACCATCCTTAGCCATTGAATCCCACTACCCAGAGCTAATTTCAGAGCTCAATTCTCAACAAAAAATAGGACACTCCCCACCACATCTCCACAATGGACCAAATCTAAATTATTGCACCCACACCATCCCCACACTGAAGAAGAAGTTCCCCCATCAAAGCCCCATCACAGAGAACCCTTAGCATAGACTTTGATCAACTTCTGAAATCGGGCCTAGTTGAACTTGGGTCTAGACATTTTACCAAAGCAAGAGGCTTTATCTGGAGGCTTGTTGGGTCTAATCGAGGCTGCTACAACCATCTGATTGAGGCCTCCCCTTCTCAGACAAAGGTATTGAACTCTCCCCCTCTCTCGAGCTTATTTCATTTCTCCATTCATGTTAGCTTGATTTAGTGCTAGGTTAGTCTTATAGATAGGTTTGTCTGGGCTAGATAAGTCCATAGAAACAAACTCAATGTGATTTGGTTTAATATCGAGCGAGATATTAGGTTTAGAAGGTGGACGGTTCTCTGTGCACACCAGTTGGGGATGAAGGCCAGATGTCGTTGGATGAAGTGTGTATCAAATGGAGGGCTGGGATCGCGTCGAATGAACTCTTAGTGCATAAAGCGCGAAGTTGAGTCAGATGACAACGCACCAAATGGGGAAACGACGCATAGAGCCTCAGAGCAGTTAATGATGAGGTGGTGCTGCTTCGGATAAGTAGAAAAATATGATTAAAAAGAATTAATTAAATCAGTGGACCTTTAAAAATCTATAACTTGGTCTAGAAAAATCATAAAAATAAAAGAAAGATACTCTCTTGCTCGGTGAACAGAGGAGAACAATGTGGAATTGATTTCAAGTTTATTTGGTATATCTTTGATTTTTAATTATTTAAATATAGCATTTGATATTTTATTTCTCCATTTGCATGTACATTTCACCATGGCTTGAAATTTTGGACTTTTGATCCCTCTATCATGAGGGCTCATCATTGATTTTTCCAAGGTCTGGGGGGATCGCTAAGTGGAGAAGCCTAATTTTCAAATTAATCACCTTTATTTTGGTGTAAAAAATATAATGATTAAAATATTTATGAAAAAATGTAAAATAAATTTTGGTAGGTTCAATGTGATCAAAGGACCATAGGAAAATTATAGCTTGGCTTAAGTCATTAAATATAACCCTTACTGCCATCAAACCCCAAAACTAAAAGAAAATTAAATTGGATTAAATATCAATTTAAATGGCTTAAAAATAATTCTCTACTGTGGTGAAGCGTCAGAGGAACTCCAAAAAAATTTTTTTGAAATCATTTAGAGTTAATTTGACCACTCATATGGATTTTTAAAGTTAAATGACATTTTTGGTATTAAAATAATTCTAATAATTAAAATATAAGTTGAAAAATTATAAAATTGATTTTGGGTGTTCCTTATGATTAGAGAAACATAAGAAAAATAAAATTGGAATTAAAATAAAATTTTCATTTCTAAGGACTTTAAATATTTTAATAATTAAAAATTTATAAAAATCATGAAAATAATAAATGTTGTGGAAATATTCTAAATTATCTCTTGATCACTTAGGAACAATTTTAATAATTTTATAATTTTTTAAATGAAGATGTTAAATTTTAAATGGGTTAAAAATAATTTTGAAGCTTAAAAATGGATTTTTCTTATTTTCCCATTCAAATAATTCCAATAATTGAAATATAAATCACAAAAATATGAAATTTGTTTCATTGGGTTCCCTGACCTTAGAGAGATTTATGAAAAATACCTAACTTAATTTTTAACCTAATTAATATTTTATATTTTATTAATACTCCATAAATTAAAATAATTATAATAATTAAATTTAAATTCAAAAAATCATGAAATTTGGTCCAAGTTGTATTCTAGTCTATGTAAACCTCCAATAATTTTCTTAAGAATAAAAGATTTGTTTTTATCAAGTTATTAAATTATCTTTGAAAATCGTCATTTTGCATGAAAATAATTATATAAATTAAATTAAATTTACAAAAATCACATTTTCCCCTCTGATGTTTTAATTGACTTATAAGTAAGATAACATAAAATTTCAAAGTCATTTGAGTTAAATATGATTAATTATGAAGTATTAAGGCATTGGGGGCAAAATTGTAATTTTGAAGAATTTAGTCTTAATTAACATTTAAGTCTTATTAAAGGGTAAATGGGTAATGAATGATCTTAGTAAACATGTTAAAATGATTGACACATGGAGGGATAAGTGGTAGAAACCCACCTCACTTTTTTCATATTAAAAGATAAAATTGTAATTTTTTTAATTATATTAATTTAGAAGATAATCAAAATTTAATGATCCTAAGTGAGGGGTTTCATTCCTAGAAAATGATACCTAATGATTCAAAAACTCTAGTCAGTGGTCCAATTATAATTCAATATTTTGATAAGAATTATAATCATAAAAGTCAACTTAACATTTTTTTTTAAAAAAAATATAAATATACCCACTAAAGTCTTAAGGGCTTAGTTGTGAGACTAGGCTTAATTAAATTTGATTAATGATGTTTAGAAAAGAAAGGTTAACCAATATCATACACTTTCTGAAACACTACAAGCCTAATTTTAAAATTAAATCAGCTAAGCTCCTTAATTAGGTCAGTTTGCCCCTAGGAGTCTTTACTCACATAATTTATAAATGGAATATCAAGTGATAATTACCCCGCTTTTGGAATGATCAAAACATTAGTTCATTGAGCATAAGCGTATGAAATGGATGAATCATTTAATGAGTATGATAAGTACAAATGAACTCATGAAAGTTCAAAAAGGGTTGTGAAATATCTAGGCATTCTCTAAATCCTTTCACAAGTCTTATGGATATCTTGCAGGATAACAAAACCTTTTATACTTATTAAAGGACAATATCTCTTAAATGAATAAATAGAACACACCAAGTTATGGCATAGGACTCGGTAGGCCCATGATGAACCTATCTATAGGCTTTACTTTTATGCAAATTATAAATGTTTACTGTAAAAGATACTAAAGTTTTAGGTGGAGGAACGAGAATACTTGATAGGTAAACTTTTAAAGTTTATAGTACCTTCTTTTCCTGCACTTTCTTTATTGTACTTTCTTGTTTACAAGCTTGCATGTTAAATAACAATATCAACCTACATGAAAATCAAAATCTTTAGGATAGCCACAAAACTGAAACAAAAAATCAAATCAAATTAAAACAAAATAAAATTCACCGCCACAACAATCAAAATATAAGACAACTCAAAATTTAATCATAAATAAAACAAAAATTACATTTACAACTAAATTAAAATGTCTCTATCAGATGATCGGGAATCCCTCGCCGGAGGCAACCTATGGCTGCTAACGAGCTTTCCCATAATCTAAATGAAAGTATGGAATTCATTAAGTTGAGTTCAATAAATCCATCTAGACTAAGTGAATCCGAAGAAAATAGTGGTGCTGAAATGAGGGAACCATTGGATCCTAACCAGTGTCACTATAATCAACTTAAGTATTTCTCTAATAAGATATTAAGACACCTCAATTTAAACATTTCTAGAATATGACACTTCTCTCATCTCTTCAATTTGACACTTCTAAAACTAAACCTGCTACGATGAGGAGCTTTGAGTATGTAAAGTGGGCAGCACGACCATCTTCAACAGCAAAAATCCTTAGAAATAAACAAGAAGTCATAGGACTTCGAGGTAGCTTGCCTAGTGCAACATAAATCCTTACTTTATCTCTTTAGGCCTTTGCACCTTGTACAATATAAGCCCTAACTCGTCTTAGGTTCTGAGGCTGTCATTGGGTATGACATAAATCCTCCTATCTTCCAGGCTATTCGCATGATTGGTACCAAGTGAATGTAAGCTCAAAATCATAAAATTGGTAAGATAAAACACTAAATAACTATCTCAAATTGAAGTCAAACCATAAGATAGTTTGGGAAGTCACCAAGACTCTTCTTGGATCTATCTCTTCCTCTAGCTTTCATTTTTTTGGATTCCTACAATAACTGTTCTAAAACTTGAGTCACTAACCTATTGAATTCCCTATTACCACATTTTCGTGAGGATCCAACCTTTTGTAAGTCATGAATATAATATTTCCAGATCTAAATCAAGAGTTTTCTTTGGTGACTTTGGTTATCTAAGATGTAATTAACTATGAGAACTTACGCTGTAGAAAGCTTTAAGACTCAGATTAATATAAACCCTATCTAATCCTTTTATATTAGATAGGGAAGTTATCTGATCAACATAAATGGTTCGCAGACCAAATGGATGTCATGAGTCTTTAGTTTATTTGATCAAGCCTCACCACTAAGCAATGTATCCATTTGTCGTGATAGATACATGGCTTGTAGTGAAATTTTTGATTATTTAAACTATTGCATGCATGATATCAGTTTGATTTCACTTTTAAAAAAATTAAAAATGATATTTTCCAAATTATATATCTATTTTAAATTAAAACTATTTTAAACCGGGTGTTGGGATACCCTTTTAGACGACCGACAATTTCTAAATTTTTAACCAGCCGACCCAAAACAATTCACAGAATATTGTTTGCTATGACAAATTTTAATGTTTGATAAGAATATCTTAAACTTCTATCAATTGATGAAATGCTCATGAATATGCAAGAAACTTCAACATACATAATGGCTAACAATTTGACATCTAAAAATATTTTGGAAGTGAAAATGATGTAATTTTTAGAAAACCAAAATGTGATATTATATAAAGCACATATCATAAGACAGCCTTCTCCATAAATTCCCCATTGAGTGAAAATAAACTCTCTCTAATTTTAGTCCTTTTTATCTGCTAAGTTCATTAAATACCAATGTAAATTAAACCAAACATTTGAACCTTAAAACAATTTGCTTAATAGCCTCTCTCTTATTTAATGCTTTTTATCTGTTTATTTTCATGCATCAGAAGGAAAACCAAATCAAACCAAAGGAAGACTCACTTTCATTCCCTCTTAATTATTTAATACACATTCATTTAAAATGGCATAAAAGGTTCCAACTGTCACCCATATCATGAATAACATTAAATGTTTAAGCTATGGCGCTTAAAATGCATTATTTGTAATAATAACATGAAAAGTGAGGGATTTTCAATTAAGTTTTTACAGCTAGTGGAACCAATTCTAGCTTCTCTTTTCTTGGAGATGTTATTCCGACCCTCTCTAGCATATCCAAGCTCTCATAAGAGATGCCGCTAGGTAGTTTCCAATTGAAGCGATGCAAGAGATTTGCCAAAGAAATCTCAATAAGAGAGACTGCAAACTGTATTCCAGGGCAAATTCTGCGACCAGAACCAAATGGAATGTAGTGAAAATCATTACCTTTATAGTCCACATCACTGCTCAAGAATCTCTCGGGTTTAAAATCTAGTGCTTCTTTCCAGTAAACATCATCTCTTCCAATGGCCCATGCATTTATAAGGACTCTTGTCTTTTTAGAAATGTGATATTCTTGAATTTGGCAATCATGCAATGATTCATGTGGGAGAAGTAATGGAACAGGTGGATGCAGACGAAGAACTTCCTTTATGACAGCCCTCATGTAGTTCAGTTTATCCAAGAGTTCCTCCCCGACTACTTCCTTTCCATGAGCTACTTCTCTCACTTCATTCTGCACCTTTGCCATGACATCTGGGTTTCGAATGAGTTCAGCCATGCTCCATTCAAGAACAACAAAGGTTGTGTCTATTCCAGCAGCAATCATATCCTTAGGAAGCACCAAGGGATGTTAGATATTCATTTTATCATAAGATACAAGTTTTACTTTTTATACCGAGTACAACATAAATAGAATCTATTTGGGTGCTGTAAAAAGAGAAATTATTAGATAAACTAAAATAAGTGACAACATTTGTCACATGAAAAATAATTATGCAGAAAATTCCAATTTCTTTATCATTAGCAGTCTTTGCATTAAAAAATGGAAGTGAAAAAAAAATACCATTAAAATTGCCTTAATATGTTCATTTGTGAGATCAAACTCCAAGCTTGAGTTTTTCTGCAGCAGAAGCAACACATCAATGAAATCTGTACTGCTTGTGCTCTGTCCTTCATTCAACCGACAAATATGGTCATGAATAAAGTCTCCAAGAAGAGCATCCCATTTCTCAGATTGTCGCCTAAGCTTGCCTTCCAATCCAAAGAGCACATCTAGCCATCTCAACCTGGGGAAGTAGTCCTCAAGAAACACTGCTTGAAATGAATCAACGGTCTTATGAATAAGCTCGCAAAGAAGCTTCTTCTTCTCTTCACCTAACGATGACCCGAAAAGAGATTTGCATATGACGTCGCATGTCAATGAATTCAGGATCTCAGACATGCATACAACTCCATTATTGTTTGAAGCTATGCGTGAAATTCCTTCGATCATTAATGAAACTTCTTCCATACGCACTAGACTAAAGGACTTTATCATTTTATAGCTTAGGAGGTTGGTGACACATACCTTCCGGATCTGTCTCCAATATTCTCCATAAGGGGCAAAGACTAAATCGTTATGGTTGTATAGCAAAAACCTTGAAACCTTAAGTGAAGGCCGGCTGGCAAATACGAGATCATGAGTTCTAGTGATCTCTCGAGCAAAAGAAGGTGATGAAACTACAAGAGTGGGTATGCTTCCTAGCTGTAGAAGCATGAGGGGTCCATACTTCTTTGATAGCTCGAAAAGCGAACGATGGGGTAACGAGCCCAATTGATGGAGATTACCGATAAAAGGAAACTTTCTGGGTGATGGAAGATGAGGTGCCTTCTTTGTGTTTGATTTCCGCTTTCTTTTTTCTACCAGCAGGAAGATCAGAGGAATAAAGAAAAGCCCAGCAAGCAGCATCGAATCCATCAGGAGCTTGTCTAGTATTATTGGAGGAGGACAGAAATTTCAGAAATATTATGACAAAATTACTTGATCATTGCTGTGTGTGGAAGGGACACTCATTTTGGCCATGGATATGCAGAGGATAAGGTAGCGTTTTCTTCGAGCAATGTATAGTTAAAATTCGACCAATAAGGCTCCTTCTGTCCTTTGATGTAGGATGTATTTTTTTAAAATTAATTATTTTAAATTGATATTAAAAAATTTTAAAAAGTTAATAATAATCACTATTTTATCTCGTCGGTAGCAGTGTTATCACTCAGCCGTCTATATGATGATATTGTAAGAAAATACTTTTATTTTAATTTGCGAAGTCACTCCAGTTTTAAAATCATATAAAAACAAAATCAAAAACCATTAATGACGTGAAAATAGGATATAAAAAATGAGGATATATTTTGATCAATTTTATGTTAATTAATAGGTAGGATTTTACCTACACACCACCTAAAACTTAAATAACAAATTAACCATTCAAATCATAAATATTTCAAAGAAGTCACCTTCAACCTACTACTCCTCATTTCAGCCACCAAGCACGCCATTCGATTTGCCTTCGTCTACTCTTACCTTCCTCCCATCTCATTCCAACACACAAGGAACATCTCTCCGTCAAGAGCAGCCGAGGCAAGGCGAAGGCGTGCGGTGGCCGTAGAAGAGAGATTGGATCGGAAAAGTTGTGGGGCATGTCTTCTTTCTTCCTTAATTTGGCACCGCAGCCTTATTGAAATTCCAAAGCAGCAAGACACCTTCTGACTATTTATCTGCCAGCCCTGTACAAGCCACCTTCTTTCAGGATCCGGAAGTTATGAAAAACGGTTCTTCAACTGCTTTCTCCCCTTCCCCTTCCCCTTCCCCTTCCCCTTCCCCTTTCCCTTCCCCTTCCCCTTTCCCTTTCCCTTCCATTCACCACCGTCACCATCCCGTGACGGAGGAAGGCAGAGTAGACGGAGGCGAACGGAATGGGACGTGCCGACTGAAACGAGGAAAGTAGATTATGGTGATTGATTTGAAATATTTAAGATTTGAATCATTAATTTATTATTTATAAAGTTTTTTATGATGTGCGGGTAAAAACTACAAATTAATACTCTGCTGTTCAAGAGAACATTTTTTTAATCCGCTTTTATATACCAAAAAATTTTGATCTATTTAAATATAAACACCTAAAGGTTTATATTTACACTTATAATGTCTTGATGTGAAATTAAAGATTTTAGTGGTATATAATTATGTATTGGGGTATAAACGAGCGGGACTACAGTGAACCTGAGCTCATCTCGTGTTTGGCTTGTTAAAAAATACTATTGTTCTTGTTTGACTCCTTTATATTTTGAATACAAAAATTTATTTACGTTCGGCTTGTTTGCTTAGCGAGTCGAACACGAGCACTTCACGAACAAATAACCATTTTGACAACTCTAATACGCACGTACGATATCAATATCAGTAAGCAATAGCTCGAGCGAGCATGCAAATCTCTACTTGTTAAAAATATCATTGTTCGTGTTCGGCTCGTTTAAATATCAAGATAAAAAAAAACTTATTTGAGTTTGGCTCGTCTGCCTATCAAGCCAAACACAAACTGTTCATGAGCATTGTGTCATTTTGTTAACCCTAGTCACAAAGTTCGCAGGATATTAATGATGAGGCGACATTTAAATCTTATTATTTATTTTAAAATATTCATTTAAGTTTATAGTTGGTAATTTAAATTGATTAAAAATCTTTATAGCCTTCTAGTCAATTATATATATATATATATATATATATATATATATATATATATATATATATATATATATATATATATATATATATATTTGTGTGTGTGTGTGTGTGATGACGCTTGCACTGTTGATTGACGAGGCGTCACTATGCCCCTCGAGTCAAAGATTTGATCCCCGTGTCGTCGAGTTATCGAATATTAGGCACGTAGCGCAAACACCCCATTATATTTGTCAAGCGCAAAAGGAAATAAGTTTTTAGGGCCCACCAGACTCAAATACTGATTCTTTTAATATATATATATATATATATATATATATATATATATATGTGTGTGTGTGTGTGTGTGTGTGTGTGTGTGTGTGTGAGCCTTGTCTTATTGGTTGCGGCCTTTGATGTAAGTCCATCGGGTCAGGGGTTCAAATCTCACCCCTTACTAGAGGATTTGAATAGCACACAGGATCGGAAGGGGTCCGCTCCACGGTTAGTTTAACCTATATACACACACACGCGCACACACACACACACATTGTCTTTTTTTTTTTTTTTGAAATGATTGGTTGACGAGCGAAATCGCCAACCAATCCCATTAAGTTCGCAATCTCGCTACTACTGGGATTGAACCATGTGAACTTATTATTTGAATATCATCTCCATACAGCAGACAACTCGCCTAAAGGGGATTCGAACACTTGACCTGAGGAGACTTATACTTCTCTACCAACGGGCCAAAAAAGAGACTATATTATATATATATATATATACACACACACACACACACACACACCATATACATACCATTTTTTTTATTAGAAATTTTATTTTTGTTCCATTTGATCCTCTATCAAAGGTTTTGATGTAGTTTTTTATTTCTTTGATATCTCAGATTGTTTATCGTAATATTTTCTTTTATATATTAGTTCTTCCATATTTCGAATATTATTTCCAACAGATTTATTTAGATTTCTTATTTATATTTCTCATTTATTTATATCATCTTCAATTCTTAACAAATTCTTTTCGCTCTTCTGTTTATTGAATGTTATGAAATACGTGGGTCTATCATGCTTCCTACTCAGAGTTTATCTTAACAATGTATTGAATTGCTTCTTTGTATTTTAGGGTTTGACCTTAACAAGTTCGGTTCATATTATACTTTTCTCTGTGGTTTTCTAGAGAAAATTAGGGCTTAATAAGATCACATATATCCATATTAGACCACAATCCTATATAATCACTTCAGAGATGCAAAGCACAGCTTTTGTTTATTTCCTACACTAAGCGTAGCCAGAAGAAGTAGAAACAAAAGAACATAATATTATTATAAACTAACGATAAGAACAACATAATAACCTCACATTTTTCATAACATACTTACAGATATAAGAGTCGAAAAGACTTTATTTAGCCACTATAGCTTGCACACATAATTAGATTACAAGAGGGGAGGTGGAGAAAGAAGAAAAAGAAGACTCACTAATTTCTCTCTGTGCTCACCTTCATCGAATAGAGTATTAAATAAACCTGGAAAACCTCTGTAGACGTTATGGATGATAATAATTTGTTTCTTTTGTCGTCATGGCTGACGATTTTTTAAATAACTCAATCGGTGGAGTATGGAGTAGCCAATAATGTTGGTACGAAAAGATTCTTTTTCAAGTTGATGCAGTAGGACGTGACCAATAATTCCTTTGGTGGAGAGTAAATGCTGGTTTGAAATATTCTTAAAAATTATTTTGCTTTACAGCTATATCCCATTATTTTTTGCTTCAAGCTTATCTTGTATTCCTTGTAGAGTATCCTTCTTTTGACAATGCATGCATTTATGTATTTTTTTTCCTTTTGTAATTTCTTACAAAATAATTCATTTACTTCATTGCTGGCAGCAATAGTATTTCGAGTGGGAATAGAGATCCATTTTTTGTACATTACTTCATGAATCTTGTGAGTAGGCTGTAAATAAATTAATTTTAAGAGGAGTGATAAACCTAAATGTTTGGGTTGTCAGTGCGACTTTTTTAAATTGCCAAAATTTATGAACTCAGATTTATGTATATATTGATTTAGTTTTCTATTGAGTCACACAATTAAATGCAAGTATACGTATCACTCAAGTAATACAGGGCTCTAGTGGAGTCCTGGATATCGATCCCACAGGGAGGCAATTAATTTTATAACGTAGCACATAAATCACTTCTCGAATCACATCACAATTGCAAGTAATTACTAATCTTAAAATAGAAACAAACAGTTGTAGTTACTAATTCTACCAAAGTATGTTCTAACTTTCTAGCAAGTTAAACTAACACAAGACTAAATTTATAACAAAGTTCAGTTGTAAGAAAGAATCTTCCTCCTCTCCAATAATAATATGATGATTTTTGTGACAAAGATCAGTGATGCAAATGTATTGTGCCAAATAGGAGCATTCCTATTCTTTACCCTTTTCTAAGTGCATAAAGAACATTGGCTAATCCTAAGTTCAGTCCCCAAATTCATTGTTAGGCAGGGAGGATACTGGCTCTCACTCTAGAGCTCCCACTTCCCTTCCCCTGAAGGCTAACTCTCGCTTTGGTTTCCAAACACTAGGACCAAATTGGGAATTTTAGTCTATCACTCTGAAATCTCCAATTCTACGCCCATCAAAGTATATTTCCCTATTTATTTGCACCCAACCCCCATGAACAACGTCACTCATTCATGAACATTGAATGTGACGTTCACTTTTGTTGTGGAACTCATAATCATTTCAGAACATATGTTTCCCAACAAGTTTTAACAATTTAATCGGTCAAATCAAAAATTAAATGAAGTACGAAGTGAAAAAGGTCATCATAAATTATCCATAATAAATCGACACATCATTTTCTTAATTGATACACCTAAAATTTATATTATTTTTATGCACATTTTTATACTTATTTTTGATGATATTGCATTTTAATGGAAGGTATTTTGTGTTTTTCTTGCAGGTATGATGAAAATAAGTGATTATGACCAAAGAAGCAAGATTGAATCAAATTTGAAGCAAAAAAATGAAAAATGAAAATTTTGGCACTCACGGCAAAGCGCCGCTGGGCCGGCACTTAGCTGCCACAGTTAAAAATCAAGTTTAATTTAAATTTGGCGCCATTTTCAAAGGGGATGGGATGCAACTCTTGGTGGTAACTTCCATAACTTCCTTTGGGCGGCAAGTTTGAATAAAGGGGTGCATTCTTTGGTGGATACATTGAAGTTGGACACATTTTAAAGAGATACCAAGGCACCTTTTGGTCTAATATTTAAAGAGAGTCTTAGGAAAAATTAAGGGGCTCTTCCTTTGCATTTTGAAGGGTTCTTCCATTGTATTTTTACAGATTTTTTATTTTAGATTTGATTAGGAGTAGGAGTAGAGAGTAGAAAAGAGAAAAGGGTAGGATTGAAGCCTTCTTCTTCGCACTTCCTTTCTTTCCTTTAGTTTAGTTTTTATTGAAGTCTGAAGTCTATATTCTGAGTCATCGGAGTTGGGAGACTTTCTCTGAGGAGTAGTTTAGTGAAGAGTCAAAGTTTCAGAGGAACTTCCTGAGTCTTGTTGAAGGGATTTTCAGATAAGTGTTTACTTTTGTTCTTACATTTAGTTTTTAATTAATACTTGTTTTTGTTTATTATTTTTCTTATAGTTTTTAATTTCAAATCAATGTGTTTTTGTATTTTCTCAATGCATTCTGAGTAGTTTACTTTATCTTTTTTTTATTAAATGAAGAAGTAAGTAATTCATGAAGAATTATTGTGGAAAGTATATGTGTTTAAAGTTGGAAGAAGTTGTGAAAATTGATTATATAAACTTTATTTACTTCTTAATTTGTTCTGTTAAGATGTAAAATTTGTGGTGTGATTATGTAAGATCCAATGCGGTATTGTCTCATACAAGTTAGAAAGAATCACATGCAATTATATGGGTGAAAATTGTAGTTCATATAATTGAATGTAATATATTAGAAGATGTTTTAAAAGGGGTGTAAAATTAGAGGATTTTTAATGTGACAGGCTAAAAGCGCCTAATTTGGTTTGAAGTTTTAAATTTTGTTATGAGAAGTTAGCCCTCGGGTGGAGGGAAATGAGGGAACTCTAGAGTGAGAGCTGGTATCTTCCCTGCTTAACCATGTTCAAAATGATAAAATTTCAAATTAACCAATGTTCTTTATAGAACCAAGTAAGGGTAAAGAATACATTTGCTTCTATTTTTCACAACAAATTTAAATACTTCCACAACAATGTTTTCATAATTATTACTACTTTATAAAAGAAAGAAAAAGATATTCTAGTTAATAGTGTTTTTTATATCGTGTTTACAATTATTATTATTTTAATTTCTTGTTTGACTTATATAAAAAAAATTAAAGAGTGAAATCAATTATCAAACTTTTTAAAATCAAAACATACTCTCGAAAGCCAATTAAAAAAGTAAAAAGATAATTTTCTTATTTCTTTAAAGATTTTCACTTTCCCTGTGGGTTCGTTATCTTGGGGCTTAATCAGAAAGTCCTATATTACTTGATAAACGATATGTATACTTGTGTGGTATCCACATTATAAATCAAAATCATAAGCATATATATTCGGCGGGATCAAGTTTCTGTCATCGTTGCCAATTTTCATATCATAATTGTAAGTATAAATATCGGGTGGATCGAGTTTTTAGTACCGTTGTCGGGGAAAGAAATTAATTAAAATTACATTTTAAAGAAAATTAAGAAATTTTAAATTTTTTATTTTCTTTATTTTTGTTAGTGTGTTATGTTTTGTTTTGTTTTATTGTTGTATGCGTAATTCAGGCTCTGAGAGACTTGTGCCTTACGATTCTGAATTAGAAAGAATTATCAGAAAAATTAAAAAATTTAAAAATACAGAAAAAGATAAAAATATTCAAGAAATGACAAATAATTAAGATCAAAATGTTGGCATCCATAAAGAATTAAGACCTTTAAGAGATTATGTTAACCCTATAGTGGATGAACTTCGTGGTAGTATTCAAAACCCTCCTGTAGCTGCTAATTCTTTTGAGCTTAAACCTGCTATTATCCAAATGGTATTTAATAATCAGTTTGGGGGAGCAACAACTGAAGATCTTAATTTGCATCTTGCTAATTTTCTAGAGTTGTGTGCTACTTTTAAATATGATGGTGTTTCGGATGATGCTATTAGACTTAGTCATTTTTCCTTTCTCACTAAGGGATAAAGCTAAAATATGGTTACATTCGTTAAGCACTGGATCAATTAGAACTTAGGGTGAACTGTCACAAAAATTCCTTGCTAAATATTTTCCACCATCTAAGACTGCTAAGTTGAGAAATGATATTACATCTTTTTGTCAGTTTGAAGGGGAATCAATATATGAAGCATGGGAAAGATTTAAAGATCTCCTAAGGAAATGTCCACATCATTCGATACCAGATTGGTTAACAATTCAAACTTTTTATAATTGATTAATTGGATCTCTTAGATCGATCATCGATCGTCTACTCGGTGGATCATTAATGTCTAAGTCATTTTCCGATGCTTACGCTTTAATTGAAGAAATGGCTACTAATAATTTTCAATGACCTTCTGAAAGGTTAAATCCTAAAAAGGTAGCCAGTGTTTTTGAAAATGATGTTTTTACAATGTTAGCAAATCAAGTTGCTGCTGTTTCAAGGAAGATAGACCAATTTGGGATGAATTTTTCTCAGCCACATTCCATGATTGAAGAAAATTTATTAGGCCAAATGGTTGATTCTTATTCTTCACCAGAAACTGTGAATGCTATAATTAAGCCTAACAACCCATATTCCAATTATTATAACCCATGTTGGAAGAATCATCCAAATTTTAACTGGAATACCAATAATCAGGGTGGTGTTAATCAACAATGGGGGAACCACCAAGTAAACCAATTGAGGAATTGGAACAACCAAGGAAATAATAATAATAATATATTAACTTATCCTTCAGGTTATAACAATGTTGTACAATTAAAGGAGAAAAAGTTATCTATTGAAGAAGTGGTGTTACATATGGGAATTCAATTACAAATTCAAGGAGCAACCAACAGAAATATTGAAAATCAATTGGGACAAATTGCAAATGTCTTAAGTAATAGATCCCAAGGAATGCTTCCAAGTAATACTGAAGTAAATCCAAGAGAAAAGAATAAAGAAGAAGTAAAAGCAATTCAACTGAGAAGTGGAAGAGAATTGGAAGATAGAGTTCAAAAAGAAACTAAAGTAGAGAAAGAAGAGATTGAAGAACCAAAAGAGGACGCTTCAAAAGGTTTGGAAAGACCTGTTTCTCCACCTAAGGTTGATTTAGAAAAACCACCACCTCCATTTCCTCAGAGACTTCGTCAATAAAAGTTGGATAAGCAATTTTCAAAATTCTTGGAGATATTTAAGAAGCTTATTATTAATATTCCATTTGTTGAAGCCTTAGAACAAATACCAAGCTATGCAAAATTTATGAAGGATATTCTTAACAAGAAAAGGAAGTTTGAAGATAAAGAGACTGTTGAACTTATTGAGGAGTGCAGTGCAATAATTCAGAAAAAGTTTCCTGAAAAGCTTAAAGATCCTGGTAGTTTCACAATTCCATGTGCAATCGGAGACAAATTCTATGGAAAAGCTTTATGTGATTTAGGTGTAAGCATTAACCTTATGCCTCTATCAATATTTAAAAGACTGGGGCTAGGAGAAATAACCCCAACTACTGTAACTCTGCAAATAGCAGATCGTTCGATCACTTATCCTAAATGAGTTATAGATGATGTTTTGGTTAAAGTGGATCAATTTATTTTTCCTGTTGATTTCATTGTGTTAGATATGAAGGAAGATAAAGAGATACCTATAATTTTGGGAAGACCTTTCCTAGCTACAGGCCGAGCTATGATAGATGTACAAAAAGGGGAATTAACGATGAGGGTTAATGATCAGACTGTTACATTTAATATTTTAAAATCGATGAAATATTCTGCTAGAGGTAAAGAAGATGAATGTTATAGGATGGATGTTATCAAATATTTGAGTGAATGTCATTTCAAATCAACTTATGAAGAGAAATTTGAAAGAGAAGAATTGGAACATAAGCAAGAAGAGGAGTTACTTGATTCTGAAGATTTTCAAGAGGAAGATTTAAAGTATGTTCGTGAAAGTTTTGAATTGTTGGATTTCACTGAAAAAGATGAATCTTATAGTCCATTAATTGAAAAACCTCCTGAACTTGAGTTAAAAATGCTTTGTGATAATTTGAAGTATGTTTTTCTAGGTGAATACTCAACTTTGCCAGTTATAATTTCCTCTCAATTAACTGAAAAAGAAGAAGAGAGTTTGCTTGAAATTTTGAAGAAGCACAAGAAAGTCTTTGGATGGATGACCTGACCTGCAATTACGCAGTAAATTAACTTCCAAAAGATGGCCAAAAACTTGACCCGATTTATAAATAGCAGCTAGTGTGCAAAATCTTTAAATTATGAAAATTAGAAAATATTTTACAAACTAGGGGTACTACGCAAGTATACGTATCGCTTCAAGTAATATAGAGTTTTCTTTAAAAACCCTAGTATCGATCCCACAAGGAAGTGAAGTAAGAGGTCTTTAGTTAAATTCTAGTTTACTACAACTAGTCCTTAGTTTGGAATGTCGATTAAAATGATGTTTTAACTAGCAACTACTCCTAAATGCAAGTGTTAAATGTAAAGATAGTAACTATAACTAAATGCAAATAATAACTCTAAAGATAACCCTTTTTGGATGAATTGGTTTGGAAAATTTTGAGATACTAAAAACTACTATTCTTATGTAATGAAATGGATAATGTATAGGAATGAGATACATTTAATATTGTATGTGCCAAATAGGAGCAATCCTATTCTTTATCCTTTGGTCCGAGCATAAAGAATATCGACTAATCCCATGCTTGAGTTATCGAATCATGGCTAGTGCTGGGAGGATACCGGCTCTCACTTCGGAGCTCACACGTTCCCCTCACCTAAGGGCTAACATCTACACTTTAGCACCCAAACGATAGGACCGAATTGAGGATTTTAGTCTGTTACTCTAAAATCTCCAATTCTACGCCTGATAATTATATTTCTCTATTTATTTGCACTTAATCCCCATGAATTACGCAATTCATTCACGGACATTGAATGTGGTTCCACTTTGTTGAGAATTACACCGCCCATTCGGAACAATGCAATTACAACAAATTTTAACAATACAACGGGCCTTTATTGTAATGTAAATGAAGTGCAAGTAAAAACCATCACATTTATAATTAAAACATCTTTTAGCAAGCATCCCGATATCCTAATCTTGAATCCTACTCATTGCAAAAGAAAAGTTGAATGGAAACAATGACATAATTTTCTTATGCCACTGTTTCCAAAGAAGAAGAAAGAGTAAGAAAGATATATCACAAAGCATGAAGAAAATACAACGGAAACTTCATTAAAGTAAAGCAAATCCACTATGTAAGTGTTTACAAAATCATAAGATAATGAAGAACAATACTTAGCTTTTTCCCTTTGAAAGAAATATGAATATCTCTCCCATAAAGTCTCCCGTCGATCGATGAAATGCTAGAACATCTCCTTACAAATTCTCTCAAAATCTCCTCTTCAATCTCTCCAAAAGGGTAAAAATCTATATTTCTACTCTTAATCTAAGAGCCCTAATCATTCTCCAAGATTTTCCTAACCTTCCTCTCTTGTTCCTCTTCTTTTTTCTTCACTTTTCCAACCTAAATTCACCATTTTAAAGAGTATGGACGAAGTTTGAAGAGTTGCCATAAGCACCCCTTCAAAAAAGCATCCAAATACATTGAATTTCGGCCAAAACTAGGGGTGAAAACGAACCGAACACGAACACGAACAAACAGAGCTAGTGTTCGTGTTCGAAATGTTCGAACATATCACTGTTTGTGTTTGGTTCGTTAACAAACCGAATGAAGAAAAAATTGTTCGTGTTCGTCTCGTTTGCTTATCGAACGAATCGACCATGAACTTCCTGACGAACCGAACACAAACTATTTGCAAACAACGAGTTTTTTTGACAGTTTTGATAACATACTTCCTCAAAAAGAAGCGAATTGATTAGGTATTCCGTACGCATCAGGTAATCCATACTTCCTCAAAATGAAACAAACCGAATAAGGCTTTTAGAGTTTTATTTTAATATATAGTATAGTATATTAATTATAATATTATAATATTTATATTAATATAATTAATACTATAATATTATTATTTTTATTAATAATTTATCATATATTATAATTTATAGAAGTTTAATTATTTAAAATATGATAATTTTTATATATATTAAATTATTTTACATTTCGAACTATAACGAACCGAACACGAACGAACTTATCACTGTTCGTGTTTGGTTCATTTAACAAACCGAACGAAAAAAATTGTTCGTGTTCGTCTCGTTTGCTTATCGAATGAGTCGAACACGAACTTCTTGGCTAACCGAACATGAACTGTTCGCGAACAATGAGCTTTTCTGACAGCCGTAGCCATAACCGCCCAAAGTCGGTCTAGAATCTTCCCGGGCACCATCAGCGGGCTTTTGCATTTAATTTTTGGCCTTCTCAGGATATTCCTGCCGTCGGCGAGCTCGAGGCCGCCGTCGGCGAGCTTCCTGCGCAGCTCCACCGTTTCGCTCCGTTTGGCTCCGTTTTAGCTCTGATTCGCCCCGTTTCAGTTGCGTTGCGTTCGTAACAGATAACTCTACTAAATAAGCATAAAATAACCTTTCTTTAAAGTTTAATCTAATTTAAAAATATGTAAGAAGTGTAAAAGAGATTAAGCATCGAAAAACTTATCAAAAGGTGTCAGCAAAATTTGCTTTCTTGCTCATTTTTACTTCAAATTGCACCATTTTTGCTTCTTTTTGCTCCAACCACCATTTCTTGTACCTAAAACAAAAAAATATACAAAATACCTTCCTTTAAAGTGTAATATCATAAAAAATAAGTAAAATCATATAACAAAATCATATATATTTTAGGCGTGTCAAAATCTCTCAAACTTAACTGTTATTTGTCTTCAAGTAACACTATAACTTTAAAAATAAAATATGTTAACTTGTAGTTGTGGGTTTCAATAAAATTTCCTATAATTTCATCTCAGAAATATTATAGTATAACATAGAAGAAATTCTAGCAAATCAACCTAGGACTAGACTCTAAGAATATCTCATATTCAACTTAGGAATTCTGGTTTTTTTTATTTACTTCAAAAGTTATTGAAAATTGTGAAATTAAAGAATCATAGAAAATATAAAAATGGAATTTAAGCACCTTATATATACCAATTTAACCAATACCTTTTGAAATAATAATAAGCTTAGGATTGCTTTTTAGTCTTTTCATTTAAAAAGATTCAAGTGAAACTAATTTTTTATTAGGCTTCTCCTCGAGCTTCTCCTCACTTATTTTCTTTTCTTTTTTTTTATTTTCTTTTGGGATCATTTTCAATCCCTTTTTTTTCATTTATTTTTATTTCTTTTGGGATCATTTTTAATCCCTTTTTTCACTTTTTTTATGTGATGATTACTCTATCTGGTTAGGCCTTTAATAATTTTGAATTTCATTATCCCCTTTCTAAAATCCAAAACTCAAAACTTTTTCTCACTTTTTATAAGTGTAAGTATTAGTTAGAAAAAGGTTTTCAATAAAGACTCAATTCTCATTAAGTATAAATCTAAGAATTTTAGTTTTTCAAATATTCAACTCCTTTCTACCACAAAAAACAAGATCATTTTTCCAATGTTTCCTACAAAATATCTTAACTCTAGAAGAGTTTCTTCACATAGGATTTCAACTAGATTATTTTTCTAATATTACTAAAATTGAAATTATAGTAACATAAAGGTAACACCACATACCACAAGTCATTTTAAAAGTGATATCAAATTAAATACAGGCTACTGAGGATAAATAAAGTTACATTTTAAAAAAAATTTTCTTCCCCCCAAACTTAAATTTTAAAATATTTTGCAATTAATTATATAAAATATTGTAGGAAGAAAAAGTAAATGTTGAATCTACTTACTAATACAACATCCAATCAAATACATATACATGCATAATCAGGATAGAATGACTGTAGGAGAAAGTAAATCTAATCTAAACATGCTTGTAATAAAATTACACTAAAAGGAAGTATTTTCACTTTAAAATTTTATTTTTCTTCCTACCCCCAAACTTAATTTTTAACATATATAGCATTTAGTACAGAAAATATAAGTAGGAAGAAAAACAGTTTAGAAATTTTATCTACCACAAATGTCTATCAAATCCATTTGCAAGTACTCATTAGGACAGAACAATATGCAGCAGAGTAAATCTAAACTAATCATGCCATAATGAAATTCACTAAATAAAAGTCTAACTAGCATAGCATGTATCAACAAGGGAATATAAAAATGTTCTTCAAGTCTTAAATAAAATTGTAACACAAACATAAACACACCTAAGATAAATGAGTTCAATTCATCTTTTAACTCATCACATCTTACTAAATTACTTCCAATTTCTAACGGAATCACTACACTAGTAAATTAGATACTTTTTTAAATGATTTTTTAGATTATAATCCCAAAGATAAGATTATCCCTAATAAATTGGATCCTAAGCACCAATCTCAGGCATCATCTAATCCTTATAATTAAGCACCTCTAACAATTAAAAGATAGTGTAAGATTATCCCCATGGTATTCATCAAATAGGTTCGCGATTCCTACCTAATGAAAATAAAGTTGCAGAAAGGAAGTAAGAAATTAAGATGGAACTATCAATGTTCAAATTTCATGATTTCTCTTGTAAAACTCAAGTCTGGGTGAGACTCAAGTCATAGTGGACTCGTCAATCCAACTACTACATGAGATCAAGTCTAACCATAATAAGAAGTTAAGGAATCACCTCCCTCAAGACACAGACAGAGTTCAGATCAAAGTTACTAACAATCCAAACATCTACCAATCAACAATCAAACTGATCAATCCACTATAAAGAAAATACAATAGATCACTGACAATCATGACTCTCAAGCACACTAAATCAAAGCTCACTGATAACTATGGGTTGCCTCCCATAAAGCGCTTGGTTTTAACATCGCGGACCCGACAAATGACTCCTCCTGGATCAAAATTCCAATTAAGTAATCCTCGATCAATCGCCCAATCCTTTTCAGATCCAGGAATTCCTACAAAATCCTCAAATTATAATTTTTCATTCAGCTCTTCCTTTTCAGATGGATTTATATCATAATTCCTTATATTTCTTTCTGGATTCAATATTCTTCTATTGATTTTCTGAATTTGCATATTAATATCATCATTGAAATTTATAAGAAATGGATCTCTATAAGATAATTCAAGATCTCCTAAATTTTGAATCAGATTCTCTTTAGATAATTCAGATTCGGGATCAAATTCTTCTATATCACTCTTCTGATTCAAGTTATCTTCCAATTCTTCTCCTTTATAATCATTAAATGATTGAGGATCTATCTTAGTTGAGGAAATAGGTTTTTCTAATTCCTTAGGAATTTCTTCCAATGGTCTTCCAATATCCTTATCATCTTTTCTCAACTCAAAGGTCTTTTGAAATTTATCCTCAAATTCTCTTCCAAGTTCTAGTTCAATAATTTTATCTTGTTCATCATTTAATTCAGTTTTTTCTTGTGATTGAGTCGCATCTAAAGATATAAAGACTAGTTGTGTAGATGAATTCCCTTAATAGGCAAGCATTAAAATTGTATGGGGGTTCATGAGATTTTTCAACAGATGGAATTAAAAGTTTATTATTTTTGGTAGCGTCCATCATTTCACACCTCTCCTGAACATACATACAGTCTTCTTTAAATAACATCTTCGAATCATCATGAAAGTCTATTTCAATCTCATCTGTTCACTTACTCTCAAAACTTTTTTGAAATGGTCTTTACTTAGATAATCAATTTCATCTACCCAAAAACAATCATTTTTTTTCTCAGTTGGATATTTCATAGTCCTTAATACATAAAAAGTGACTTCCTGGTCATTAATATTCATAGTCAACTCTCCTTTTTGCACATCTATCATAGCTTGTCCAGTAACAAGGAAAGGTCTCCCTAAAATAATTGAAATTTCTTTATCTTCCTCAATATCTAATACAATAAAGTCCAAAGGAAAGATAAATTTATCCACTTTAACAAGCATGTCTTCTATAACTCATTTTCGATAAATGATAGATCGATTAGCTAAAAGAAGGGTTATAGTAGTGGGAGAAATATCAACTAAACCTAACCTTCTAAATATAGATATAGGCATCACATTAATGCTTACTCCTAAATCCCATAAAGCTTTTTCACATAATCTTTTTCCAATTGCACAAGGAATTGTAAAGCTACAAGGATCTTTAAATTTCCAAGGAAACGTTTTCTGAAGTATAGAGCTGCACTCCTCACTTATTGCAACTGTCTCGTAATCCCCAAATTTCCTTTTCTTGTTTAATATATCCTTCATAAACTTTGCATAACTTGACATCTGTTCCAAAGCTTCAGTGAAAGGAATATTTATTGTTAACTTTATAAGTACTTTCATGAACTTTGAAAATTTTTTATTCAACTCATGCTGTCTAAGTCTTTGAAGAAATGGAGGTGGTGGTTTTTCCAAACTGATTTTAGTTGGAGATATTAATTTTTCCAGATCCTTAGAAACATGTTCTTCAGGTCTTTTAGTTTTCTTTGTTTCTCTCACAACATCTTTCTCTTTTCTAACCACATCCTCTATCTCTCTTCCACTTTTTAATTGGACAGCTTCTATTTGTTCATTAGTGTTCTCTTTAGGGTTGATCTCAATGTTGCTAGGATGTGTTCCTTGGGTTCCATTGCTAAGTGAATTAGCAATTTGTCCCAGTTGATTCTCTATATTTCTAATTGCAGCATTTTGACTTTGCAATTGGTTTCCCATTTGCAATACCACTTCTTCCATAGACATCTTATCCTCAAATTGTTGATCATTGTTAGAGTTCGGTGGATACAAAGGTCTATAGTTTGTGTTACCCTGATTATTCCAACTTCCATTACGATTCACATGATTATTTTCCCATTTTTGGTTTCCACCATCAGTAGTTTGATTCCAGTTAAATTTAGGATGGTTCTCCCAACCTGGGTTGTAAAAGTTAGAGTACAGGTTGTTTATAGTATTTAATGTCTCATATGATAAGTTAAAATCAATTATATGCCCTAATGAACTTTCCTTACTTATTGGAGTAATTTGAGGATGGATCATTCCAAATTGGTCCCACTTCCTTGATATTGCGACAACTTGAGATGAAAGAATTGCAATCGCAGCTTAATCATGAACACTAGCTACATTTTTATGATTTACCCTTGTAGAGAGCCATTGCAATTCATTTGTAGCCATTTTTTCAATTAACTCATACGCTTCATCAAATGGTTTTGACATTAATGAACCACCAGCAGCAGCATTAATAATGGACCTAAGGGATTCTACTAACCCATTATAAAAAGTTTGAATGATTAAGCAATCAGGCAGAGCATGGTGTGGACACTTTCTTAGGAGTTCCTTAAATCTTTCTCAGGCTTCGTATATTGATTCCCTTTCATACTGACAAAATGAGATAATATCGTTTCTAAGTTTAGTAGTCCTTGAAGGTGGAAAATACTTAGCTAAGAATTTCTGAGTTAACTCCTCCCAATTTTTAATAGAGCCAAGTGCTAACGAGTATAACCACATTTTAGTCTTATCCCTTAGTGAGAAAGAAAAAAGCCTAAGTCTAACAACATCGTCTGACATACTGTTATAATGAAATATAGTACAAAGTTCTAGAAATTTGATATGTGTAAATAGGGATCCTCCAAAGGTGTTCCCCCAAACTAATTGTTCTGCACCAGTTGTATAATCTCATGATTTATTTGAAAAAGTCAGTTTCTACGATAGGGTTTTGTTTACTTGAGTGAATTTCATCTGTCATAGGATTTACGTAATCCCTCAATGAAGTATGGTGATTTTCTAAGTTATTATCTTGAAAGTTTTCCATTTCCATTTCTAGTTTTTTGAGTACTTTCTGTATTTTTTATTTTTTTATTTTTTTCAAACTCGGGATCATAAGGCACAAGTCCTGCAGATCCTTTGTTTCACATACGTAACACAACAAACAATATATTAACAATTAAACAAATAATAAATGAAATATATTAGATAAAACAAAACATTTTAACGATCACCTTATTTTTCACACAAACAATTTTTTCACAACACTTTTTCATACAACAAAACACTTTTCACACAAAAATAGTTTTTACGACACTACAGTTTTCCAAGTCTAAGCCTAATTACTTCAACTAAAATTCTCCTAAAGTTCTTAACGAAGCTTCTCCGGCAACGACACCAAAAACTTGACCCAACCCGCAATTACGCAGTAAATTAACTTCCAAAAGATGGCCAATAAATTGACCCTCGATTTATAAATAACGGCTAGTGTACAAAATCTTTAAATGACATAAAAATTAGAAAATATTTTACACACTAGGGGTACCACGCAATTATACGTATCGCTTCAAGTAATATAGAGTTTTCTTTAAAAACACCAGTATCGATCCCACGAGGAAGTGAAGTAAGAGGTCTTTAGTCAAATTCTAGTTTAATACAACTAGTCCTTAGTTTGGAATGTCGATTAAAATGATGTTTTAACTAGCAACTACTCCTAAATGCAAGTGTTAAATGTAAAGATAGTAACTATAACTAAATGCAAATAATAATTCTAAAGATAACCCTTTTTGGATGAATTGGTTTGGAGAATTTTGAGATACTAAAAACTACTACTCTTATGTAATGAAATGGATAATGTATAGGAATGAGATGCATTTAATATTTTATGTGCTAAATAGGAGCAATCCTATTCTTTACCCTTTGGTCCAGGCAAAAAGAACATTGACTAATCCTATGCTTGGTTACTGAATTTGCGGCTAGGCTGGGAGGATACCGGCTCTCACTTCGGAGCTCCCACGTTCCCCTCGCCTGAGGGCTAACATCTACACTTCAACACCCAAACGATAGGACCGAATTAAGGATTTTAGTTTGTCACTCTAAAATCTCCAATTCTACTCCTGATAATTATATTTCCCTATTTTTTTGCACTCAATCCCCATGAATTACGCAATTTATTCACGAACATTGAATGTGATTCCACTTTGTTGAGAATTACACCGCCCATTTGGGAAAATGCAATTAAAACAAATTTTAATAATATAATGGGTCCTTATTGTAATGTAAATGAAGTGCAAGTAAAAACCATCACATTTATAGTTAAAACATCTTTTAGCAAGCATCCCAATATCCTAATCATGAATCCTACTCATTGCAAAAGAAAAGTTGAATGGAAACAATGACATAATTTTCTTATGCCACTATTTCCAAAGAAGAAGAAAGAGTAAGAAAGATACATCACAAAGCACGAAGAAAATACAACGGAAACTTCATTAAACTAAAGTAAATTCACTATATAAGTGTTTAAAAAATCATAAGATAATGAAAAACAATACTTAGCTTTTTCCCTTTGAAAGAAAGATGAATATCTCTCCCATAAAGTCTCCTGTCGATCCATGCAATGCTAGAACCTCTCCTTACAAATTCTCTCAAAATCTCCTCTCCAATCTCTCCAAAAGGGTAAAATTCTACATTTCTACTCTTAATCTAAGAGCCCTAATTATTCTCCAAGAGTTTCCTAACATTCCTCTCTTGTTTCTCTTCTTTTTTCTTCACTTTTCCAACCTAAATTCACCATTTTAAAGAGTATGGATGAAGTTTGAAGAGTTGCCATAAGCTCCCCTTCGAAAAAGCGTTCAAATACGTTGAATTTCAGCCATAATCGCTCAAAGTCGGTCTAGAATCTTCCGCGTGCCGTCGGCGGGCCCGAGGGCGCCGTCGGCGGGCTTTTGCATTTAATTTTTGGCCTTCTCGAGATATTCCAGCTATTGGCGAGCTCGAGGCCGCCGTCAGCGAGCTTCCTGCGCAGCTCCACCGTTTCCCTCTGTTTGGCTCTGTTTTAGCTCCGATTCGCCCCGTTTCAGTTGTGTTGCATTCGTAACAGATAGCCCTAAAAAATAAGTATAAAAATAACATTTCTTTAAAGTTTAATCTCATTCAAAAATATGCAAGAAGTGTAAAAGAAATTAAGCATCGAAAGACTTATCAAAAGGTGTCAGGGCAAAATTTGCTTTCTTGCTCATTTTTACTTCAAATTGCACCGTTTTTACTTCTTTTTGCTTCAACCACCATTTCTTGTACCTTAATGCAAAAAATATACAAAATACCTTCCTTTAAAGTGTAATGTCTTAAAAAATAAGTAAAATCATATAGCAAAAGTTGTATATATTTTAGGCATGTCAATGGACAATTGCTGATATTAAAGGAATCAGTCCTTCAATATGTATGTATAGAATTCTTATGGAAGATAATTGCAAATTGCGGGCTGATCCCCAAATGAGATTAAATCCTATCATGAAAGTCGTTGTTAAGAAAGAAATTTTAAAATGGTTGGATGCTCGAATTATCTATCCTATTTTAGATAGTGCATGAGTTATTCCTATTCACTGTGTTCCTAAGAAAGGAGGAGTGACTGTGACTGTTAATGAAAAGAATGAAATAATACCAACAAGACAAGTTACAGGGTGGCAAATATGCATTGATTATAGAAAATTAAATCTTGCCACAAAGAAAGATCACTTTCCACTCCCATTTCTGGATCAAATATTGGATAGACTGGCTGGGCATAAATACTCTTGTTTTCTGGATGGATATACTAGTTACCACCAAATTCAAATTGCTCCTGAGGATCAAGAGAAAACTACATTTACCAGTCCTTATGGTACATTTACTTTTAGAAGAATGCGCTGTGGTTTATGTAATGCCCCTGCTACATTTCAGAGATGTATGATGATTATTTTTTATGATTTAATTGAAAAAGGGATTGAAGTTTTTATGGATGACTTTTCAGTGTTTGGACTTTCATTTGAATCATGTTTAAAACATTTATCTAAGGTTCTAAAACGCTGTGAAGAAACTAATTTGACTCTTAACTTGGAAAAATGCCAATTTATGGTAGCAGGAGGAATTATTTTAGGACATCGGATTTCAGAAAAAGGTTTGGAGGTAGATCCTGCAAAAATTTAAGTTATATCTAATTTACCTTGCCCAACCAATGTTAAGGGAATTAGAAGTTTTTTAGGACATGATGGATTCTACAAGAGTTACATCAAAGACTTTTCAAAGATTATAAAACCTTTATGTCATTTACTGGAAAAGGATGCAATTTTTAATTTTGATGATGATTGCCTTAAAGCCTTTGAAACATTAAAAGAAAAATTAATCACTGCACCTGTAATAATTTCACCAAATTGGGAAAAACTTTTTGAATTAATGTGTGATGCTAGTGATTATGCTATTGGTTATGTTTTGGGTCAGAAATATGATAAGATTTTCAAAGTTATTTATTATGCTCGTAAAACTCTTAATGAAGCTCAAATTAATTATACCACTACTGAGAAAGAGTTATTAGCTATAGTATTTGCCTTTGACAAATTTCGATCATATTTAATTGGAACTATATGTGTTGTACATACTGATCATTCCGCTATCAAATACTTAATGAAGAAAAAAGATGCAAAACTGAGACTGATAAGATGGATTCTTCTTTTACAAGAATTTGACTTTAAGATAGTAGATAGAAAGGGTTATGAAAATCAAATTGCTGATCATTTGTCCAGGATTGAAATTGAAAAATCTCTTTGTGATGTTGAAGAAAATAATGAAAATTTTCCTGATGAAAAATTATTCACTATTAATGAGTGGCGTGTTTCGTGGTATGCAGACATAGTAAATTTTATTTTCAGTGATATTATACCCTATGGTTTGACATATCAGGAAGAGAAGAAATTTCTGTTTGATGCTAAGACTTATTTTGGGATGACCCGTTTTTGTATAAACAAGGAAATGATCTTATAATTCGAAGATGTGTACCTTTGGAAGAGATTTATGAAATTATTAAAAAAATGTCATGATTCTGATTATGAGGGACATTTTGAAAGTAATAAAACTGCATATAAAATCTTACAATCTGTATTTTATTGGCCTACAATTTTTAAGGATGCGAATGTTTATATTAAAAATTGTCATAGGTGTCAGCATGTAGGCAATATTTCTAGGAGAAATGAGATGCCCCTTGTTGACCTCATTTTTGATGAGGTCTTCTCTTCTTCTTTTTAGTACTTAGGATCTAGCGTTAGGCTTTTCCTTTGACCATCCTAGAGCACTAGAATTGGGACCCACCTTTTAGAAATTCAAACCACTTCTTAACTCCCCGCAAACTCTACAAGCTTGACTATAGACCCCTAATCACCTGTAGGGTCGAAATCAAATGTGGAAGTTTAAAGGATGAGTTCCTATAGGACTCTTTGGCCTTAGGATCGCCCCGCGGTGGCCTCGGTCCGGTGAAGGACTAACTTACACACACACTACATCTATACACTACACTTTCACACACTTATACCTAACTTGACCTCCCGACTCATGTAGGTGATTCACATGGATGGTCCTTAACCCCTAAGCCCTCGCGCAGAGGGTTAGGAACAACATAGTGGATGCCTCAAATGAGTCCCTTCATGGCTCATGTGGGCTTGATGTGGCTTCATGGATGAACCAAAATGATTTCATTCCATTCAAATTTACCAAATCTTCAATTTTCCAAATTTTCAATTTTTGACCCCCGGGACCCTACACCCGCTCAGCCTACCCAAAACCCTTGAAACTATCCAAAATTTGCAAAATCCCAAATTACCCAAAATTCCCCAAAATCAATCCCAAAAATTTCCACATCACTCAAATTGATCATCCATACTCAAAAATAGCAAGAATTCCAAAAATACCTCCCAATACACTCCAAATACCCAAAATACCCCCTTGACCCAAAAAAATCCAAAAATTCAGAAAATTCCCAGAAAATTCCAGAAAATCCCAAATATTCCCAATTTCATTTTGTTCAACTAAATCATGGGCTAATTTGGTTAATTTACCCCACTTTTGTCAAAACCCCCAATTTGACCCATTTTAACCCTAAGTGAACCCAATGTCAAACCAAGCTAGCCCAACTTGAGCTATATTGGCTCATTCACCAAAGAAGCCCAAATTCAACACAATTCAAACCCAAATCACTCCCAATTTGCTTCAAGTCACTCATGACACATCCATGAACTAAACCCAACATTTGTTTGGCCCAATCCTTCACAAAATTCCTATCCATAAATTTATTTTTAAACCAAAAGCCCACTTACATGAAACCTTCCTAAAAGCCCAAATTTTATACTAAAGCCCATATGACAATTCTTCTCATCATGCCCTTAATTAAAATCAATCCCTAAGTTTGAAAATTCATCATGAAGCCATTCCAAATTAAGCCCCATACAAATTCCCATCAAAATACCAAAATTTTTCTTAAATCCATTTCCATGAAATCGACTTAACTTTTCCCAAGCCAAAGGTGAGCCATGAAGCCATGAATGAGCCACATGGGAGCCATGAGAGCCATGGAATCTACTTTCCACCTCACCATACCCAAGATGGCAAGAGGAGGAGGCCCTTTCCATATTCTCTTAAGAGTGATTAACCACTTCCATGACTCCACTAAACCATGCTTAAACTTAATCGTACTTGGATTGTGACTTGACCCCACTAATCAAGCTGAGCCAAGTGACTTTCCCTTCAGCCCAAATCGACCTTGGAGGGTGAACCTAACCCAAAACCAAGGGTTGACCCATTTAGACCCAAAACTAGCCCTCTCCCATTCCATTTTGATTCAAACCCTTTACACATGTCCATGGCCAATTGACTGCACAAACCTCTAGCCCTGACCCACCTGGACCTGAGGGTGACCCATGCCTGCCGGCCAGCCGCCTGGGTCGCCGGAAAACACCATGGTCGAGAGATCACATGTGAGCCAACTTTGGAATTCTCCTCGCCGAGCCGCCCCATGTCCAGCTGGCCACCATGGCCGTTCTTCCCATGCCCAGCAGCAGCTCGATCCCAAGCCCTAACTCTCCCCGGGAGGCCCTCCACCCTCTCCTATTTAAACACCACCCCCTCACGACCATGAGAAGAGAGTTGCACAAACCTTGCCGAAACTCGCAAAAATTGTTCCAAACCCTTCTCCATCCTGTAGAGCGTTGATCCCAGGTGTCAATTCTGCTCTAATCCCCACCAACGTAACCTAATTTCTCAACCGAAATTCCACCCAAAACCAGGACACTTCTCCACGATGGATCAATTCTCAAATTGATTGGTCCTACACCTTCACCGGACCAAGAGAAGGTGTCCACCAGCAAAAGCCCCATCTCCGTGCCACCCGAGCTTGCTCCAGCCTCCAAGCTTTGTGATGGGTTGTGGTCGAAATCCTACCTAGGCAATTAACCAGACCAGGAGACTTCATCTGGAGCTTGCTGGGATCCAATTGAAGGTGACACAACCCTCAGATTGAAGCCACACTTCTCTGAGAAAAGGTATGAGCTAATTCTTCATCCCGAGCTTCTGGAGATTCTCCATTTCAAATGCTTTAATTTCAATGCATGATCACCGTATAGATGTATTCGTCTCTTCAAGATGAATCCATAGAGCATAAGAACACGAAAATCCATTGAGTATCGAGTGAGATATTAGGGAGTTAGTGTGGACGGCTCTCGGGTGAGGACGCTTGGGGACGATGAACGGATGCCGTCCATTTAATACACGCGCGGACGGACGGCTCTGATCGGGTTGGACCGGCAGATGATACGCGGAAGGCGGGACCCGGGCTGTTGACTTAAGTGGCGGCGTCGAATGGGAGAGCGCCACGCGGCACTTCGGAGATGCTAAGGTTGACGCGGCGCCGGCTCAGATAAATAGAAAATTAGGAATTTTCTGATTTATTTAATTCCCTAAACTTCAAAAATCGATAACTTTGTGTAGGAAAATCAGAAAAAAAAAATAAAAATACCCTCTTGCTCGGTGAACAGAGGAGAATAATGTGGAAAAGAAATTATTTAATTTCATCAAGTATTTTATTTTTAATGATTTATTTCCCTTCTGCATTATTTTAATTCTCCATGCATATAGGAAATTCACCATGGCATGAAACCATAGGGCTTTTGAAGCCTCTGGATTTGGGAACATTCCCTGAATTTTCCAAAGTCAGAGGCCATCCCTATGAGAAGTTATTGATTTTTCAAATTCATGTTACTGTTTTGAGTATTTTAATTCCAATAATTAGCATGTTGTGAAATAAATTCTAGGAAAATTTGGTGATGTCCTTTATGACCAGAGGACCCTAGGAAAAATAGCTTTTGGGTTAACTCATTTAAAATAACCCTAATTGGCTTAAACACCCAAATTAGATCCCTAATTAATTAGAGCTAACCATACATCAAATTGACTTGAAATCAATTCTTCACTGACCTTTAGGATCAGAGGAACACACCATAAAAATTTGAAGTCAATTGGACTTGGTTAGCCCTACTAAATGGGTTGATTAAGCCATTTAGCCATTTTAAACTTTAAAAATTCATAACTTTCAAAATATCTTTCAAAAATTCACTAGGTTGGTTTTGGAACCTCTCTGATATCAAGGGAATTTAAGAAAATTAAAATTTCAATTTTCTAAAAAAGTTAATTTTTTAGTATTATTTTAATATTTTAATAATTAAAAAATAATAAAAATCATAAAAATAATAAAATTCACCAAAATGTCATATTTTGAATTTTAATCACTTAGGAACAAATCCCTTATTTTTCTTAGGTCTATTTAATGAGATATTAAATTTTAAAGCCCTAGGGCAATTTTAAAATTAAAAAAATGTATTTTCTAGCATTTTCACTAAAATAATTATAATAAATCAAAGAAAAATCAGAAAATTACAAAAATTCATTCTCTGATTTCATTGATATCAGAGAGATTTTTGAAAAATATAAAATTCATTTTTTCAACATTTATTTTATTTTTAAAATAATTAATACTCCAAAATTTAAAATAATTATAATAAAAATGATATAATTCAAAAAATCACCAAAGTTGGTCCAAGTGGTCCTCTGGTCATTAGGAATGTCCCATAATTTTCTTAAGGACAGAAACTCTCCCTTGGTCATGTTATTAAATTTTTCTTGGAAATTCCTATTTTCCACCAAAAATAATTATATAAATAAATTAAATACAGAAAAATCACATTTTCTCCTCTCATGTCTTTATTGACATATGAGTGAAGTCATATAAAAATTTCAAGTTCATTTAAGTTCACCTTAGTGAGTTATGAAATTATTAAGCTTGAAGGGCAAAATGGTAATAAAAAAAATTTAACCCTTAATTAAAACTTTAGGTTTAATAAAAAAATTAACAAGTAAAATATTTGATCCTAATCTGATTTGGATGATTGAAATTTAAATAATTAAAGGATAGAAACCTATTAAACAATTTGAAGATAATTGAAATAAACCTTAATTAAATAATCGATTAAATTTGGAAGAATAATAAAATTGGAATTATTAAAATAAGGATATTATTAGGAAGAGATTTATTCTTTAATTTAAAAATCCCTAAATTAATCATCTCAATAATATTTAATTCTTAATTAAAATGATAATTCAAATTTAAGTTTTAAAATGTTAAAAGGACTTAATCATTAAATTAAATTAAAAGATTTAATTATTAAACTCTTTTTAAATTTTCAATTAAATTAAAATTAAAAAATAAGATTAAATTAAAGATTAAATTAAATTAAATCAAACAAATTAAGTAAATTACATTAAATTAAATAAATAAATTAAATTAAATTAAATAAATTAAATTAAATTAAATTAAATAATTAAATTAAATTAAATTAAATTAAACTAAATTAAATTAAATTAAATTAAATTAAAATAAATTAAATTAAATTGAAAAAATATTAAATTAAATTAAATTAAATTAAAGCATATTAAATTAAATTAAATTAAATTAAATTAAATTAAAATTAAATCAAATTAAATTAAATTAATTCACATCAAATCAAACTAAACTCGAATTAAATTAAATTAAGTAATAGAATTAAGTTAAAATTAAAATCAAGTTAAATTAAATTAAAATTAAAACTAAACCAAATTAAATTAAATTAAATTAAATTAAATTAAAGTTAAATTAAATTGAATTAAATAACATCACCTAAGACATAAAGAAATTAAAAATAAAACAACTTGAACACTATTCCAAATTTAAACCCTTTAACTCGAAGTTAAACTAAATCACAAATCATCGGAACACCAATTTGCCCTCGAAAACTTTAATTATCATAACTCCTAAATAGAACATTAAATGAAATGTTACTCCACTTATAGTGACATTCAAATATCCTAGTTCACCGAGTAAGATAACAACAAAGCTTAACTAAACCTCGACGATTACTTCACCCGATCGATTAAATCCATTTGGACTTAAAACAATCCTATCAATATTGAAAAGATGTTTAAGATTCGTCTTAAGAACTTCCTCAATATGATAGGATATTTATGAGAACAATTGAACTTAATTGTTCTTTGATGAAGAAAATCGTCTTTAAACCAAAACACAAGAACCTAGACATCATAGGAAATGACTAGCTATAGGATTGGGAGTTTGGTAGAAAACCATAACCCTTCCCTTAGCCTTTACCTAGGAACTCTCTTAAATATTCTAATTGTGTTTTAAGTGCAGCTTGGGATGACGGGAAGACCCTCCAGTGTACGCTTTTATTTTGTTGCAATTTATTTTCTTGCAATTTATTTAATCGCATCGCACTTACTTTTCTTGCATGATAAACAACCGTTGCATGAAAACCCACACCTTTAGGATAGTCCCTAAAACTGAAACCAAAACTAAGTTAAAAGTCATTGCAAGATAAAATTCACCGCCACAACATTTCAAAATATAAAACAACTCAAAATTTAATCACAAACATAACACAAAACTACAATTATAATTAAATTAAAACGTCCTGTTGGATGATCGGGAATACCTCGGATGATGTAACCTACGTGTTGCTAACGGGATTTCCTACGGTCTAAATGAAAGTGTGGAACTCATTCAATCGAGTTTAGCTAATTCATCCGGACTAAGTGAATCCGATAAAAATAACGATGCCGGAAGGATGGAACCGTGGGATCTTAACCGGTGTCGTTATAATTAACTTTAAGATTTATTTTAATTAAAATACAAAGAACACTTGGAAATTAAGATTCTCTCTAAACCAAAACACTTTTCTCATCTCCTAATATATGACTTCTACAACTAAACCTCTGTAACAACAAGGAGCTCGGAGCATGGTGGGCAGCACGGCCATCGTCGTCAGCAAAACAAATCTACATCAGCAAAACTTTCTTAGAATTAAATAACCAAGCCATAGGACTTCGAGGTTGTTTCGCTCTAAGTGCAACATAAATCCTCAACCTTTTGTTAGGCATTTGTATTGCAAATTAAGCCCTAACCGGTCTTAGGATTCCGAGGTAGTCGTCCGATACGACATAAACCCTCACGTTTTCGAGGCTATTTCGTATGATTTTATCATACAAATATAAGTCCAAATTAATTAAAATTGGCAAGATTGAAATACTAAATAAACATTAGGACTTTCTTAAATCCAAGCCAAACAATAGGATAGTCGGGAAATTACCGAAGTCCGCTTCGAATCCGTAATTTCTCCTACTTTTCTTCCTTTGAATTCTCAAAACAAAATGTTCCAAATTTGATCCATTCCCTATTGAAATTCCAAAATTCAATCCTCGAAAACCCTAAACTTTGAAATTCTCGAGAGCGTAACTATCGATTATTATCGAGAGTTTTCTTAGGTGATTCCCGTCACTTAAGATGTAATTAACTATAGTGGGCTTGCCCTTATAGGGAATTTTAAAGAACCTGTGTAATATAAACCCTATCTAATACTTCCATATTAAGCAGCGGAATTTGTCGGCTTATAAAATTGGTTTGCAGACCAAACGGATGTCACAAATCTTTTAGTTTGTTTAATCGAGCCCCCACCATCAAGCAGTGTGTCTATCCTTAGAGATAGATACACGGTTTGTGGTGTGGTGCTCGTTTATATAAACTATTTGGGATGTGAGATCGGTTTCGATTTCATATCTTAAAATCTTCAAATTTAAAATTATTTTCAAAATCAAATACTACTTTTCAAATTATTTATTTAAATTAAATTAAAAATTTGCCGACAATTTCTTTTAGGCGACCCCCTTTTCAAAATAAAACACACAACCAAAAAAAATAATGCCGACAATTTCTGGCGACTCCGCTGGGGAATATTCCTCTCTCCATTATAATCAGATAATTCTGCTTTCAAAAATCGGTAGTGCATCCATGTCCTTAATGGATCAAACTACCCTTCTTTCCGTCGGGGTACTACGTTCATTTCTACCTCGAACAAGTATAACCAACATTCTCTCGGATTTAGGAGCCACTCGTTTAGACACCCCTAAACAGAGAGGTTCCGAGATCCTTTTACCTCATTTCCGAGGTGGGGTGGACCCCCAATAGGTGTTAGTTTAGGAGTGATCCTCCGAGTCGAGAAGTCTTGCATAAGACTTTCTTTTCCTTTTCAACTCTAAATCGAATTCCTTACCTTCTCTACACCTTTGAACATTCCGTTCTAAATAAACAAACCCTTTAACGAATGATTCTTTTAATAAATAACTCCTTCTTATAAATACATGAACAAGAATGTGTTTGGACTCTTTTCGATTCCTTTCTTTTCGTCCTGATGAGAAGAAGCATAACTTGGGACTGACAATCAGAATCTACCCTGCAGAAATGGAAGCCCCAAAGCTAATTTTCTCCTTCACCAATGGACTAGACTTCGCTGTTTTCAAGGATGAGCCGCCCGACAATGGGATCATCCGGTTTGGACAAGGATTCGAGAACACAAATGTCAAGATCACCGACGTTTCCTTTTCGCACCGACAAACAAAGTATCCGAGCCGGGAAGCCGTCGATCAAGTTCAACCTTAGATCAACTCAAGAGTTTCCGCCCCCGCAAAAGATTCCAACCGAGAGGAGTACCGCTCGTCCGTGAAGGATTGTTCTCGCTACCCCCACCGGTCTAGTCGTCTCGCACCTACCCCGGCTTCGCCGCATTAAAGGGGAAGGAAATCCGTAACTATGGTGAACTCTGTTACCGTGGAAGGTACGGACTTTCCTGTGAGACCTTCTGTTTTTGAAATCGGGTCCAGCTCAAGAATTCCATCACTAACACGGACCCAAAGAAGGAATAGAAGTAGGAAAATTGCCAGGAAGGCCAGAGCTGCCGAAGTTGCTTTCCTGAGGAAATCCCGTAAATCCCCGAGTACACACCACTACCCGAATACATACCATTGCCCGAAGACACACCTTTTTGGAAGGAAGTAGATTCCACCCCCTTTCCGCCGCAACTCGACGAGGAAAATGTCCGCGGGATTGTTTCTACATTACCTCGACCAAGCATACTATGACGACACGTAGAAGAAAAGGGCTAGGATCACGCCATTCGCCCGACTCATCGTACCGTGATCGAGAAGCTGCAAAGAAAGAGAAATGCCCCGTATCGGAGATTCTACAAAGGATGTGGCGGGTGCCGCTCAAATCCCGTCTCGGGCCACGAGTGGAACTCCGCCATCGTTAGCGTAAAAGCCAAATAAAAGGATGAAGGCTAGTCCGCCATCGTTGCTTCTGTGGTTGCAAATTAGGGAGGATACCACCTTCCAAAGATTGGGTCGACGCACCATCCGGTCCTAGCACCTTCCGCCGCTAGAAGGATGGTATGGCGTCCCACTACTGGACAACTAAGATCGAAACAACAGCCTCGAGAAGGAAAGTCTCGTCAGGAGACTTGAATCTGAAGAAAGTGCTACTGCAGTAAAGGGGACTCGTGAGAAGGGAACCCGGCAGCTATCACATGACAACTGCGAGGATGCACAGAAAAGACCGCTATAGGAATCTATGGAAAAGTTGAGAACTGATATTCGACGACTAGCAAAAGAAAGAGAAGAGAAATTCGGAGACGAGATTGATTCATCGAAATTCATGGATGATGAGTATGCAGAAATCAACATGGTCGAAACACGAGCTTCATCAGCTTCACAAGGTGCTCCTGCAGCCGCAGAAAAAGAGGAGCCGGAAGTGATGAGAAGACAGCTTCAAGAGAAAGACAATACGATCGCCCAAATGGCGAAGAGGATGGAAGAGATGACTGTAGCCCTAGCCACTCTCCAGAGTCAAGTGCAACCCCAAAGAGAGACACCCCCAGAGGTCATTCACATTGTGGACGGAGGAAAGGAGGTTACATCCGTCAACGGGGATGATCAGCTAAAGAAAGATACAACACAAAGCATGATTCCAGAGAAGGATATGAAGAGCTTGGTGGAACAGCAGTTGCGAGAAGCCTTAGCACAATCAAAGAGCGGGACATCCATTCGGACGGGTCGACCTTACCCGGAAGAATTCGACGCTGTCCAATACCCAAAAGGCTTCATACCACCTATGTTCAAGACCTTTGATGGAACCGGGAATCCCCGACAGCATGTTGCACACTTTCGTGCCAGTTGTTGCAATGCCGGCGGGAGCGATGCATTACTCTTTCGACGGCTCGTCGCCGACTCGTCGTGAATCGCCTTCGATTGGTATGCGTAATTACCGAATGGTTCGGCTGAAGACGTTCTCGCAGCTAGAAAACCTCTTCATCAAGCGATTCACCGGAGCTCAGCACCACATCACTATAGGTGATTTAGTGGTAGAGAAGCAGAAGCCGAACGAAACTTTGGTGGATTACATACTTCGATGGAGGAATCTAAGTATGAAGTGTGAACCACAATTACAAGAACAAGATGCAGTTGACATCTTACTTAAAAGCATTCACGGCCCGATAGCACTTCTCCTCAAGGGATTCACTATTAAGACTTTTGAGAAGTTGTTAAGCAAGGACGGGAGCTTGCAAGAGGAGGCGAAGCAATTAAGTTTCGCCGACAAGACAGATAAGCAAAAGCCTGTGAAGACTTTTGAAAAGAAATCCGAAATTGTTGCAGCAGTCGACAAAGGCAAGCAACCGATACAAATATCGTCAGAACGGCCACAACAACCTCAACGGAATTATCAACAACCCGACCCAGCTATCGCTCATCTCCACAAGCATGAACAACCGCCTCGTCCGCAACGTACATTAAGGGAGTTTCGAGCGGTGGAATATCCATTCAAAAATGAGGCAAGGTCAAAGATGTTCCGTAGTCTAATGAAGACTCCGCATTTCCACTGCCGCAGCCTAAAAGACCGAAGAAGTCAACAAGAAAGGTGATCCCAACTTTCGCCCTTACCACCGGATGCTCGGACACAAGATGGAGGATTGCATTACCTTCAAAAGTTGGCTCAATGACAACCTTCGGAAAGGGAATATAACAATCCCGAAGGAGTACATGAAGAAACCCCGTAAAGGATGTTCCGTCAATGTTATCTCGATCGATCTCATCGTTCCGATGCATCCCTATACAACCGACGATGGATGGACTACCTCTTGGACAAGGTCTTCGAAAAGATTTTAGACGAGCATCCAAACCGCTTCGGTGCGAGCTTCAATTCGTAGTTCGAAACCCGTCAAGTCGACACTATCACTTGCGATAGAAGAACCACCTCAACAAGAGACGATTGAAGAGAAGAAGAAATTGATGAAGAAGAGAGGACCGAGGCTCCTAAGGCTAGACTAGGGACTGATTATCCTAGGATAGTTGTTTCGGATTCGGGGGAGAAATCCCTCGAACCTCTGACTCTGTATGATTATCTTCTCACTTCGATGGGATCTTATAATGATAAGGGTGATGGCGTTGGCTACGTTTTGACTGTTTCTAACGATTACGTAACTAGCGACAATCCGGACATCGATTTCGATACCAATGACAATTCTCAAATCATACACAATCTCGACAATCACAATGACGAAGAAGACATCCATCAAGGAGGTTACGAGAGTTCAACAAGCAACGAATCTATCTGCGAGTTTCGAGGAGCTCCAGTCACAATAGAGTTAGAGCCTTCGTACTCGAAGCTAATCTAGAAGAACCCGTCATTCCAATTCAAGAAGAAACACCAACGAAGCTCAACACTAGAGTCGAAGAAATTACGTGAAGTTAACTTAAGAAGTGGAAGAGTTCTACCTCCGAGAATGGGTCCAAAGGACAAAGGAAAGCGTGTGGTTGTTTAAGAAGAACCAACCCGGCAGAAGAAATACCCATTCGAGAAGAAATCGAGACACATGAAAATAAAGTGGACTATAACGTGCTAGCCCATCTTAGGAAACTACCGGCCAAACTGAGCATCTACGACGCTCTCATCTTATCAAAGGAGATGAGAGAAGCTCTGATCAAGGCCTTACTTGATCCAGAAATTTGCTTAGCTCAAATGGCTGGAGATCCCTTAGATGAGGTTTGCTCGTTAAAGGAACAGCGAGGTGTTACCTTCACGGACAATGACCTACTACTTGGGACATCGGATCACAACCGACCGTTGTACATTTCGGCTATAATCGGGAAGTTTACACTCTCCGCAGTATTGGTAGATCCAGGAGCATCAATTTATATAATGAGTATTCGAACACTAAGCATACTTGGAAATCGATGCTCGCGAGCTCGAAGCGTACAAAATGTTATTAAGAGGATTCAACCGGAAAGGAGAAAGAGCCCTCGGATCAATAACGCTACTAATGAAGACCGGTGACTTAGCAAAGACAACCGCAAAATTTCACATAATTGATTCAGAAACGTAGTTCAACGCTCTACTGGGCCGACCATGGATACATGAAAACAGAATGGTACCATCATCTCTACATCAGTGCATCAAATACTACGATGGAGGGGAACAGTGCATCAAAGGTGACTTACAACCATTCTCCGTACATGAGATTGGAATCCATGAAGATGCGACTTATTATGCACCTCCGAAGAAAACAATCTTCTCCAGAGATACCATAACAAATGAAGCAAAGAAAGTTCGGGACAATGAAGAACCCGAAGTTCTAGTCCAACAGATCACTCACCACTCCCTTACGGCGAGATGGTGAAGGTTTCTCCACAACTCGCATCCGAGGTCGAGGCCGGGGACGAGGCCGTGGTAGAGACGTTAGGACAGGTTGGACAGATGAAACCAGTCATCAATGTTGATTGGGAAGACAGTTCTGAAGAAGAAAAAGAAATCAAGCAAGAAGCAGCGACAATAAGTCGGAAGATGCCGCAATTCAGGATCCCGATCCATTCTAATAAGATCGAGGGTATGGTGGTCAAAGAGGTACGTAGCGGCGGTGCAAAGCCAATCAAATTCTACCGTGGTGCTCCTTCCTCCAAAACAGAAAATAATGTACAACTTGAAGATGTCACTTCATCGAATTAATGAAATTACCTTTTGAGTGGTACTCTCCCGTGTTCAAAATTTAATTTAGCGTGGTTTCTTACCTCGACAATGGACAAAAGGCCAATCACAACATTTTGAAAAATTATGGAATAACTCCGGTCGTCCACCCAATTCAAAGCATGGACTCGGATTCGGCACAGTAGGATCAGTGGACGATACTGAATTTTTCTTGGTTGTCACTTGCGAATCTAATGAAAACTGCATGGAAACCACAGAAGAATTTGAAGATTTACAAATTGGGGACGCTCCACCAGAATTCGAAGAAGAATTAAATCTACAATAGATGAGTTAACGGAAGTTAACTTAGGTACTAGCGAAGAGCCTAGACCTACCTTTGTTAGCTCCTTACTAAATGAAGAAGACTCCGAAGAAATAATCAAGTTATTAATGGAATTTAAAGACTGTTTTGCTTGGAGCTACGATGAGATGCCAGGATTAGCTCCAGAGGTCGCAGTCCATAAGCTAGGAGTGGATCCTACTTCGTCCTGGCCGACAATGTCCTGGAAGAATGCGTCTAGAAATTGAACAACAAGTAATAGCTGAATTTAAGAAGCTAATAGATGCTAAATTTGTCCGTGAAGAACAATACCCGACTTGGTTAGCCAATGTAGTATCGGCCCGAAAGAAGAATGGTCAGATCAGAATTTGTGTAGACTTCAGAGATTTAAACAAGGCATGTCCAAAAGATGAATTCCCTCTACCGATCCCAGAATTAATGATCGACATTGCTTCGACACATGAAATATTCTCATTCATGGATGGATCTTCAGGATACAACCAGATAAAAATGGCTCCAGAAGATGAAAAGCTTACAGCATTCAGAACGCCGATCGGAGTATATTGCTACACAATGTGATGCCATTCGGATCGAAGAACGCGAGAGCAACCTACCGGAGAGCGATGACAAGAATTTTTGATGATCTCATCCACAATCAAGTCGAATGCTACGTGGACGATGTGGTCATCAAAAGCAAAGTAAAGGACAACCACTTGTATGATTTGAGAATTGTTTTCGAACGATTAAGACAATTTAACCTTAAGATGAATCCCTTAAAACGCGCCTTCGGCGTCACCTCCGGAAATTCTTAGGATTCGTTGTCCGACATCGTGGAATTGAAATCGACCCGGAAAAGATTAAAGCTATCTTAGAAATGCCGCCTCCCAAAACCTTAAAGCAACTACGATCCTTTCAAGGGAAGTTGGCATATCTTCGACGCTTTATCTCAAACTTGTCGCAGTCGTCGACCTTTCTCGGCACTAGTTAAAAAGGACGCCAAATTTATTTGGGAAGAGAAATGCCGAAGGCCTTCGAGGATATTAAACAATATTTAATGACACCTCTCGTCTTAGCGACCCCGGCCTCGAGTAGACCGTTGATACTTTATACCGTGGCTTTAGACGACTCTCTCGGAGCCCTGTTAGCCTAGGTCAATGATGAGGGTAAAGAAAATGCTCTTTACTACTTAAGCCGTCGTTTACTTCCGACGGAAATAAGGTATCCCGCAATTGAAAAGCATTGTTTGGCCTCGATCTTCGCCGCTCAAAAGCTCGAGCACTACATGCTTTCTCATAAGGTCAACTCGATCTCGAAGTTTAATCCATTGCAATACTTGATGACTCGTCCAACGCTTTCCGACGGACTTGCCGGATGGTCGATGATATTATTGCAATTCGATATAACTTTCGTGCCTTTTCGTGCCATAAAGGGACAAGTCTTAGCAGACTTCCTCGCAAAGACACCCTTTGCCGCATAATCTCCTCTCAATGACGATTTGCCAGATGAACAAATAATGAGCTTAGAAGACCCTGATGATCGACGTTGGGAATTATATTTCTACGGAGCATCTTCAGCACACAAAGACGAAGAATCGCAAGTGATAATGCCCGGTAAGGCAGGAATCAGACTAATCTTTATAACACCGGAGCGGGGGATGTTAAGATACTCCTACCACTTAACATAACCATGTACAAACAACGAAGCAGAATACAAAGCCCTCATAACAGGACTGGAATTAACCATTCAGATGGGAATAAAGGACATCAACATCTACGGAGATTCTCAGTTGATCATTCAACAGATCGCCGGACAGTACAGAATTTTAAAACCAAGACTCGAGCAATACTTCCAGTACGCCATACAGCTGTTGGAACAGATTCCAAATGTGACAATCTACAAAATTCCCATAAAAGAAAATGCTTTAGCAGATGCGTTAGCTCGCCTCACAAAAGAATTTGCCTGTTTGCAAGATGAGTCGGTGGAAGTGTCGGTTCACGGACGTCGAGTCCTATCACGGCTCGACATAGACACAATACACAAATCGAAAAAGAAGAAGAATCAATTGCAACAGAGTGACGAAAAACACGAAGATTGGCGACAACCGTTAATAGACTACCCGCAAACGGGAAAACTACCGGACGATAGGTCGCTAGCCCATTAGATCAAGAAAAGAACTCTGTCCTACGCATTAATAAACAACACCTTGTACAGAAGGTCTTTTGATCAAATGTAGCTAAGGTGCCTAAGCGGGTCCGAGGCCCGTGAAATCATTAAAGAGGTGCATTCAGGACTCTATGGCGCTCACCAGTCGGGTCCGAAGATGAAAATGAAAATTAAAAGACTAGGGTACTACTGGCCCTCGATGATGACCGACTGCATGAAAATCGCCAAGAACTGTCACCGATGCCAAGTGCACGAAGTGGTTCTACATCAACCTCCAAATGTGCTACATCCGACAATTGCGTCGTGGCCATTTGAATGTTGGGGCACAGATATAGTGGGTCCAATAAAACCACCATCTTCAAAAGGATATCGCTTCATTCTTGCGGCTACAGATTACTTTTCCAAGTGGGCAGAGACAGTTCCACTCAGAGAAGTTAAAGCACACCACGTGCTACAGTTTTTCAAGAACCAAGTTGTCTACCATTTCGGAGTGCCACGCAGAATCATCTCAGATAATGGGTCAGCATTCAAAAGCACACAAATCAATAATTTTGTCGGGAGACACGGAATCGACCGGCAATATTCAACAATTTACTACCCAAGAGCAAACGGCTCAGTCGAGGCTTTTAATAAAACCCTCATTCAAATTTTAAAGAAAACCCTGGACGATAATAAGAGAAATTGGCACGAGAAGTTTTTAGAAGCCTTATGGGCCTACCGGACAACCTTCAGGACTCCTACTTAAGCTACACCTTACGCTGCGGTGTATGGGTCCGAGGCGATGTTACCTTTAAAGGTTCGAGCTTCCTTCACTCGGAATTGCGAGTTGCAAATAAGATCACGACAGAAGAGAATGCCAAATTACGACTAGAGGAATTAGAAAGCCCGGAAGGGAAAGGACTTGCAGCGCGAGCGGAATTTAGAATTATACCAAGCTAAGATGGTTCAAGCCCATGACAGATCGGGTCCGCCCAAGAACCTTCAAAGTTGGTGACTTAGTTCTCGTTCTCAAGAGACCTATTCTTGCACACCGCAAGATAGGAGGAAAATTTGAACCCACTTGGGAAGGGCCGTTTGTGGTTGAAGCAGTATACTCAGGAGGTTCCTACCAGTTAGTGAATTGCCAGGGAGAACGACATATGCTTCCGATCAACGGACGATACTTGAAAAAGTATTACGCCACCTGATGTTTCGAAGGAATGAACTCTTCATCCCTAAGAAGCACGGGCGAAGTAATTACTTATGACTGGGTCCGAACCCAAAAATAATAAAAAATGTGCTAAAATAAATAAAATCATGATAATAAAGTTTTCCTTTTTTTTCCATATTTAAATATTTTTCCTGATCTTTTCCCACTTCATTCCTGTTAAATTTAAAAATACAAAAAGTAATTAAAAAATTGTCTTTAATAAACATTTTCTTAATGTTCTTGTTCTTAGTACAGCCCCTGATCCTTTTCCTTGTCTTTTCGTAGGGAAATGTCGAACGGGCGGTTGGTCTTGAACTTTAGAAATGGCGTAAGCCTTGCACTCGATGAAAAGAGGGTGAAAGATGGAGCGATAATCGAGATTGACTCGGACTTCGCACCGGCGAGGCCTGCAGAGTACGAGGAAAGTGACCGGATCCCGAGTTGACCCGAAGAACTCGCCGGGCGGACGGTGATGAAAGTGGGTGGCCCAAGCCACCAATCCAACGACAAGAAAAGAAAGGCAAACACTCGAAGAAGATAAGAAAATCAAGTCCGTAGTCGCTACGGCGGAGGGCGAGCTTGTCGCCGCCGCGCCCACAGAGATTCAAGAAGTTCGAAGAGCTACTCTCACAACGAACGCAACGAAGAAATAAGAATCGCCGTATCCGTAAGATGTTAACCAAACTAGCAGCGGACCGGCGCGACGAGGCGACGTGCTACTACCAGTACATACACTTCAAGGACGCCAGTTCACCAGGAACCTGAAGAAAGGAGGCCAGCTCCTAGGATAACAGAAAGGACCAGGGAAATCTCACGAAGATCAGAAGAAAGAAGGCTACCACGCTACTAGATAGAACCACCAGTAATGCATGACCTTGTTGCAGAAGCAACCCCGGGGGATGTCCCGACGGACATCATCCCCGAGGAGCCGAGGTATGCAGGAGAACGTGAAGGGATTGAGCCAGTATATCCCACAATACGTCACCGGGCCTCGCCATCCGCAGTTATTCCGGAATACGAGCTGGAAAGAATGCGGAATGTCGAAAAGAAAACCTTTGAATACTTCGAGAGAATTAGAGGCAGAAGGATCAATATACTAGAGGGCCTCGAGCTACATACAGACGTATTCTCGGAATATGAACAACAACAAATCGTGGATTGCATCCGGGATTTGAAAAGAATGGGCCGAGCGGGCCGCCTAAGAGAAAACACCTACTCAGAACCCCGGAGATGGATGCCGGGGAAAGGAAGAATCACAATACAATGTGGATGTCGTTACAACTTTGCGGAAGACGGGAAGGGAAACCCTCCGGAATACTCCGTCATGGCCAAGTAGATCCAATGCCATTAGTCATCAAGAGAATGGTAAAGAGATTGATAACATGGAGGGTATTTCCGGCAGATTGCATACCCAACAGTTCGCATTATTAATATCTACAAGCGGTGGTGATCGCATACCCCGCACATAGATCACCACGACTTTGTCGGACCTTTCGCATAGTCTCTTTCCCGAACTAGTGTAACATCATGTTCGGATCGACCTCCGGATAGCGAGGCCAGTGTGAGTTCCGAGGGCCGGTGAAGATACCATTACCGGTAGGTTCCGTCATGATATCGAAGGGCAACGAGAGCGGATATCGCTAAGCATTGCATACCAGGAGTACCAGGTGAAGCGGATCTCGGTTACTTTCGGGAGGATGGACTACGGGAAGACACCTTACCATTTCCGACCGGACCCGGAGTTAGAGAGCCTCCGGCCTTATGAGTCGTGAGCTACATGGAAAATATCACACCTCCAATGTACATCCATACGGCATCCTTGCCAAGTATGGCTTGGAAGGTGATGTTATCGACCATGTACCCCACTATTCGTACATGGATTTTTGACAGATGCTTCTTTGGATGGATCGATAAAGATCATACATAGTCCGTTTTGAGTATACATGGATTGTATGGGATGTATTCCAGATCGAGTTGTATGATGTATCTTCGACATGATTAGAATGAAAGTGACCATGTCACATTTTTGGCCTTCACCTCTTCTGTGCAAATTGACTGGGAAACGCCATTAAAGTTAAATGAACTTCGAACAAAGAACAGAAAAGAAACAAAAAGAATAAAAGAAAACTTTCCTTAAAAATCTAAAAATAATGAACACCAAATTCATACGAACATTAAATAAACGATAAAATAAAATGTGAATCATTAAAGGACAAAAAAAATGACCACAAAATTTCAACCGATTTCAAATTCAATCCTTCCAGATTTCAAATCAAATTTAAAATCAAATCTCAATTAAATTCAAATTCAATCCTTCCAGATTTCAAATCAAATTTCAAATCAAATCTCAATCAAATTCAAATTCAATCCTTCCAGATTTCAAATCAAATTTCAAATCAAATCTCAATCAAATTCAAATTCAATCCTTCCAGATTTCAAATCAAATTTCAAATCAAATCTCAATCAAATTCAAATTCAATCCTTCCAGATTTCAAATAAAATTTCAAATGAAATCTCAATCAAATTCAAATTCAATCCTTCCAGATTTCAAATCAAGTTTCAATCGAATTCAAATTGAATCTCCCAAATCTGAAATCCAATCCATTTCATTCTCCCCCTTGTCTGGGATGGAAGAGGTTGATTCCATTGACACGGACCGAATCTGATGGCGAGGGATTATATCCAATCCAAACCAGTGACTTTCGATCAACTCTTTTGAGCGGGATATGTGACATCTACATATTCCCTCCTAATCTATTTCCTTCCATGAAAGTCTTTTACAACTTTCATGAAATTCTCGAAACACCAAAATTCCACACTTTTCAAATCAACACTACAAATCTTTGCAAAGTCAATGACTATTCAAAATCAAACTTTTGGGGTTGAGGATTTTATATCCGAGACTGCATTGCTTTAGGTTCTTTCCCTATCGCAATGAAATACATCAAAATCAAACTTTTAGGGTTGAGGATTTTACATCCGAGACTGCATTGCTTTAGGTTCTTTCCCTATCGCAATGAAATACATCAAAATCAAACTTTTGGGGTTGAGGATTTTACATCCGAGACTGCATTGCTTTAGGTTCTTTCCCTATCACAATGAAACACATCAAAATCAAACTTTTGGGGTTGAGGATTTTACATCCAAAACTGCATTGCTTTAGGATTCTTTTCCTATCGCAATGAAATACATCAAAATCAAACTTTTGGGGTTGAGGATTTTACATCCGAGACTGCATTGCTTTAGGTTCTTTCCCTATCGCAATGAAATACATCAAAATCAAAACTTTTGGGGTTGAGGATTTTACATCCGAGACTGCATTGCTTTAGGTTCTTTCCCTATCGCAATGAAATACATCAAAATCAAACTTTTGGGGTTGAGGATTTTACATCCGAGACTGCATTGCTTTAGGTTCTTTCCCTATCACAATGAAATACATCAAAATCAAACTTTTAGGGTTGAGGATTTTACATCCGAGACTGCATTGCTTTAGGTTCTTTCCCTATCGCAATGAAATACATCAAAATCAAACTTTTGGGGTTGAGGATTTTACATCCGAGACTGCATTGCTTTAGGTTCTTTCCCTATCGCAATGAAATACATCAAAATCAAACTTTTGAGGTTGAGGATTTTACATCTGAGACTGCATTGCTTTAGGTTCTTTCCCTATCGCAATGAAATACATCAAAATCAAACTTCTGGGGTCGAGGATTTTACATCCAAGACTGCATTGCTTTAGAATTCTTTCCCTATCGCAATGAAATACATCAAAATCAAATTCTTGGGGTCAAAGATTTTACATCCGAGACTGCATTGCTTTAGAATTCTTTCCTTATTGCAATGAAATACACCAAAATCAAACTCTTGAGGTTAAGGATTTTACATCCGATACCGCATTGCTTTGAGATTTCTCCTTATTGCAATGATTCAATCCAATCAATTCAATTTTCTTTTGAGGTTTAAGATGTTACATCTAAAACCTCAAAATTCCATTTTCAAATCAAATCCCTTCAAATTAATTTTGACAAACTTCAATCTAAATTGAAACTCCAAAATGAAATCTAAACTCACACATCAAAACTTAAATTGAAACAAAATAAAATCTAAATTGAAATTCCCCCAGATCATGTGATTTGGGATTCACCTTCTTTTCCTTTCCCCAGCAAGAGTTCAGGAATCTCCAGCCTCAGAGATACACTTGACACTCCCTAGCGAAAACTCTTCTACTTCGTCCTAAGTTTGTCACTTGGACGTTTGTGTTGGTTTTGTTGATCTTTTCGGTCAACGCCAATATGCACGGTGTGCTTGTTTAGCTCACCACACCTATTGGGGGTCCATTTGTTGACCTCATTTTTGATGAGGTCTTCTCTTCTTCTTTTTAGTACTTAGGATCTAGCCTTAGGCTTTTCCTTTGACTATCCTAGAGGAATAGAATTGGGACCCACCACTTAGAAATTCAAACCACTTCTTAACTCCCTGCAAACTCTACAAGCTTGACTATAGACCCCTAATCACCTAGAGGGTTGAAATCAAATGTGGATGTTTAAAGGATGAGTTCCTATAGGACTCTTTGGCCTTAGAAGCCGCCCAGGTGGCCTGGTCGCAGTGAAGGACTAACTTACACACACACTACATCTATACACTACACTTTCACACACTTATACCTAACTTGACCTCCTGACTCATGTAGGTGATTCACATGGATGGTCCTTAACCCCTAAGCCCTTGGCTAAGAGGGTTAGGAACAACATAGTGGATGCCTCAAATGAGTCCCTTCATGGCTCATGTGGGCTTGATGTGGCTTCATGGCTCAACCAAAATGATTTCATTCCATTCAAATTTACCCAATCTTCAATTTTCCAAATTTTCAATTTTTGACCCCCGGGACCCTACACCCGCTCAGCCTACCCAAAACCCTTGAAACTACCCAAAATTTGCAAAATCCTAAATTACCCAAAATCCCCAAAATCAATCCAAAACATTTCCACATCACTCAAATTGATCATCCATACTCAAAAATAACAAGAATTCCAAAAATACCTCCCAATACACTCCAAATACCCAAAATACCCCCTTGACCCAAAAAATCCAAAAATTCAGAAAATTCCTAGAAAATTCCAGAAAATCCCAAATATTTCCAATTTCATTTTGTTCAACTACATCATGGGCTAATTTTGTCAATTTCCCCACTTTTGTCAAAACCCCCAATTTGACCCATTTTAACCCTAAGTGAACCCAATGTCAAACCAAGCTAGCCCAATTTGTCCTATATTGGCTCATTCACCAAAGAAGCCCAAATTCAACACAATTCAAACCCAAATCACTCCCAATTTGCTTCAAGTCACTCATGACACATCCATGAACTAAACCCAACATTTGTTTGGCCCAATCCTTCACAAAATTCCTATCCATAAATTTATTTTTAAACCAAAAGCCCACTTACATGAAATCTTCATAAAAGCCCAAAATTTATACTAAAGCCCATATGACAATTCTTCTCATCATGCCCTTAATTAAAATCAATCCCTAAGTTTGAAAATTCATCATGAAGCCATTCCAAATTAAGCCCCATACAAATTCCCATCAAAATACCAAAATTTTTCTTAAATCCATTTCCATGAAATTGACTTAACTTTTCCCAAGCCAAAGGTGAGCCATGAAGCCATGCATGAGCCACATGGGAGCCATGGAATCTACTTTCCACCTCACCATACCCAAGATGGCAAGAGGAGGAGGCCCTTTCCATATTCTCTTAAGAGTGATTAACCACTTCCATGACTCCACAAAACCATGCTTAAACTTAATTGTACTTGGATTGTGACTTGACCCCACTAATCAAGCTGAGCCAAGTGACTTTCCCTTCAGCCCAAATTGACCTTGGAGGGTGAACCTAACCCAAAACCAAGGGTTGACCCATTTAGATCCAAAACTAGGCCTCTCCCATTCCATTTTGATTCAAACCCTTTACACATGTCCATGGCCAATTGACTGCACAAATCTCTAGCCCTGACCCACCTGGACTTGAGGGTGACCCATGCCTGCCGGCCAGCCGCCTGGGTCGCCGGAAAACACCATGGCCGAGAGCTCACATGTTAGCCAACTTTGGAATTCTCCCTTGCTAAGCTGCCCCATGTCCAGTGGCCATCATGGCTGTTCTTCCCATGCCCGGAGCAGCTCGATCCCAAGCCCTAACTCTCCACGGGAGGCCCTCCACCCTCTCCTATTTAAACACCACCCCCTCACGGCCATGAGAAGAGAGTTGCACAAACCTTGCCGAAACTGCGCCAAAATTGTTCCAAACCCTTCTCCATCCTTAGAGCAGTTAATCCCCAGTGTCAATTTGCCCTAATCCCCACCAACAGAACCCAATTTCTCAACTGAAATTCCACCCAAAACCAGGACACTTCTCCACAGTGGATCAATTCTCAAATTGATTGGTCCTACACCTTCACCAGACCAAGAGAAGGTGTCCACCAGCAAAAGCCCCATCTCCAGGCCACCCAGTTGCTCCAGCCTCCAAGCTTTGTGATCGGCTGTGGTCGAAATCCTACCTAAGCAATTCACCAGACCAGGAGACTTCATCTGGAGCTTGCCGGGATCCAATCGAAGTTGACTCGACCCTCGGATTGAAGCCACACTTCTGCGAGCAAAGGTATGAGCTAATTCTTCATCCCGAGCTTCTGGAGATTCTCCATTTCAAATGCTTTAATTTCAATGCATGATCACCGTATAGATGTATTCGTCTCTTCAAGATAAATCCATAGAGCATAAGAACACGAAAATCCATTGAGTATCGAGCGAGATATTACGGATTTAGTGTGGACGGCTCTCAGGTGAGGACGCTTGGGGACGATGAACAGATGCCGTCCATTTAATACACGCGCGGATAGACGGTTCTGATCGGGTCGGACCGGCAGATGATACGCGGAAGGCGGGACCCGGGATGCTGACTCAAGTGGCGGCGTCGAATGGGAGCACGCCACGCGGCACTTCGGAGATGCTAAGGTTGACGCGGCGCCGACTCGGATAAATAGAAAATTATGAATTTTCTGATTTATTTAATTCCCTAAACTTCAAAAATCCATAACTTTGTGTAGGAAAATCAGAAAAATAAAATAAAAATACCCTCTTGCTCAGTGAACAGAGAAGAATAATGTGGAAAAGAAATGATTTAATTTCATCAAGTATTTTATTTTTAATGATTTATTTCCCTTCTGCATTGTTTTAATTCTCCATGCATATAGAAAATTCACCATGGCATGAGACCATAGGGCTTTTGAAGCCTCTAGATTTGGGAACATTCCCTGAATTTTCCAAAGTCAGAGGCCATCCCAATGAGAAGTTATTAATTTTTCAAATTCATGTTACTGTTTTGAGTATTTTAATTCCAATAATTAGCATGTTGTGAAATAAATACTTGGAAAATTTGGTGATGTCCCTTATGACCAGAGGACCCTAGGAAAAATAGCTTTTCGGTTAACTCATTTAAAATAACCCTAATTGGCTTAAATACCCAAAATAGATCCCTAATTAATTAAAGCTAACCATACATCAAATTGACTTGAAATCAATTCTCCACTGACCTTTAGGATCAGAGGAACACACCATAAAAATTTGAAGTCAATTGGACTTGGTTAGCCCTACTAAATGGGTTGATTAAGCCATTTAGCCATTTTAAACTTTAAAAATTCATAAATTTCAAAATACCTTTAAAAAATTCACCAGGTTGGTTTTGGAGCCTCTCTGATATTAGGGGAATTTAAGAAAATTAAAATTTCAATTTTCTAAAAAAGTTAATTTTTTAGTATTATTTTAATATTTTAATAATTAAAAAATAATAAAAATCATAAAAATAATAAAATTCACCAAAATGTCATATTTTGAATTTTAATCACTTTGGAACAAACCCCTTATTTTTCTTAGGTCTATTTAATGAGATATTAAATTTTAAAGCCCTAGGGCAATTTTAAAATTAAAAAAAATGTATTTTGTAGCATTTTCACTAAAATAATTATAATAAATCAAAGAAAAATCAGAAAATTACAAAAATTAATTCTCTAATTTCCTTGATATCAGAGAGATTTTTGAAAAATATTAAATTCATTTTTTCAACATTTATTTAATTTTTAAATTAATTAATACTCCAAAATTTAAAATAATTATAATAAAAATGATATAATTTAAAAAATCACCAAAGTTGGTCCAAGTGGTCCTCTGGTCATTAGGAATGTCCCATAATTTTCTTAAGGACAAAAACTCTCCCTTGGTCATGTTATTAAATTTTCCTTGGAAATTCCTATTTTCCACCAAAAATAATTATATAAATAAATTAAATACAGAAAAATCACATTTTCTCCTCTCATGTCTTTATTAACATATGAGTGAAGTCATATAAAAATTTCAAGTTCATTTAAGTTCACCTTAGTGAGTTATGAAATTATTAAGCTTGAAGGGCAAAATGGTAATAAAAAAATTTAACCCTTAATTAAAACTTTAGGTTTAATAAAAAAATTAACAAGTAAAATATTTGATCCTAATCTGATTTGGATGATTGAAATTTAAATAATTAAAGGATAGAAACCTATTAAACAATTTGAAAATAATTGAAATAAACCTTAATTAAATAATTGATTAAATTTGGAAGAATAATAAAATTGGAATTATTAAAATAGGGATATTATTAGGAAGATATTTATTCTTTAATTTAAAAATCCCTAAATTAATCATCTCAATAATATTTAATTCTTAATTAAAATGATAATTCAAATTTAAGTTTTAAAATGTTAAAAGGACTTAATCATTAAATTAAATTAAAAGATTAAATTATTAAACTCTTTTTAAATTTTCAATTAAATTAAAATTAAAAAATAAGATTAAATTAAAGATTAAATTAAATTAAATCAAACAAATTAAGTAAATTACATTAAATTAAATTAAAATAAATAAATAAATTAAATTAAATAATTAAATTAAATTAAATTAAATTAAACTAAATTAAATTAAATTGAAAAAATATTAAATTAAATTAAATTAAATTAAAACATATTAAATTAAATTAAATTAAATTAAATTAAATTAAATTAAATTAAAATTAAATCAAATTAAATTAAATTAATTCACATCAAATTAAACTAAACTGAATTAAATTAAATTAAGTAATAGAATTAAGTTAAAATTGAAATCAAGTTAAATTAAATTAAAATTAGAACTAAACCAAATTAAATTAAATTAAATTAAATTAAAGTTAAATTAAATTGAATTAAATAACATCACCTAAGAGATAAAGAAATTAAAAATAAAACAACTTGAACACTATTCCATATTTAAACCGTTTAACTGAAGTTAAACTAAATCACAAATCATTGGAACACCAATTTGCCCTCGAAAACTTTAATTATCATAACTCCTAAATAGAACATTAAATGAAATGTTACTCCACTTATAGGACATTCAAATATCCTAGTTCAATCGAGTAAGATAACAACAAAGCTTAACTAAACCTCGGACGATTACTTCACCTGATTGATTAAATCCATTTGGACTTAAAACAATCCTATCAATATTGAAAAGATGTTTAAGATTCGTCTTAAGCACTTCCTCAATATGATAGGATATTTATGAGAACAATTGAACTTAATTGTTCTTTGATGAAGAAAATCGTCCTTAAACCAAAACACAAGAACCTAGACGTCATAGGAAATGACTAGCTATAGGATTAGGAGTTTGGTAGAAAACCATAACCCTTCCCTTAGCTTTACCTAGGAACTCTCTTAAATATTCTAATTGTGTTTTAAGTGCAGCTTGGGATGACGGGAAGACCCTCCAGTACGCTTTTATTTTATTGCAATTTATTTTCTTGCAATTTATTTAATCGCATCGCACTTACTTTTCTTGCATGATAAACAACTGTTGCATGAAAACTCACACCTTTAGGATAGTCCCTAAAACTGAAACCAAAACTAAATTAAAAGTCATTGCAAGATAAAATTCACCGCCACAACATTTCAAAATATAAAATAACTCAAAATTTAATCACAAATAGAACACAAAACTACAATTATAATTAAATTAAAACGTCCTGTTGGATGATCGGGAATACCTCGGATGATGTAACCTACGTGTTGCTAACGGGATTTCCTACGGTCTAAATGAAAGTGTGGAACTCATTCAGTTGAGTTTAACAAATTCATCTGGACTAAGTGAATCCGATAAAAATAACGATGCCGGAAGGATGGAACCGTGGGATCTTAACCGGTGTCGTTATAATTAACTTTAAGATTTGTTTTAATTAAAATACAAAGAACACTTGGAAATTAAGATTCTCTCTAAACCAAAATACTTTCCTCATCTCCTAATTTATGACTTCTACAACTAAACCTCTGTAACAACAAGGAGCTCGGAGCATGGTGGGCAGCACGGCCATCGTCGTCAGCAAAACAAATCTACATCAGCAAAACTTTCTTAGAATTAAATAACCAAGCCATAGGACTTCGAGGTAGTTTGCCTAGTGCAACATAAATCCTCAACCTTTTGTTAGGCATTTGTATTGCAAATTAAGCCCTAACCGGTCTTAGGATTCCGAGGTAGTCGTCCGATACGACATAAACCCTCACGTCTTCGAGGCTATTTGTATGATTTTATCATACAAATATAAGTCCAAATTAATTAAAATTGGCAAGATTGAAATACTAAATAAACATTAGGACTTTCCTAAATCCAAGCCAAACAATAGGATAGTCGGGAAATTACCGAAGTCCGCTTCGAATCCTTAATTTCTCCTACTTTTCTTCCTTTGAATTCTCAAAACAAAATGTTCCAAATTTGATCCATTCCCTATTGAAATTCCAAAATTCAATCCCTTGAAAACCCTAAACTTTGAAATTCTTGAGAGCAGAACTATTGATTATTATCGAGAGTTTTCTTAGGTGATTCCCGTCACTTAAGATGTAATTAACTATAGGGGCTTGCCCTTATAGGGAATTTTAAAGAACCCAGGTAATATAAACCCTGTCTAATACTTCCATATTAAGCAGGGGAATTTGTCGGCTTATAAAATTGGTTCGCAGACCAAACGGATGTCACAAATCTTTTAGTTTGTTTAATCGAGCCCCCACCATCAAGCAGTGTGTCTATCCTTAGGGATAGATACACGGTTTGTGGTGTGGTGCTTGAAATATTTTATGTTTGGGGATTAGATTTTATGGGAATATTTACACCATCTTTCGGAAATGTTTATATTTTGATGGCAGTAGATTATGTTTCCAAATGGATTGAAGCTATTGCTTTACCTCGATGTGATGCTCAAAGTTTTGCAAAGTTTTTGATGAAGAATATATTTTGCAGATTTGGAATACCAAGCATAATCATAACTGATGGGGGAAGTCATTTTAGAAATGCGATTATTGGAAAGTTAGCAAAGAAATATCATATTAATCATCACATTGCTACTTCTTATCATCCGTAGACAAGTGGTTTGGTTGAATTATCCAATCATGAAAATAAAAGAATATTGAAAAAAAACTATTAATCCAAATAGAAAGGATTGGTCAATCATACTGGATTATGCTTTGCGGGCCTATAGGACTGCCTACAGAACCCCTATAGGAATGTCCCCATATAGGGTGATTTTTGGAAAAACTTGTTATTTACCTATTAAACTTTAGCATAAAGCATTTTGGGCTATTAAGAGTTTAATTATAATTTGAAAGATGCTGCTGAGATGAGATTATTGCAATTAAATGATTTTGAAAAGATAAGGAATGAATCTTATGATAGTGCTAAGATTTATAAGGAAAATATGAAGTTATGGCATGATCAGAAGATTATTAATAAAAATCTTGTGCTAGGATAGACCGTTTTGCTGTATAATGCCAAATTGAGAACTTTTTCTCGAAAACATAAGTCTAGGTGGATGGGTCCTTTTATTGTGATGAATTTATTCCTATGAAGCTGTGGATATTCAAGATCCTAAGACTGGAAAAATATTTAAAGTTAATGAAAATAGACTCAAACCATATTTTTTAGTCGAGCATTCTAAGTCTGATGAGAATCTGATGTTGGGTCACTCAGAATGAATGAGTTCTGGGTTTGTCAGGCTGAAGACATTAAACCAAGCGCTTTGTGAGAGGCAACCCATATTTATCGGTGTGCTTTGCTTTGTGTGCTTTGTTTGGTTTGTTTGGTTTGTTTTTATGTTTTTAGTGGTAGTAATTTGGAGTTTTTAAACTAAATAGAGTTTATTTGACCTTATTTGATGACTTAGAGGAGTCAGAATAAAAATTTGGGCATTTGGCAGACCTGTGCTAAATCGAGCATTGGCGGCTAAGCGCCGCCTAGTTGGCGCTTAGGCGCCGGAGTTACAAAAAAGGTAAAAAATGAGATTCTAGAAGCCTAGATCGTGGGGGAGAGGTTTTGGAAGTTATTTTAGAGTTTTAAAACGTCTTGGGGTTGTTTTTGCATTTCCTAAGTCTATAAAAAGAATTTGATTTAAGAGAAACACTTGCCCCAAGTCTATTTTCACTCCTGAGTCTTAAGAAGAGTATTTTGAGTACATCATGTCTTCCTGGGAGAATGAGATTAAGAATAAGCAAGATTCTGACAAGAGTAATTTCATTAGTGACAGTGCTAAAGAGTTATTCAATGGATTACTCGCTGTTAGTATTCAAGAGATTACCGAAATGATTGCAAAAATTGAAGCCCGAGTGACTTCAATGGAAGCAAAGATTAATAAAACTAACTTACAGTTGGAGCAGATGGGATGGCAACTCAAGATGCAATTCAATCATTCAAGATACGTGGAAGAAGCGGATAAGGCGATGTTTTTGAAGAACAAATGGATTAAGGAAGAAGATGTAAGAATGAAAAATTATTGCCCATTCTATCAGATTTATATTCCATAAGGGTCAAATGAGAATAATAGTGGTCCTGGATATAATCCGCCTAATGGAGAGTGGAATTAAGTGTGCTTTGTTTTTATATGTTTAGTGTTCTTATGTGTTTTGTTTAATATGTTTTGTGTTCTTATGTGTTTTGTTTGGTGTGTTTAGTGTTTATGTTTAAGTTTTAAATTATGCCTTATGATGTGATAGTAACATCCTAGAGATGTAAACTTATCAGTTTGAGATTAAGTCTCTTGTATCTAGAGAATTTCATCCTATATATGTGGATAGAAATTCTAGGATTGTTTTAAGTGTTATGTTTGTTTTAATGAATATAAGTTTGTGTTTGTGTGAAATTTGTTTGGAATCGATGAATATTTAACATTTGAATTGGAATATTGGAAGATTTATGGGGAAGAGATAATTATTTTAAAGAGATTAAGGGTGATTAACGAAGTGGTTTAAAGCATATACCTTAATTAAATCTTAGGCGCCAGTTCGCGGCTAAGCATCAAAGGGTATTAGCGGCTAAGCGCCAGAGTGCCGGCGCTTAAGCGCCAGATTTCGTGGCTAAGCATCGAAGGGTTCGCGCTTCAGCACCAGTTCGCGAAAATTAGTTCCCAGCAATTAAACCCGTGAATCGCCTTTTAACTCCCCTGTTCTTCTTCAATCCATCATTTTCACACGAGAGAAAGTCTAAGGCACCCTTGATTTGGACCATTTAAGAGCCGATCTCAACAAAAATTTGTAAATTTAGATTCCTTGAGGTATGAGCACTACTCCTAAGTAAAAATTTTTTATTGTCACCATGTATTTTGAGTACATTTTGGAAAATCTTAAAATTACTATTCATGGTGAAAATTTGAGGAAAAACTTAAGAAATTGCTTGGATTTAGTGGAAATATCTTTTGGAAGATAATTTAGCAAGTTTAGTTTGATTTTGGAATTTATGGTAAATTTTTCGTGAATTTTTAGAGATGGCTACAAAATCAAAGTGCACAAGAGGAAAGACGAAGTTTGATTCCATCAAATTTGTTAGTGCGAAAGCTGAGGAACAATACGTCGATGCGTTGCAGTCGCGTAAATTAATTCCTGAAACAATGTTAAGTAAGCCAGTAGAAGTGATTGAAGATATGATTGTTAGGAGGAACTGGGAGAACTACAGTTGCTTCTTCGCTGTTGCTGTTGTTTTTGTTGTTAGAGAATTCTATGCGAATTTGCCTGCATCAGAAGAGAGTTTAGTGATGGTTAGGGGGCAAGATGTGAACTTTTCTTCTGGGGTAATTAACACTTTCTATCAACTGCCTCCTGCTATGTTTTGTTTTTATTCTAATTTTCATCATACGGAGGGAGATTTAGATGAGATAATGGGATTTTTTACTGATGGAAGAGGATTATGGAATATAACGAATGATAGAAGAGTGAATTTTCCTGCTTCCAAATTAAATGCCACTTCTAAGGCATGTCATTATTTTATCTCTTCTAAACTGCTGCCTTCAAATCATACAAGTGAAGTGACGACGGAAAGAGCTGTTTTGAACCATTGCATTCAGCAAGGGAAGCCCATAAATATTGGAGCGATCATTTATAATTACATTGTGAATTGTGCCAGATCTACCACTACTGCAGGTATGAGATTTCCTTCCCTGATTCATTCATTATGTGAACGGTCTGAAGTGAAATTTCAAACATGGGAAGAGGTACTTCAGCCTTTGAGACCTGTCACCAGTGTAAACGTTGGAGCTTACTCTGTACATTCAGAATTTGGCTGGAGAGGAGGATTTAGTAGGGCTTCTACTGCTTCTGCTGCATCTACTTCTCGTGCTACTACTTCACGCGCTTCATTATGTACTGAGTCACAGACTGGTTTATTAAGAAAAATTTTGAAAAACGTGAGGCTTACTCGAGAGCATCTGAAATATATGGATGGTAAGATGGATAATGTGGAGAGATATATTGTAAACATGATGAATATGAGGAGAATTATCAACATTATTTGGATAGACTGATTAGAGGTTATCAGAGTGCTGAGATGCCCCCTCATCCATTCTACATACCTTATGTGCCATCCAGAAATTGGAATGAGCAGGATGATGATGATGAGGATGAAGAGTAGATGTATATTGTTTATTTTAATTGTTGTGTTGTTGTGCTATGTTATTGTGTACTTTGTCTACCATTTTTTTTGATGATTGTGTTGTGATGTGAACTCTGATAGGATGCAGATTATAGTTGCGCTATTTATCTGTTATGCATATTTAGATGTATTGTTGTTGGATTGATGTTTTATATGGTTCTTTGAGTGTAGTGTGTGTGGTAGTAAATGTTTTACTGTGTTTGTTGTATTAGAGTTTTTTTAGGGTGTAATTTAATTCTAAAACTGTTAGGAGATTAGAGAACACTATAGAAACTACTATTTAGGAAAATGCATGCTTAAAAACTTTACAAAAATCTACCACTACCATTTCGCTATCTAGTATCGGTGTGATTTCCGTTGGTGTGTATTTGCTTTGAAAACCTCCACTACTGTAGAAGTCTTTTGAAATTTTTACTTTTCTTGTTATAGAAAGAAAATGTTTTAAAAAACTAAATTTGATTTCATTTTACACCTGTTGTTTAAATTGTTATACTTGCATATTTAGGATATTTAAATTCCTACAAACATTTTATGTTAGTCTTTAATTCTCACCCATGTATCATTTCTTATGCCTAAATTTTTTATCCTAACTAAAAATTAAAGTTTGGGGAGGCAATTTTAAAATAATTTTTTTTTTCAAAAACCTAAAATTTTATTTGTTCTCAAGAATACTTAAAATAAATTTTATCTCTTGATTGAGAACAATTATGTATATGAAGTTATATTAGGGGAACAAAAATTTTGAATATAGAAATGAATAAAAGAATTTAGTTGAAAATCTATAGTAATCATGAAAAACTTAAAGTTAAAATTTTCATAATGAAGAGATGTTAAATATAGTTATTTATCTCTAGTAAGAAATTTTATATTTTTGGATGAATAAAAGATTTGACTTTTATTCTTCAAAGCTTAAATTTCTTTTATTGAAGAATAATTTTCGAATACTATTATTATGATTTTTAAGTGAAAGATATATATATCTGACCTTTATTTTAAATGGAAGGGTGGAATTCTAATCATTAAAGGCCTATCCAGATATAGTAATCCTTGCCTTAGAAAAAGTGAAAAAACAGAAAAATAAAAAAAATAAAAAGAAAAAGAAAAAGAAAGAGTGAAAATTGTATGTAAAAAGGGAGGAGAAGCTTTAGGATTTAAGGGCCAAATCAAAAATTTGTTCCATACCTAAAGTTTAACATATAAGTTCAGAGAAAATCTAAAGCTTAAGATTATAATATAGTAAGTAAAATTATTTTCAAATAAAGATTTTTAAGTGAGAAAAATAAGATTTTTGAATCCTACATTTTGAAGAATCTACAAATATTTTTGAATTAGATAGAGACTTATATTTGTCATTTTTCTTTGCTTAAGAACTTTCTAAACTTTAAGTTGGTCTTAATTATTGAAAATTTGTCTAAATTAGACTATTCCATTTCTAGAACAAAATTTCGTTATCTTCCTAAGAAACTCATTACAAAATTTACATGTTAAATTTTTTTTTATAAGATTAACTGACACTTGAGGACAAGTAACATTTTAAGTTTGGGGGATTTTGATACACCTAAAATATATATTATTTTTTATGCACATTTTTATACCTATTATTTATGATATTCCACCTTAATGGAAGGTATTTTGTGTTTTTCTTGCAGGTATGATGAAAATGAGTGATTATGATGAAGGGAGCAAGATTGGATCAAATTTGGAGCAAAAAAATGAAAAATGAAAATTTGGGCTCTGGCGGCTAAGCGCCGCTGGGCTGGCACTTAGCCGCCACAGTTAAAAATCAAGTTTAATTTAAATTTGGTGCCATTTTCAAAGGGGATGGGATGCAACTCTTGGTGGTAACTTCCATAAATTCCTTTGGGTGGTAAGTTTGAATGAAGGGGTGCATTCTTTGGTGGATACATCGAATATGGACACATTTTGAAGAGATACCAAGGCACCTTTTAGTCTAATATTTAAAGAGAGTCTTAGGAAAAATTAAGAGGCTCTTCCTTTACATTTTGAAGGGTTCTACCATTGTATTTTTATAGATTTTTTATTTTAGTTTTAATTAGGAGTAGGAGTAGAGAGTAGAAAAGAGAAAAGGGTAAGATTGAAGCCTTCTTATTCCCACTTCTTTTCTTTTTTTTAGTTTAGTTTTTATTGAAGTCTGAAGGTTGTATTCTGAGTCATCGGAGTTGGGAGACTTGCTCTGAGGAGTAGTTTAGTGAAGAGTCAAAGTTTCAGAGGAACTTCCTGAGTCTTGTGGAAAGGATTTTCAGATAAGTGTTTACTTTTGTTCTTACATTTTGTTTTTAATTAATACTTGTTTTTGTTTATTGTTTTTCTTATGGTTTTTAATTTCAAATTAATTTGTTTTTGTATTTTCTCAATGCATTCTGAATAGTTTACTTTATCTTTCATGAAGAATTGTTGTGGAAAGTATATGTGTTTAAAGTTGGAAGAAGTTGTGAAAATTGATTCTATAAACTTTATTTACTTCTTAATTTGACCTGTTAAGATGTAAAATTTGTGGTGAGATTATGTAAGTTCCAATGCGGTATTGTCTCATAAAAGTTAGAAAGAATCACATGCAATTATATGGGTGAAAATTGTAGTTCATATAATTGAATGTAATATATTAGAAGATGTTTTAAAAGGGGAGTAAAATTAGATGATTTTTAGTGTGACAGGCTAAAAGCCCCTAATTTGGTTTGAAGTTTTGAATTTTGTTATGAGAAGTTAACCCCTAGGTGGAGGGAAATGAGGGAATTCTAGAGTGAGAGCTGGTATGTTCCCTGCCTAACCATGTTCAAAATGATAAAATTTCAAATTAACCAATGTTCTTTATAGAACCAAGTAAGGGTAAAGAATACATTTGCTTCTATTTTTCACAACAAATTTAAATACTTCCACAACAATATTTTCATAATTATTACTACTTTATAAAAGAAAGAAAAATATATTCTAGTTAATAGTGTTTTTCATATCGTGTTTACAATTATTATCATTTTAATTTCTTCTTTGACTTTTATAAGAAAATTTAAAGAGTGAAATCAATTATCAAACTTTTCAAAATCAAAACATTCTTTCAAAAGTCAATTAAAAAAGTAAAAAGATAATTTTCTTATTTCTTTAAAGATTTTCACTTTCCCTGTGGGTTCGATATCTCGGGGCTTAATCAGTAAGTCCTATATTACATGATAAACGATACGTATACTTGCGTAGTATCCACATTATAAATCAAAATCATAAGCATATATATTCGGCGGGATCACGTTTACATCGCCGTTGCCAATTTTCATATCATAATTGTAAGTATAAATATCGGGTGGATCAATCAGAACATCAACATATCGCATGAAAAAGAGGAAGACAAAGAAATCTACTCAAGACTCATGAGGAAAGGATGACAAAACATGGATTATATATATAAAAGCAACGTCATATAAAAAGAGTAAAGAAAAGACAACTTATCTCAAACACTTCCCCAAGCAAATCTCAGGGAATTCCTTTGACTTATATTCTTTCTTCACAATAACACACAATTCTCTCTTTAGATAATTAAGGAATAAGAAATATCTTACTTCCCCTCTCCTCTTACACTCCTTAGAAGAGACACACAAACCCTAGATTTCCTAAACAAAATGAAAAGATGCACTCACTCTTCACTCCCTCACACTCTAAACTCTCTCCCCCTCAGTAAATTTGGCTCCAAAATAGTTTAAATCTGGCCATAACTGATTTCCCAAGAGTTTCTCAAGCATCCATCCAAAATCTAGTCAAATACAATGAATCTAGTTTAAAATCGGGATAAGGCGCGGTCCGGTGCAGGATAGGGCGCCCCGTACGGTGCTATTTTTTCCTTCTGGCCGAAAGTCTCTTTCAATTAGCGTGGTCTGACACTGGTGACAATGTCGTTCAACGCTAGTTCAATAAAATGCACTTTTGCTCCATTTTGCTCCAAATTTGCTCCTTTTAACTTCTTTTTGCTCAAAAGGCCTAAAATCATTGTACTTGCATGAAAAATTCATTTCTTTAAAGTGCAATATCATCAAAAATATATATGAAATGAACATTAAAAAGCTATCAAATTTTTAGTGGATCAAGATCGCCCAAACTTAACTATTAATTGTCCTCAAGTAATCTTAGTTAATACATAAAATAATGATCCACTGCAATGAACTTTCTTTCTAGAATATCATAATTTTGACTTAGATAAGTACAATAGTAAAATTTTTAGAAAGATCTTTGAATAGTTCAAGTAAATTATGCAAGTGTAGGACTATTTAGTAATCAAGTCCAAGAGTTCTGGCCTTTTATTCATTTCAAAAATGACTGTAGATTGTCCTATTAAGGCACTTAAAAAGGATTACATGAAAAGAAGTTTATGAGAACACTACTAGTAAAGATGTTAATCCATACATATAAGTTCAGGAAAGTAATTAAGTTTTTCCCTTTAGGTAGGTCCAAGTGAAGCCAATTTTTTATTAGGCATCTCCTCAAGCTTCTCCTCACTTTTTCTTTTCTTTTTCTTCTTTTTTTCTCTTCTTTTTTTTCTTCTCTTTTGCTTCTTTTTTTCAAGTGAGGAGTACTATATCTGGATAGCCTTAATAATTTTGAACTTCATCCTTTTCACCCTAAATTTGAAACTTACCATAATTGTTTACCTTATATGCATTTCTTTAGCTTAATATTGATTCATCATAGAGTCCCAAACCTTTCTTTTCACATAAAGTTATAGGATTCTTAATACTTCAAACATACAGTTTTTCTTACTTTGAATGGTTGACTATAGTTCTATTCTCTTATACCAAATATCTTAGCCTACAAAATTAGTTTTCATTACCAAATAATTTCATTCAAATCCACAAAATACTTAAATAAAATCAAAATACAGTTATCTGAAATTGAATTCTATCACAGGAAATCATGGTAATAATTTTGAAAATGCTTTTGAATGAGAACAATTAACAATTAATTCTTTCCCTCCCCCAAACTTAAATTTTTGAATATCAATACAATCAACATGAGAAGAAAGAAAAGATATAAACATATATAACTCATATCACAATATGTTGGCCTTTTCATACCTTTGAGTTTAAGCAGGTTTTCTTCATAAGTTAGAATAGTAGGCCAGAAATAATTAAGAGCATTTCTACACACAAATATGGGTTAGAAAATTGCAAGGGAAGAAGTTTAAAATTTTAAAACATAAAACATCAACTAAGCACGTAATATTAATATCCAACTGTTACTATCACTGATTAAACTAATAAACTAAATACATGCAAATTCCACTATCACATCACATTCATCACAGTTCAATATAAAGTTTACGACAAACATAACTAAATACAAATTACATCACAGATACAAATCACAGAATCTCAGGTACATCACAAATATATCAACAAATACAAAATAAAATGAAAATGAAAATACATAAAATACCAATCATCATCTGCAGGAGCTCCACCATCATCAGGTTCATCAGGCTGGTATGGAGTGTACTCAGGGTATGTAGGAAATACAACACTAGTGTCTCCACTGAAGAATCTCATCTGTGTATCATGATTAGCTATCTCAAATTCTCTCCACCGCACATGATAATCATCATTTATCTTATCCTTGCTTCTAGTCCCTCTACTCTGGTGTTCAACTTCTCTAACTGATTTATAACATCATGCAGAGTAGGTTCCCTAGATGTAGATGGTCTCTCTCGACTAGAAGAAGGTGCATCAGCTCTCTTACTCCATTTCCATCCTACATGGGCTTCATTGGTTTTCAGATTTAATTTACTAATGGGCTTCAGGGGATGGATTACCTCATCATTATCTTTAGTTGCTACACTTGACTGAATACACAAGGCATGAATCAGGTTGGGGTGTCATAATCCACCTGTAGTCTCTCCTTTTGAATTTGTTAAAATACTCTTATGAATAATAGCTCCAATATTGATAATTTTGATGTTCTGAATATAGTAATTCAAAATATTTCTTTCTACAGTAACTTCGCCGTGATGGCTGGTGGGCATAAGTCTTACAGAAATGAAATAATGTCAGCTTTCGATTCAGGATTCAATGTAGAAAGAGGGAAGTTAACTTCTTGCCTTTGTTTAATCTTCCATTCCCCTTTTCTGTCAGTCAAATAATCCATAAGCATATCCAATGCTTCATTAGTAACAGGAAAATTTTTATATTCACATAAGAAATGTTCTCTCAACTGATAAAATGCATTGATGCGGGTGGGGGTAAATTCAACCATTTTTCCTCTAATTAGGATATGCACTCTCAGAATAGTATGAATTTGCATAAAATTCTCTTACAATCTCCAGCATTGCTTCAGCAGTAAAATAACAGAAAATTTCCCATTGACGATTTACAATTAGTTCTTCAATCACACCTCTAGGATTTCCAAAGGCTTTTTCTTGAATACACTTTTTATTTCTAAAAACTATACTAAAGCGGGAATAAGCCTTGAAATTCATAGATTTACTCTCATTGTAATCAAATTTTCTCTTCCCCTTAGCTATTCTTGGAGCCATTTGTCTAGAAATATCAAATTTATCTAAATCAATTTCATAATTTCAATGTAATGGACTCCAAAGTAAATTTAAATAGATAAGAACTCTAATACCATGGAAAATCTCCAATTTTCTCTAAAAACCTCAAAATTCAAATCTTCATAATGTAGAAGATTTCCATGGTCAAAATCAAAAAAATTTAGTATAAAATGTAGCTCTTACTAAGACAAGATGAAATTTGAACTTTTTCGGCCACGAAATTGCTTAAAATTCAAATGCAAGTGAGCCCTAGGTGCAAAAATTAACCTTGGTTGGAGATAGAAGATGATCGTTTGAGAAAAAATGGTGGGTCCCAGGGTTAAATCATGTAATTTTGTGATTTAAGGCCTTTTTGTCGGTCGAGCGCGGTCCAGCGCTGGTGACAATGCTATTTTCTGCTCAACAGGCCAAACTCTCTGTCTTTTGGTGCGGTTCTAAGATCGATGACAGCACTGCTCGATGCCGGCTCAAAGACTGGGCTTCCAACTTTCTTTTGCAATTTTGATCTTTTCAAGTCCGTTTCGACGTCTAATTAATTCATTTAAGCATTGAATAACATTCTAAAGCCATGACAAATGATATTCTTTTAGCACAAACAACACAAAACATCACTTTGATATAAAAAATCTAAATTACAAACACACATAAATAACACTAATTATTATACATCGTCAAGCCATAAAATACTAAAACTCAGCGTCGCTCACAACCACAACACAATAACGCTGAAAACTGAACAAGAAAGTAAGTCCAAATATAAATCCAAGCAAAGTAAAGCAAAGTAATCAGTTCAATCAATTAGAGACTTCAATGATACTCAGTCATTCATATTACCAACTTCCTGGTTACTATGTTCATCCATTGGGTCTACAGGCTTCCAAGGTTGAAGTACTCTTTCCCAATTCTCATATGGCACTTATGATTGATTGCAGAGGAGAAATATGTTGGAAGGATGTCCAAGCCCATCCTTTGATCCATGAACGATCAATCCCAAACAGATTTAACAATTCTAAAACCAACATCAATATTCTGAATTTGGGGAACATTTTGGAACTAACAAAACTACAAATAAAATTTTACAATATGGATTCTATTGGCCTAGTCTTTTAATGGATGTTAATAGATATATAAAACTTGTGATGAGTGTCAGCGAGTAGGTAATATTTTTAGAAGAAATTAAATGCCCCTAAATTTTACATTGGAAGTTAAAATATTTGATGTTTGGGGATTAGATTTTATGAGACTATTTATTCCTTCATTTAGGAAAATATATATATTGATTGCAGTGGATTATGTATCAAAATGGATTGAAGTCATTGTTTTACCTAAATGTGATGCTCGAAGTGTTTCAAAATTTTTAATGAAAAATATTTTTACAATATATGGAATGCCGAGAGTTATCATTACTGACGGTGGATCTTATTTTAGAAATAATCAGATCTAAAGATTGACTCAAAAATATAATTTTATGCATAGAATTTCAACTGCTTATCATCACCATATAAGTGGTTTTGTTGAAGTATCTAAACGCGAAATTAAACAAATTTTGGAGAAATCTGTAAATCCTTATAAATTAGATTCTTCTGTGAGATTAGATACTGCATTATGGGCATGTAGGACTGATTATAAAACTCTTATAGGAATGTCTCCTTATAGATTGATTTTTGAAAAACTTATCATTTACCAGTTGAATTGGAACATAAAGCATATTGGGAGATTAATGAGTTTAATTTAATTTGAAAGATTCTGGTGAGAAAAGAATATTACAACTTAATGAATTGAAAGAAATTAGAAATAAATCTTATGATCATGTTAGAAATTATAAGGATAAAATGAAGATATGACATCATCGAAAGATTATAAGAAAGAGATTTGAACCTAGACAGGAAGTTTTATTGTATAATACAAGGTTGAAATTATTTCTTGGAAAACTAAAGTTTAGTTGGATAGGACCTTTCACTGTTATAAAAGTTTACCTGTTTGGAGCTATTAATATTGAAGATCCTAAAACTATAAGAATATTTAAAGTTAAAGGACATCGATTAAAACCATATTTTGAGGGGTCACGAACAGATTTTAAAGTAGTTTTAATGTTAAGTCATCATGACTAAAACTAATGTTTGTCGGGCTAACGACGTTAAACCAAGTTCATTATGGGTGGCAACCCATAGTTATCTGTGTTTTTTTAGTTTGTTTTGATTTGGTTTTAGGTGATATTATTATTAGATAATCATATATTTGAGTCATACTCACTCATAAATATCCTTAATGGTGTTAAATATTAAATTATATCAAAGATTCAGAGTTTATTTGGACGAAAATGTTGTTGGAGCAAAACTATGCTCTGGCGCCATTGACACCAGAATGGGTGCCGACGGCTAGATTTTATAGAGTGCATTTGTAATATTCAGAGCGTAGCAGTTTTTAGAGTTACAAATGGAGTAATTTGGCAGTTTTTAGCAGGAGTTTCACCATTATAACTCCCCAAACTCATTTTAAAACCTAGTCACTCCAGAAAAATGAAAGGGTAATTCCAAATTTTGCATTCCATGACTTCTAATCTTTGATTCTCCAAGATTTAAAGTTTTCAACAGGAGAAAGTTTGTCAGTTTTGAAGCATTGCGACTTTGTGACAAAGTCCTTATAAAGAGGAGACTTATCAAGGAAAGATGCTTTGTCAATCGAGGTATGAATGTTCCTAGTACTTGTGTTGAAGAAATTATTATGCAGAGGCATTGGGAAGTGTTTTCTTATACTACTATCGCAGTAATCATTTCTGTGGTGAAGGAATTTTATGCAAATCTTCATGGAATCAACCAATGAGTCGTCTATGTGCGAGGTGGGTGAATACAAATCACTCCTACAAAGATTAATGAACTTTAAAAGATAGATTACACAAATTTTGACCCTACGAGAGATAATATGAATGAAATCTATTGATATTTGATGGTTGAAGGCAAAGATTAGGAGATAAGAGTCGACAGGTATGTCAATTTCTCTACTACCTTATTGAATGTTTTGTCGAAGCAATGGTATTTTTTATATCTTTGAAATTACTCTCAATCATGAAAATTAGTAAAGTGAAGAAGGAAAGTGCAATATTGAACTATTGCATTCAAACTAGAGGTCTATTGATATTGGTACCATAATTATGAAATTTGTTTTGGGTTTGATTGTGCATGGATCAAATTATGGTTTGGGACATCCTTCCACTATTTTACTTCTCTACAGCCAATCACAGGTACCATATGAAAGTTGGGAAAAAGTGCTTCTCCCTTGGAAGCTCATGGACCCAACTAATATTTATGACTTTCCAACAACTGGGATGAAAATGATCTGAGCATAACGATAGATCCCATCTCAGAGTTTACTACCTATTCAACCTCATTTTCCTAAAAATGTGTAGTTAATTTTGAAGAAGATCGAGAGACTGGAGAAAGACGTACGAAATCTTTTGGATACAATTAACAATATAATTGAATTATTTGATCATCTGGAATTGAGGATGAAGGAACAACTCGACCATACCAGGCGTATGGAAGAAGGATTGATATGTTTGATGAAGAAAAAGGCTTGGATTGAAGGGGATTCAACTGATGAATTCCGATATCAACCCACCCTTTCACAATTTCTAAATTATGGGAGATATTAAAGAAGATAGCACTGACACTGATGAGGAGTAGTGATTCTCTGTTTTATCTACTTTATTTAGTATTTAGACTTTATTTGGTTTATTTTGATTTGTTTTTGGCTTGCTTATAGTGTGATTTTAGACTTATTATGCTTGAGATTTGAGTTAATGTTCTGTTTTCAACGTTAGAGTGTTGTGACTTGATTGCAACGCTGAATTATTGATATGGTAGTATGAATTATATGTGTAAGGTTGTAATTGTGGATTTTATATATAAAAGTGATGTTTTGTGTTGTTTGCGTAATAATTGTATTAGTTCATCACTTAGTTATGAATATAGATGCTCAAAAGGCTAATTAGATGTCCTCATAACTTTGAAACAATCCAAATTGCAAAATTTTATGGAATCCTAAAAATACTGTCTAGCATCGACGATGCCCAAAACCCGAACACATCCTGGATGTTTTAAATTTGCAATTTTTAGCCTTTGATCGCATTTGACCATCTTCAACCCCTAGCCAAGGTTGAATGGCACTCCCAGGGCTTGCTTGCATTTGGATTTGAGGCGATTTCAGGGCTTTTTGAGGTTGGATCTTATCTTCTCTTGGTAAGAGCTCTACTTTAAACTAATAATTTTTTATTTCCACCATGGAAATCTCCTACATTGGAGAAATCTAAAAATTTGGGGATTTTGAAGAAAAATTTGAGAAAATCCATGGCGAATGGTGCTTACATGTTAGATTTGACTTTGGAATCTTTACATTGTGATTTTGGAATTATTGGGATTTATTTGTAAATTTTTTAGAAAATTTTGATATGGCTCCAAAGATGTTTAAAGGATAAAAAAAGGTTGATTTTGATGAAAGGAAATTTGTGATTATTAAAGCACAGTATTACTTCAAATCTACACTCTGAAGCAAAAAGTGTTTACATGATCAAGGATTTGAAAATCCGGGCGAACTTGTGGATCAGGTGATTGTTGATCGGACTTGGGAAAATTTTTGTTATTTTTCTACTGATGCAGTTTCTGATGTAGTCCGTGAGTATTCTGCTAGCTTGTGATGGACTGAGAAAGAAGATTATGTGCTGGTTCAAGGAAAAATAGTAGAATTCACTCATGCACAAATTATTGCTTTCTACCAGTTGAGAGATAATCAATTTTGTGAGTAAAAATCTTTTGGAATGGTGGATGGAAAATGGGAGTGGAAAACAAAGCAAAGAAAAATGAAAAAATTTCCTGCTTCCACTCTAAATGTAGCATCTAAAGACTGACATTAGTTTATTTCCACAAGACTACTACCTATCATAATTGTGAAGTTTCAAGAGATAGAGCTATTCTAAATTTTTGTATCCAAAACATGAGAGTAATTGACATTAATAGAATTATTCATAATAGTATTCAGACTATAGCTAAAGGGAAAATCACTTGAGGATTGGGAAATCATGCCCTGATTTACACATTATGTAGACAATCAGGAGTAGAGGTTGATAGTAGAGAAGACTTGGTTCATCCTTTAAAGTTTATTAGTAAAGCCAACATTCGCACTTATGACTCTCATGTAGGATGGAGATATGGAAGTAAGAGTAGTGAGATTCCCTCTACTAGTCATGTCATGCCTTCTACCTCTAAAACTCCTACTATTTATGATGTTATGGAGCGATTGATGATACAACAAAGTGATCTTACGAGGCTTCATATTAGGATTGATGGATTGGATGCAAGAAATAACATCAATGATGATTATCAGAGGAGAAGAGTGGAATATGATATAGCTTATCATAATGCTCAGATGAGATTTATGAGGGGAGAAGTTGGTGTGATATTTCCTACTTGCCCCTATTATATTTTATACCAGTCTGAGGAGAAAGTGAGATCAGAAGAAGAAAGAGAGGATGATTGGTAGTGTAGTATTCTTTATGTTTGTTAATTTTTTTTAGATTTTTGTGTTTGTGTAGCTGATATGTGCAGTAATTGTAGTTTTTTTTAATTTAGTTAAGTTGTATTGCAACTTTTTTTGGTTTGTTCAATTGTAGTAAAATTGTAATGGATGTTCTATTAAGTGTTTTAAGTTGTGTTTTAAATTTTATTTACCTTGCAAATCTCCGATATATATGCGAACAATGCTTCTAACTATTTTATGCCTGTAGTTAAATTTTTAATTAATACCAACAAACTTCAAAAGAATCAAATGCCCCGGACAAAAAGGTTAGTTTGCTTTCTGTTTTTCCCTCTCTTTTATTAATTTGATATGCACTGAAAAACTTAAGTTTGGGGACAAAAATTTAACTTTTTTTGTTCTCAATTAAAATATATTTTCAAAATTATTTTAACATGACTTAAAGTAGTTGAGCCTAACTTTAGATAACTAAATTTTTTATCTCATTTAACTATCATAGTAGATTTGAATGAAAGTTTTTTATAATGAAGGTTAACTTTATGGGGCTAAGATATTTAGTATAAAAAGGATTATACTATAGTAGACCTTTTAAAGTAAAAAAAAATATATTTTTGAAATGTTAAGAGTCCTAGAGGTTTATGTGAGGAGAAAAGATTGTGACTCTATGATGAATCATTTAAAAGCTAAAATATATCTATAAAGTAAAGAGATGTTTCAAGTTCCAACTTTAGGGAGAGGAGAGTGAAGTTCAAAATTATTAAAGACTATCCAGATATAGTAATCCTCACAAGAAAATAAAAAAGAAAAAAGAAAAAAAAAGAGGATTGAAAAGCAATCCCAAAAAGAAAGAAATATATATATATATATATATATATATATATATATATATATATATATATATATATAGGCGGGATTTGCTCGCTAGGGTTTCGGATGGCTGGTGACAGCGGTCGGAGGAGTGGTAGTAGGAACTGGGTCCTTGGGTACTTAGTAACCCAGTTTTGTGGTGTTCTTGCTGAGTTTAAGGGCTTTTTGCCCTTCCCGGGCAACTTCTCTTTTAAATTTTACTGTTCCATTGAAGTCTCATTTTCTCTCTCTAGTTCTTCTGCTATTTGTCTTGCCCTTTCCACCTACCATGGAGTTTCCCATTGAGGTGGATACCAATGTGCATTGGACTAAAGACACTAATGCAGGTCTGGTGGGCAAAAGTAATGAGGGCGCTCTTAACCCAGACCAACTTGTGTTCTCTCAAACCTTACATGATGCGGCTGCTGGGAAAATCTCCTGTCCTTTTATTCATCATGTTGGGTTAAGGATGGGGAACCTGCAGCCTTTTTCACTGATCAGGATTTAGACACCCTCAATAATGAAGTTAAGATAACTATGATAGGGAAATTTTCCTTGGGGCATCCCAAAATCGATCTTGGGAAAATCTCCTGTCCCTTTATTGGTGCATGGAAATTGGTTTTACTTGATGGTAGACACCTGCTAATACAACTATCAATTGATGAAGATTATGCAAGATTGTGTGGGAAATAGGCCGTTACAATTGCTGGAGCTGAAATGAAATTAATCAAGTGGACACCTGACTTTGATCCAAGGAAGGAGCCACCTATGGTTCCCATCTGGTTTAAATTCCCAGGTCTCCTCTTCAGATACTATAACAAAAATTCTCTCTTTAATATTGCAAAAGTCCTTGGTACTCCCTAGAAAATAGACCCCCCAACCCAGTACAAGTCAAGACCTGCTGCTGCTAGAGTCCTTGTTGAGAGAGACATAACCCTTCCTGAATTTCATAGAATTTGGGTTGGTTCTGATTCTGAGGCATCTTGGCAACCAGTAGTAATGGAACAAAAGCTCTATTATTGCAGCCACTGTAGAATGTTTGGGCATACAAAGAAGAGATGCTACAGACTCCACCCTCCCTCAAAAAAACCCCCTCCCAAGGTCAATGCACTAGTTGTTCCACCACCTGCCTCTAGACAGCTTTCCCCTCCACATACTTTCACTGCTAAAGTAGTTTATGATAATTCTTTAAACCCTCCCAAGGCTTCTTTACCCACTGAACATCCAATTGTCTCTGGACAGCTCCCCTCTCCACAGTGTATCATTTCTAAGGCAGCTTCTGATAAGTTACACTGACCCACTCCTACACCTAAGGCTTCTGCTATTGGGGAACTCTCAAGTGGGTGGTCTCTTTCCAATACACCTGTTGTATTGGGTTCCCCTACTAGTTCAGACAGAGAAGTTCCCACACATTGGTATAGAAGGGAAGATGAGGAAATCAGAATTGTTACCCCTACACAGTCTCCAGATTCCTTAAAGGGAGTGATGGAATCTGAAGTTGATGCTCAGTTAGTAGCCTTGGCCCACTCAGAGGAAACAATTACTAATATTAAGACCAATATGGAAGGGACTTGGCACATTCAATCATCAAGAAAGAAAAAGAAGAGCATTTCTGAATTACAAAAACATGGGATACCTTTATCTGAGGGGGAGTTGGCTGGAACTTCCAAGACTAGGGGAAGGTCTAGATCCATATCCCAACCTTCTCCTCACCCCCCCCCCCCAAATTAAATGATTAATTTATTTGCTGGAACATTAGGGGAATTGCACATCCCTTATCTCTTAAGAGACTTCTTTCTCTTAACAAGAAGCACAAGTTATGATGCATTACTATTCTTGAACCTTTGGTTCACAACACCCCCAAAAAATTTTCAACAAACTTAATGGGTTTTCTCACTATGCTAACTGCAATAACAAGATCTGGATTTTCTATATAAAGGAGATTTCCTGGTCTATAGTTGTGGATCATCAGCAGTTTATTCACTCTTCCTTTCAAATAAATGGGAAAAGTGGTTTTGTTACTTTTTTCTATGCAGGCTGCAGTAATGAAGATAGACAGAACCTTTGGGCAAACTTTCAAAATATTGGAGACCACTTGTCCTCCCCTTGGTTGGTGGGTGGAGATTTCAATAGCATCTGTTCCACTGCTGAGAAGATTGGGGGCAGGGCTCCAAATCTAGCCAAGATGACAACTTTCAGTGATCACATTCATTCAGCCAATCTCTTTGACCTTGGCTTCACGGGTCCCCCTTTCACCTGGAAGAGGGGTAAATTTTGGGAGAGACTTGACAGGATCTTGGTGAATAATAGCTTGCTGTCTAAATGGCTCCTCACTCTTTTGACACATCTTAGCCTTGCTGGGTCAGACTACGGACCTCTCCTTATTTCCATTACCCCCCACCCAACCAAGCACACCCCCCCTTCAGATATCTAATTATGTGGTCATCCCATTCTAAATTTCAGCATCTAATCTCCTCCCACTGGTGTGATATTGCACACCCCACTCCATTCACTAAATTGAGCCTTCTGCAAGTTAAACTCAGTAAAGCCCTTAGAAATTGGTGATGGAATTCCTTTGGTGATGTGTTTCAAAAAGTTACTGAATCTGAAAAAAAAGTGATTAGATTACAAGCTGAGGTCCAAAATGGAATTGCTAATGAGGATCAATTACTCACAGCACAAAATGAACTTCTGATTGCTATAGAAAGACAGGAACTGCTGTTAAAACAAAAAGCTGCTGTTAACCACTTCAAAGATGGGGACAGGAATACTAATTATTATCATGTCTATATTAAATATAGGAGAAAGTGTAACACTATACACTCCATTCATACTGCTGAGGGTAGATGTCTCCAGAACAATTTTGAGATTGCCCAGGATGCAGTTAATCATTTTCAACAGTTACTTACTCACACTACTGAGCACAGATTGTCTGTTGATGATTCCTATTTCATTGAAGAATTAGCTTACACTAATAGTCTGGAGATAACTGAAATTCCATCTGAGCAAGAAATCTAGATAGCCCTTATTCGATGAGACGACTCTAAAACTGCAGGGCCAGATGGCTATATTGCAGATTTTTACAAAAAAGCTTGGGATATTATTAAATTGGATGTTGTTGCTGCTATCCAAAGCTTCTTCCAAGGCCACCCCCTTCCAATTTACTTTAGTGCTTCCAATTTTGTGCTGGTCCCAAAAAATGACATCCTACAGAAATGGGAGCATTTCTGACCTATATGTCTTACATCAGTGATCAACAAGACAATCAGCAAGACAATCAACAAAATTACTGTGGGGAGACTTCAGCCCCATCTTGATAGGTTGATCTACCCCAATCAAATTACCTTTGTTAAAGGAAGATCCATTATTGATATGTACTACTTGCTCAGAAACTTATGTTGGATTTGGATAAGTCACATAGAGGGGGTAACCTGATTTATAAATTGGACATACAAAAGGCTTATGATACTATAAACTGGGATTTCATCATGGATGTCCTTACTACTAGGGGCTTCAGCTCACAATTCTGCACACTCATAAGGAGATGGCTGCTTTCTAATGAGCACTCTATACTGCTAAATGGTCAAGCTTGGGGTAAATTCAGTGCAACTAGAGGTCTCAAATAAGGAGATCCACTCTCCCCTATTATTTTCATCCTTGCATTGAATTACCTCTCCAAAATGCTCAATAAGACTCTACTCACTCAGAATTATTCCAGGTACCATCATAGATCAAGCATTGAAATCTCATACCTCATTTATGCAGATGATATTATGCTTTTCTCAAGTGCACATAGGAATGTTGTAAAAAAGGTGAGACACTGTTTGCACATGTTCCAAGATCACTCAGGCATGTTGTTTAATCCTGATAAATGTCAGCTGATCTTTTCTAATAAGACCTCTATACACACTAAGAACTGGATCATGACTTACACTGAGTTCTCTAACAACACTCTTCCTATTAAATACCTAGGGGTCCCTCTCATCACTGGTAGAGCCAAGCAAATCCAATTTGATGATGTTCTTACTAAGATAAATTCTCAACTGAACTGTTGGACTAATTCCTTCCTTTCCAATGGGGGTCGAATTACTTTGCTCAAGAGTATACTCACCACCTTCCCTTCCTACATTATGCAAATGACAACAATGAAGAAAAGCACTCAGCTGCAATTGGAGAGAGCTTTTAACAAATTTTTGTGGTCAGGCAAAAGACAACAATTGCACTGGGCATCTTAGCAGAAGGTGACTAAGCGTGTTATGGCTGGTGGCCTGAGATTCAAAGGGCTCCAACAACTATTGCAGGGTAATTTATGCAAACTATGGATCAATTTTAGATCTCAGACCTCCCTCTGGGCAAAATTCCTGAAAGGGAAATGCTGCAGATACCAACATCCCACACTCACTGTTAGGAAATTGGGGGACTCTAAACTCTGTGTCAGGATGCTCAAGATTAGACACATTGCTAAGGGTCTTTTTGTCTGGGAACTGGGAAATGGTGAGATCAATTTCTGGCTTGATAACTGGTGCTCTAAGGACTGGCTCATTCCTAGACTGAAACCTACAAACACTAATATTAGTGTGGCTAATTGCTGGGATGGCCAACACTGGACAATTCCTTACCTTAGGGCCATTCTTCAGGATTCTTCAGCTATCCAAATCTCTACTATCCAATTTAATAGAAGCAGACCTGATAAGATTAATTGGCAAATCTTCCAACATCAGAGTATTACCAAAGAAATCTACTCCAAATCCTATTCTTAGTTTCAAGTACCTTAGGGAGACATCATTTGAGGTAAATTCTTGTCCCCCTCTATGTCATTTTTTTGCTGGAGAACTGTCCACAATCTTCTTCCTACAGATGATATTTTAAAAATGAAAGGACTAAGGGGACCATCAAGATGTATGATGTGCCTTGTTCAAGAGGAATCCATTCCTCATTTATTCTTCAGGTGCACTTTCTCCCAAGCTATCTGGAAGGAGCTGCTCCCACAATTGCATCTGGGGAGATCTACCATCCGCTGGGACTTCTTCAATACTTGCTGGCAAAGCTAGAGAGATCAAAAGTATCATGTTATACCTTTCATTGTGACTTGGTGTACGACTTATTTTATAGGTTGTGTGTTTTATTTTGAAAAGGGGGTCGCCTAACAGAAATTGTCGGCAAATTTTTAATTTAATTTAAATAAATAATTTGAAAAGTAGTATTTGATTTTGAAAATAATTTTAAATTTGAAGATTTTAAGATATGAAATCAAACCAATCTCACATCCCAAATAGTTTATATAAACGATCACCACACCACAAACCGTGTATCTATCCCTAAGGATAGTACACACTGCTTCGATGGTGGGGCTCGATTAAACAAACTAAAAGATTTGTGACATCCGTTTGGTCTCGCGAACCAATTTTATAAGCCGACAAATTCCCCGCTTAATATGGAAGTATTAAACAGTGGTTTATATTACTCGGGTTCTTTAAAATTCCCTATAATGGCAAGCCCCTATAGTTAATTACATCTTAAGTGACGGGAATCACCTAAGAAAACTCTCGATAATAATCGCACTTCGCTCTCAAGAATTTCAAAGTTTAGGGTTTTCAAGGGATTGAATGTTGGAATTTCAATAGGGAATGGATCAAATTTGGAACATTTTGTTTTGAGAATTCAAAGGAAGAAAAGTAGGAGAAATTACGGATTCGAAGCGGACTTCGGTAATTTCCCGACTATCCTATTGTTTGGCTTGGATTTAGGAAAATCCTAATGTTTATTTAGTACTTCAATCTTGCCAATTTTAATTAATTAGGACTTATATTTATATGATAGAATCATACAAATAGCCTTGAAGTTATGAGGGTTCATGTCGTATTGAACGACTACCTCGAATCCTAAGTCCGGTTAGGCTTAATTTGCAATACAAATGCCTAACAAAAGGTCGAGGATTTATGTTGCACTAGAGCAAACTACCTCGAAGTCCTATGGCTTGGTTATTTAATTCTAAGAAAGTTTTGCCGATGTAGATTTGTTTTGCTGACGACGATGGCCGTGCTGCCCACCATGCTCCGAGCTCCTTGTTGTTGCAGAGGTTTAGTTATAGAAGTCATAAATCAGGAGATGAGAAAAGTGTTTTGGTTTAGAGAGAATCTTAATTTCCAAGTGTTCTTTGTATTTTAATTAAAACAAACCTTAAAGTTAATTATAACGACACCGGCTAAGATCCCACTTGCTCAATCCTTCCAAGCATCGTTATTTTTATCGGATTCACTTAGTCCGTATGAATTTCGCTAAACTCAACCGAATGAGTTCCACACTTTCATTTAGACCGTGGGAAATCCCATTAGCAACACGTAGGTTACATCATCCGAGGTATTCCCGATCATCCAACAGGATGTTTTAATTTAGTTGTAATTGTAGTTTTGTGTTCTGTTTGTAATTAAATTTTGAATTGCTTTATATTTTGAAATGTTGTGGCGGTGGATTTTATCTTGCAATGACTTTTAATTTAGTTTTGGTTTCAGTTTTAGGGACTATCCTAAAAGTGTGGGTTTTCATGCAACAGTTGTTTATCATGCAAGAAAAGTAAGTGCGATGCGATTAAGTAAATTGCAATAAAGTAAATCGCAACAAAATAAAAGCGTACCTGGAGGGTCTTCCCGTCATCCCAAGCTGCACTTAAACACAATTTAGAATATTTAAGCATTTAGAACAAGTTCCTAGGTAAAACTAAGGGAAGGGTTATGGTTTTCTACCAAGTTCCTAATCCTATAGCTAGTCATCTCCTATGACGTCTGTGTTCTTTGTTTTGGCTTAAGGACGATTTTCTTCATCAAAGAACAATTAAGTTCAATTGTTCTCATAAATATCCTATCATATCGAGGAAGTGCTTAAGACGAATCTTAAACATCTTTTCAATATTGATAGGATTGTTTTAAGTCCAAATGGATTTAATCAATCGAGTGAAGTAATCGTCCGAGGTTTAGTTAAGCTTTGTTGTTATCTTACTCAAGTGAACTAGGATATTTGAATGTCCTATATGTGGAGTAACATTTCATTTAATGTTCTATTTAGGAGTTATGATAATTAAAGTTTTCGAGGCAAATTGGTGTTCCAATGATTTGTGATTTAGTTTAACTTCGATTAAAGGGTTTAAATTTGGAATAGTGTTCAAGTTGTTTTATTTTTAATTTCTTTATGTCTTAGGTGATGTTATTTAATTCAATTTAATTTAACTTTAATTTAATTTAATTTAATTTGGTTTAGTTTTAATTTTAATTTAATTTAACTTGATTTTAATTTTAACTTAATTCTATTACTTAATTTAATTTAATTCAATTTAGTTTGATTTGATGTGAATTATTTTAATTTAATTTGATTTAATTTGATTTAATTTAATTTAATTTAATTTAATTTAATATTTTTTAATTTAATTTAATTTAATTTAATATTTTTTTAATTTAATTTAATTTAGTTTAATTTAATTTAATTTAATTTAATTATTTAATTTAATTTAATTTAATTAATTTATTTTAAGTTAATTTATTTATTTAATTTAATGTAATTTACTTAATTTGTTTGATTTAATTTAATTTAATCTTTAATTTAATCTTATTTTTTAATTTTAATTTAATTGAAAATTTAAAAAGAGTTTAATAATTTAACCTTTTAATTTAATTTAATGATTAAGTCCTTTTAACATTTTAAAACTTAAATTTAAATTATCATTTTAATTAAGAATTAAATATTATTGAGATGATTAATTTAGGGATTTTTAAATTAAAGAATAAATCTCTACCTAATAATATCCCTATTTAATAATTCCAATTTTATTATTCTTCCAAATTTAATCAATTATTTAATTAAAGTTTGTTTTAATTATTTTCAAATTATTTAGTAGGTTTCTACCCTTTAATTATTTAAATTTCAATCATCCAAATCAGATTAGGATCTAATATTTTACTTGTTTATTTTTTTATTAAACCTAAAGTTTTAATTAAGGGTTAAATTTTTTTAATTGCCATTTTGCCCTTCAAGCTTAATAATTTCATAACTCACTAAGGTGAACTTAAATGAACTTGAACTTTTTATATGACTTCACTCATATGTCAATAAAGACATGAGAGGAGAAAATGTGATTTTTCTGTATTTAATTTATTTATATAATTATTTTTGGTGGAAAATAGGAATTTCCAAGGAAAATTTAATAACATGACCAAGGGAGAGTTTCTGTCCTTAAAAAAATTATGGGACATTCCTAATGACCAGAGGACCACTTGGACCAACTTTGGTGATTTTTTGAATTATATTATTTTTATTATAATTATTTTAAATTTTGGAGTATTAATTAATTTAAAAATAAAATAAATGTTAAAAAATGAATTTTATATTTTTCAAAAATTTCTCTGATATCAAGGAAATTAGAGAATCAATTTTTGTAATTTTATGATTTTTCTTTGATTTATTATAATTATTTTAGTGAAAATGCTAAAAAATACATTTTTTTAATTTTAAAATTGCCCTAGGGCTTTAAAATTTAATATCTCATTAAATAGACCTATGAAAAATATGGGGTTTGTTCCTAAGTGATTAAAATTCAAAATATGACATTTTGGTGAATTTTATTATTTTTATGATTTTTATTATTTTTTAATTATTAAAATATTAAAATAATACTAAAAAATTAACTTTTTTAGAAAATTGAAATTTTAATTTTCTTAAATTCCCTAATATCAGAGAGGCTCCAAAACCAATTTGGTGAATTTTTGAAAGGTATTTTGAAAGTTATGAATTTTTAAAGTTTAAAATGGCTAAATGGCTTAATCAACCCATTTAGTAGGGCTAACCAAGTCCAATTGACTTCAAATTTTTATGGTGGGTTCCTCTGATCCTAAAGGTCAGTGAAAAATTGATTTCAAGTCAATTTGATGTATGGTTAGCTCTAATTAATTAGGGATCTATTTTAGGTGTTTAAGCTAATTAGGGTTATTTTAAATGAGTTAACCCAAAAGCTATTTTTCCTAGGGTCCTCTAGCCATAAGGGACATCACCAAATTTTCCTAGAATTTATTTCTCAACATGCTAATTATTGGATTTAAAATACTCAAAACTGTAACATGAATTTGAAAAATCAATAACTTCTCATAGGGATGGCCTCTGACTTTGGAAAATTCAGGGAATGTTCCCAAATCCAGAGGCTTCAAAAGCCCTATGGTCTCATGCCATGGTGAATTTCCTATATGCATGGAGAATTAAAACAATGCAGAAGGGAAATAAATCATTAAAAATAAAATACTTGATGAAATTAAATGATTTCTTTTCCACATTATTCTCCTCTCGTTCACCGAGCAAGAGGGTATTTTTATTTTATTTTTCCGATTTTCCTACACAAAGTTATGAATTTTCCAAGTTTCGGTAATTAAATAAATAAGAAAAAAATCCTAATTTTCTATTTATCCGAGTCGGCGCCGCGTCAACCTTAGCATCTCCGAAGTGCCGCGTGGCGCGCTCCCATTCGACGCCGCCACTTGAGTCAGCAGCCCGGGTCCCGCCTTCCGCGTATCATCTGCCGATCCGACCCGATCTGAGCCGTCCGTCCGCGCGTGTATTAAATGGACGACATCCGTTCATCGTCTCCAAGCGTCCTCACCCGAGAGCCGTCCACACTAAATCCCTAATATCTCACTCGATACTCAATGGATTTTCCTCGTTCTTATGCTCTATGGATTCGTCTCGAAGAGAAGAATACATCTATACGGCGATCATGCATCGAAATTAAAGCATTTGAAATGGAGAATCTCCGTAAGCTCGGGATGAAGAATTAGCTCATACCTTTGCTCGGAGAAGTGTGGCTTCAATCCGAGGGTTGTGTCACCTTCGATCGGATCCTAGCAAGCTCCGCATGAAGTCTCCCGGTCGCGTGAATCGCCTAGTAGGATTTCGACCACGCCCGATCACAAAGCTCGGAGGCCGGAGCAACCGGGTGGCCCGGAGATGGGGCTTTGCTGGTGGACACCTTCTCGGTCCGGTGAAGGTGTAGGACCAATCAATTTGAGGATCGATCCACTCTGGAGAAGTGTCCCGGTTTTGGGTGGAATTTCGCCGAGAAATTGGGTTCTATTAGCGGGGATTAGGACAAATCGACACCGGGGATCAACTCGCTCTAAGGATGGAGAAGGGTTTGGAACAATTTTGGCGTAGTTTCAGCAAGGTTTGTGCAACTCTCTTCTCATGGCCGTGAGGGGGTGGTGTTTAAATAGGAGAGGGTGGAGGGCCTCCCAGGGAGAGTTAGGGCTTGGGATCAGCTGCTCTGGGCATGGGAAGAACAGCCATGGTGGCCACTGGACATGGGGCAGCTCAGCAAGGGAGAATTCCAAAGATGGCTCACATGTGAGCTCTTGGCCATGGTGTTTTCCGGCGACCCAGGCGGCTGGCCGGCAGGCATGGGTCACCCTCAGGTCCAGTGGGTCAGTGGTCGAGGTTTAGTGTAGTGCAATTGGCAAATGCCATGTGTAAAAGGCTTGGATTGAAATGGAATGGCGGGAAGGCTATTTTGGGTTCAAATGAGTCAACCCCTCCATTTGGGCTAGGTACACCACCCAAGGCCTGGTTTTGGGTCGAAAAGGATCATTTGGGTCGCCCAAGAGAAAATGGTGTGGTCTCCATCCATGATGAGGTGGCTAAGCATGGTTTAGTGTGCGACATGCTTAAGGTAAAAAGGGTTTAAGAAGGATTAGGAAAGGGGGCCCTCCTTTTGCCATTAATGGCTTGATCACATGTCAAACCTTCCATGGCTCCATGTGGCTTGCCCATGGCTTGCATGGCTTATCTTTGGCTTGTGGGAAAGTTGAGTCAATTTCATGGAAATGGATTTAAGAAAAATTTTGGTATTTAGGGGTGATTTGGCATGAGGCTTGATTTGGAATTATTTAATGATGGGATTATAACTTATGGAATGGCTTTGATTAAATGGATGGCAAATGGAAATGTCATGTGGGCTTTAGGGCCAATTTTAGGCTTTTGTATTTGGTGGAAATAGGCTTTTAAAATGGTTTAGGGAAGTGGGCATTTGGATTTTAAAATGGATTTTAGGATGGAATTTTGGCAAAGGCTTGGGCCAAATAATTGTTAGGTTTAGCTCATAGATGTGTCATGAGTGACTTGAAGCAAATTGGGAGTGATTTGGGTTTGAATTTGGTTGAATTTGGGCTCTTTTGGTGAATGGGCCAATATAGGTCAAATTGGGCTAGCTTGGGCCAATGTTGGGCTAGGGTTGAAATTGATGTAAAATTAATGTTGGGAAATGTCTATGGGAGTGTTTGAAAGAGGTTTTGACTTTGGTTGGGCTTTGATTTTGGGATTTGGGCTCATTTGGGTTAGGTTCGGGTTTAGGTCAAAATCGGGCTTATTGGTTTGGGTTGAATTTAAGTGGGGTTTGGGCCTAAATGTTGGGCAAGTCATGTTAGTGTTTTGTTTGTAGGGATGTTAAGGAAGGTTTAGAAAAGATTTGGGGTTAATTGGAGTTGAATTGGGTGAGTTTGGGTTACGTTTGGGTCTTGGGTCCAAATTGGGCTTTAAGGCCAAAAGTGAAATTGGATCCAAATGTCAATCAAATTGGACTTGGATTTGGTCTAGATTGGTATTGGGAATGTTGAATTGAAGTTTAGAATTGAATTGGACCAGAATTTGGGTCAATTGGGTAGGCTTGGTTTGACATTGGGTTCACTTAGGGTTAAAATGGGTCAAATTGGGGGTTTTGACAAAAGTGGGGTAAATTGACAAAATTGGCCCATGGTGTAGTTGGACAAAATGAAATTTGGAATATTTGGGATTTTCTGGAATTTTCTAGGAATTTTTTGAATTTTTGGATTTTTGGGTCAAGGGGGTATTTTGGGTACTTTCAAGGGTTTTGGGTAGGCTGAGCGGGTGTAGGGTCCCGGGGGTCAAAAATTGAAAATTTGGAAAATTGAAAATTTGGAAAATTGAAGATTTGGAAAATTGAAGATTGGGTAAATTTGAATGGAATGAAATCACTTTGGTTGAGCCATGAAGCCATATCAAGCCCACATGAGCCATGAAGGGACTCATTTGAGGCATCCAATATGTTGTTCCTAACCCTCTTAGCCAAAGGCTCAGGGATTAAGGACCATCCATGTGAATCACCTACATGAGTCGGAGGTCAAGTTAGGTATAGGTGTGTGAAAGTGTAGTGTATAAATGTAGTGTGTGTGTAAGTCGCCCTTCACTGCACTGTAGCCACCTGTAGGCGGTCCTAAGGCCGAAGAGTCCTATAGGAACTCATCCTTCAAACTTCCACATCCGATTTCAACCCTCTAGGTGATTAGGGGTCTACAGCCAAGTTTGTGGAGTTTGCAGGAGTTAAGAAGTGGTTTGAATTTCTAAGTGGTGGGTCCCAATTCTAGTCCTCTAAGATAGTCAAAGGAAAAGCCTAAGGCTAGATCCTAAGTACTAAAAAGAAGAAGAGAAGACCTCATCAAAAATGAGGTCAACAAATGGACCCCCAATAGGAGTGGTGAGCTAAACAAGCACACCGCTCGTATTAGCGTTGACCGACAAGATCAAAAAAACCAACACAGATGCCCAAGTGACAAACTTAGGACGAAGTAGAAGAGTTTCTGCTGGGGAGTGTCAAGTATATCTCTGAGACTGGAGATTCCTGAACTCTCGCTGGGGAAAGGAAAAGAAGGTGAATCCCAAATCACATGATCTGGGGAAATTTCAATTTAGATTTTATTTTGTTTCAATTTAAGTTTTGATGTGTGAGCTTAGATTTGAATTTGGAGTTTTAATTTAGATTGAAGTTTGTCAAAATTAATTTGAAGGGATTTGATTTGAAAATAGAATTTTGAGGTTTTAGATGTAACATCTTAAACCTCAAAAGAAAATTGAATTGATTGGATTGAACCATTGCAATGAGGAGAAATCTCAGAGCAATGCGGTATCGGATGTAAAATCCTTAACCTCAAGAGTTTGATTTTGGTGTATTTCATTGCATTAGGGAAAGAATCCTAAAGCAATGCAGTCTCGGATGTAAAATCCTTGACCCTAAGAATTTGATTTTGATGTATTTCATTGCGATAGGGAAAGAACCTGAAGCAATGCAGTCTCGGATGTAAAATCCTCAACCCCAAAAGTTTGATTTTGATGTATTTCATTGCGATAGGAAAGAACCTAAGCAATGCGATCTCGATGTAAAATCCTCAACCCCAAAAGTTCGATTTCGATGTATTTCATTGCTATAGGAAAAGAACCTAAAGCAATGCAGTCTCGGATGTAAAATCTTCAACTCCAAAAGTTTGATTTTGATGTATTTCATTGCGATAGGGAAAGAACCTAAAGCAATGCAGTCTCGGATGTAAAATCCTCAACCCCAAAAGTTTGATTTTGATGTATTTCATTGCGATAGGGAAAGAACCTAAAGCAATGCAGTCTCTGATTTAAAATCCTCAACCCCAAAAGTTTGATTTTGATGTATTTCATTGCGATAGGGAAAGAACCTACAAAGCAATGCAGTATCGGATGTAAAATCCTCAACCCCAAAAGTTTGATTTTGATGTATTTCATTGCGATAGGGAAAGAACCTAAAGCAATGCAGTTTCGGATGTAAAATCCTCAACCCCAAAAGTTTGATTTTGATGTATTTCATTGCGATAGGGAAAGAACCTAAAGCAATGCAGTCTCAGATGTAAAATCCTCAACCCCAAAAGTTTGATTTTGATGTATTTCATTGCGATAGGGAAAGAACCTAAAGCAATGCAGTCTCGGATGTAAAATCCTCAACCCCAAAAGTTTGATTTTGAATAGTCATCGACTTTGCAAAGATTTGTAGTGTTGATTCGAAAAGTGTGGAATTTTGTGTGTCTGAGAATTTCATGAAAGTTGTAAAAGACTTTCATGGAAGGAAATAGATTAGGAGGGAATATGTAGATGTCACATATCCCGCTCAAAAGAGTTGATCGGAAGTCACTGGTTTGGATTGGATATAATTCCTCACCATCAGATTCGATCCGTGTCAAAGGAATCAACCGATTCCATCCCAGACAAGGGGGAGAATGAAACGGATTGGATTTCAGATTTGGGATATTGAATTTGAATTCGATCGAAACTCGATTTGAAATCGGAAGGATCGAATTCGAATTCGATCGAGATTCGATTTGAAATTCGATTTGAAATCGGAAGGATCGAATTTGAAATCGGTTGAAATTTGATTTGAAATTTGATTTGAAATCTGGAAGGATTGAATTTGAATTTGATTGAGATTTTGTGGTCATTTTATTTGTCCATTAATGATTCACATTTTATTTTATCGTTTATTTAATGTTCGTATGAATTTGGTGTTCATTATTTTTAGATTTTTAAGGAAAGTTTTCTTTTATTCTTTTTGTTTCTTTTTTGTTCTTTGTTCGAAGTTCATTTAACTTTAATGGCGTTTCCCAGTCAATTTGCACAAAAGAGGTGAAGGCCAAAAATGTGACATGGTCACTTTCATTCCAATCATGTCGAAGATACATCATACAACTCGATCTGGAATACATCCCATACAATCCATGTATACTCAAAACGGACTATGTATGATCTTTATCGATCCATCCAAAGAAGCATCCGTCAAAAATCCATGTCCGAATAATGGGGTACATGGTCAATAACATCACCTTCCAAGCCATCCTCGGCAAGGATGCCGTATGGATGTACATCGGAGGTGTGATATTTTCCATGTAGCTCACAGCTCGTAAGGCCGGAGGCTCTCTAACTCCGGGTCCGTCGGAAATGGTAAGGTGTCTTCCCGTCGTCCATCCTCCCGAAAGTAACCGAGATCCGCTTCACCGGTACTCCCGGTATGCAATGCTTAGCGATATCTCGCTCCGTTGCCCTTTAGTATCATGACGGAACCTACCGGTAATGGTATCTTCACCGGCCCTCGGAACTCACCCGGGCTCGCTATCCGGAGGTCGGATCCGAACATGATGTTACACTCGTTCGGAAAGAGACCGTGCGTAAAGGTCCGACAAAGTCGTGGTGATCTATGTGCGGGGGTATGCATCACTCCGCTCGTAGATATTAATAATGCAATTGCTGGGTATGCAATCCGCTGGCAATACCCTCCATGTTATCAATCTCTTTACCATTCTCTTGATGACTAATGGCATCGGATCTACTCGGCCATGACGGAGTATTCCCGGAGGGTTTCCTTCCCGTCTTCCGCAAAGTTGTAACAAGCATCCACATCGTATCGTGATTCTTCCTTTCCCCGGCATCCATCTCCGGGTTCCGAGTAGGTGTTTTCTCTCAGGCGGCCCGCTCGGCCCATTCTTTTCAAATCCCGGATGCAATCCACGATTTGTTGTTGTTCATATTCCGAGAATACGTCCGTATGTAGCTCGAGGCCCTCTAAGTATATCGATCCTTCCGCCTCTAATTCTCTCGAAGTATTCAAAGGTTTTCTTTTCGACATTCCGCATTCTTTCCAGCTTCGTATTCCGAATAACTGCGGATGGCGAGGCCCGGTGACGTATCGTGGGATATACTGGCTCAATCCCTTCACGTTCTCCAGCATACCTCGGCTCCTCGGGGATGATGTCCGTCGGGACATCCCTCGGGGTTGCTTCCGCAACAAGGTCATGCATTACTGGTGGTTCTATCTGGTAGCGTGGTAGCCTTCTTTCTTCTAATCTTCGTGAGATTTCCCTGGTCCTTTCTTTTATCCTAGGAGCTGGCCTCCTTTCTTCAGGTTCCTGGTGAACTGGCGTCCTTGAAGTGTATGTACCGGGCAGAGAGCGTGCCGCCTCGTCGCGCTGGTCCGCTGCTAGTTTGGTTAACATCTTACGGATACGACGATTCTTATTTCTTCGTTGCGTTGCTGTGAGAGCAGCTCTTCGAACTTCTTGAATCTCTGTGAGCGCGGCGCTGACAAGCCTGCCCTCTGCTGTAGCGACAACATAATTGATTTTCTTATCTTCTTCAGTGTTTGCCTTTCTTTTCTTGCTGTTGGATTGGTGGCTTGGGCCACCCACTTTCATCACTCGTCCGCCCGGCAGCTCTTCCGGTCAACTGGGATCCAGCCACTTTCCTCGTACTGCAGGTCTGCTGGTGCGAAGTCCGAGTCAATCTCGATTATCGCTCCATCTTTCACCCTCTTTTCATCGAGTGCAAGGCTTACGCCATTTCTAAAGTTCAAGACCAACCGCCCGTTCGACATTTCCCTGCGAAAAGACAAGGAAAAGGATCGGGGCCGTACTAAGAACAAGAACATTAAGAAAATGTTTATTAAAGACAATTTTTTTATTACTTTTTGTATTTTTAAATTTAACGAGAATGGAGTGGGAAAAGATCGGAGAAAAGATTTTGATATGGAAGAAAAAACAAGGAAAACTTTATTATCATGATTTTATTTATTTTAGCACATTTTTTATTATTTTTGGGTTCGGACCTAGTCATAAGTAATTACTTCGCCCGTGCTTCTTAGGGATGAAGAATTCACTCCTTCGAAACATCAGGTGGCGTAATACTTTTTCAAGTATCGTCCGTTGATCGGAAGCATATGTCGTTCTCCTCGGCAATTCACTAACCGGCAGGAACCTCCCGAGTATACCGCTTCAACCACAAACGGCCCTTCCCAAGTGGGTTCAAATTTTCCTTCTATCTTGCGGTGTGCAAGAATAGGTCTCTCGAGAACGAGAACTAAGTCACCAATTTCGAAGGTTCTCGGGCGGACTCGCTTGTCATGGGCTTGAACCATCTTAGCTTGGTATAATTCTAAGTTCTGCTGCGCTGCAAGTCTTTTCCCTTCCAGGTTTTCTAATTCCTCTAGTCGTAATTTGGCATTCTCTTCTATCGTGATCTTATTTGCAACTACAATTCTGAGTGAAGGAAGCTGAACCTCTAAAGGTAACACTGCCTCGGACCCATACACCAGAGCATAAGGTGTAGCTTCGAGTAGGAGTTCGAAGGTTGTCCCGTAGGCCCATAAGGCTTCTAACAACTTCTCGTGCCAATTTCTCTTATTATCGTCCGTGGTTTTCTTTAAAATTTGAATGAGGGTTTTATTAAAAGCCTCGACGTAGCCGTTTGCTCTCGGGTAGTAAATTGTTGAATATCGCCGCCGATTCCGAGTCTCCCGACAAAATTGTTGATTTGTGTGCTTCGAATGTCGACCCATTATCCGAGATGATTCCGCGCGGCACTCCGAAACTATAGACAACTTGGTTCTTGAAAACCGTAGCACGTGGTGTGCTTTAACTTCTCCGAGTGGAACCGCCTCGCCCACTTGGAAAAGTAATCAGTAGCCGCAAGAATGAAGCGATGTCCTTTCGAAGATGGTGGTTCTATCGGACCCACTATATCCGTGCCCCAACATTCAAATGGCCACGACGCAATTGTCTGGATGTAGCACATTCGGAGGTTGGTGTAGAACCACCCGTGCACTCGGCATCGGTGAGCGCTCTCGGCGATTTTCATGCAATCGGTCATCATCGAGGGCCGTAGTACCCTAGTCTTTTAATTTTCATTTTCATCTTCGGACCCGACTCGGTGAGCGCCACGAGAGTCCCGAATGCACCTCTTTAACGATTTCATGCGGCCTCGGACCCGCTTAGGCACCTTAGCCACATTTGATCAAAAGACCTTCCGTACAATGTGTTGTTTATTAATGCGTAGGACGCAGTTCTTTTCGATCCGATGGTCCAGCGACCTATAGTCCGGTAGTTTTCCTGTTTGCGGTGTAGTCTATTAATGGCCGTCACCAATCTTCCGTGTTTTCTCGTCACCGCTGCAACCGATTCTTTTTCTTTTCCGATTTGTGTATTGTGTCTATGTCGAGCCGTGATAGGACCCGACGTCCGTGAACTAACACTTCCACCGACTCATCTTGCAAACAGAAAATTCTTTTGCGAGGTGAGCTAACGCATCCGCTAAAGCATTTTCTTTTCGAGAATTTTGTAGATTGTCACATTTGGAATCTGTTCCAACAACTCGTATGACGTACCTGGAAGTATTGCTCGAGTCTTCGCTTTAAAATTATGTACTATCCGGCGATCCGTTGAATGATTAACCGTGAATCCCCGTAGATGTTGATGTCCGTTATCCCCATTCGAATAGCTAATTCCAGCCTCGTTATGAGGGCTTCGTATTCGCTTCGTTGTTCGTACACGGTTCCGTTAAGTGGTAGGAGTATCTTAACATCCCCCGCTCCGGTGTTATAAAGATTAATCCGATTCCCGCCTTACCGGCACTATCACTTGCGATTCTTCGTCTTTGTGTGTCGAAGATGCTCCGTCAAAATATAATTCCCAACGTCGATCATCGTGGTCTTCTAAGCTCATTATTTGTTCGTCCGGCAAATCGTCATCGAGAGGAGATTCCGCCGCAAAGGGTGTGCCGCGAGGAAGTCCGCTAAGACTTGTCCCTTTACAGCACGAAGAGGCACGAAAGTTATATCGAATTGCAATAATATCATCGACCATCCGGCAAGTCCGCTCGGAAAGCGTCGGACGAGTCATCAAGTATTGCAATGGATTAAATTTCGAGATCGGGTCGACCTTATGAGAAAGCATGTAGTGCCCGAGCTTTTGAGCGGCGAAGATCGGGGCCAAACAATGCTTTTCAATTGCGGGATACCTTATTTCCGTCGGAAGTAAACGACGACTTAAGTAGTAAAGAGCATTTTCTTTACCCTCATCATCGACTCCGGCTAACAGGCTCCGAGAGAGTCGTCTAAAGCCGCGGTATAAAGTATCGGCTCTACCCGAGACCGGGGCCGCTAAGACAGGAGGTGTCATTAAATATTGTTTAATGTCCTCGAAGGCCTTCTCGGCATTTCTCTTCCCAAATAAATTTGGCGTCCATTTTAACTAGTGCCGAGAAAGGCCGACACCTACCCGACAAGTTCGAGATAAAGCGTCGAAGATATGCCAACTTCCCTCGAAAGGATCGTAGTTGTTTTAAGGTTTTGGGAGGTGGCATTTCTAAGATAGCTTTAATCTTTTCCGGTCGATTTCAATTCCATGATGTCGGACAACGAATCCTAAGAATTTCCCGGAGGTGACGCCGAAGGCGCATTTTAAGGGATTCATCTTAAGGTTAAATTGTCTTAATCGTTCGAAACAATTCTCAAATCATACAAGTGGTTGTCCTTTACTTTGCTTTTGATGACCACATCGTCCACGTAAGCATTCGACTCGATTGTGGATGAGATCATCAAAAATTCTTGTCATCGCTCTCGGTAGGTCGCTCCCGCGTTCTTCAATCCGAATGGCATCACTCGTGTAGCAATATACTCCGATCGGCGTTCGAATGCCGTAAGCTTTTCATCTTCCGGAGCCATTTTTATCTCGGTCGTATCCTCGAAGATCCATCCATGAATGAGAATATTTCATGTGTCGAAGCAATGTCGATCATTAATTCCGGGATCGGTAGAGGAATTCATCTTTTCGGACATGCCTTGTTTAAATCTCCGAAGTCTACACAAATTCGATCCGACCATTCTTCTTTCGATCGGTACTACATCGGCTAACCAAGCTCGGGTATTGTTCTTCACGGACAAATTTAGCGTCTATTAGCTTTTTAACTTCAGCTATGACTTATTGTTCAATTTCTAGACGCATTCCTCTCGGGACCTCGTCCGACCGAGATGTGCAGGATCCACTCCTAGCTTGTGACTCGCGACCTCCGGAGCTAATCCCGGCATCTCATCGTAGCTCCAAGCAAAACAGTCTTTAAATTCCATTAATAACTTGATTATTTCTTCTGAGTCTTCTTCATTTAGTAAGGAGCTAACAAAGGTAGGTCTAGGCTCTTCGCTAGTACCTAAGTTAACTTCCGTTAACTCATCTATTGTAGATTTAATTTCTTCTTTGAATTCTAGTGGAGCGTCCCCAATTTGTAAATCTTCAAATTCTTCTGTGGTTTCCATGCAATTTTCATTAGATTCGCAAGTGACAACCAAGCAAAATTCAGTATCGTCCACTGATCCTACTGTGCCGAATCCGAGTCCATGCTTTGAATTGGGTGGACGACCGAAGTTATTTCATAATTTTTCAAAATGTTGTGATCGGCCTTTTGTCCATTGTCGAGGTAAGAAACCACACTGAATTAAATTTTGAACACAGGGAGAGTACCACTCAAAAGGTAATTCCATTAATTCTGATGAAGTGACATCTTCAAATTGTACATTATTTTCGAGTTTTGGAGGAAGGAGCACCACGGTAGAATTTGATCGGCTTCGCACCGCCGCTACGTACCCTTCGACCACCATACCCTCGATCTTATTAGAATGGATCGGGGTCAAGGTCACAGTATGTACATAGTGGTTAATCTTCTCGTACATCGATTTGTATACTTCGTTCTTCTCATCTTCGAGAGAGATCTTATATTGCGGCTTCTTCCGACTTATTGTCGCTGCTTCTTGTTTGATCTCTTTTTCTTCTTCAGAACTGTCTTCCTAATCAACATTGATGACTGGTTTCATCCGTCCAATCGTCCTAACGTCTCTACCACGACCTCGTCCCCGCCTCGACTTCGGATGCGAGTTGTGGAGAAACCTTCACCATCTCGCCGTAAGGGAGTGGTGAGTGACTCGTTGGACTAGAACTTCGAGTTCTTCATTGTCCCGAACTTTCTTTGCTTCATTCGTTATGGTATCTCCGGAGAAGATTGTTTTCTTCGGAGGTGCATAATAAGCCGCATCTTCATGGATTCCAATCTCATGTACGGAGAATGGTTGTAAGTCACCTTTGATGCACTCGTTCCCCTCCATCGTAGTATTTGATGCACCGATGTAGAGATGATGGTACCATCCCGTTTTCATGTATCCATGGTCGGCCCAAGAGAGCGTTGAACGATGTTTCGAATCAATTATGTGAAATTTCGCGGTTGTCTTTGCTAAGTCACCGGTCTTCATTAGTAAGCGTTATTGATCCGAGGGCTCTTTCTTCTTTCCGGTCGAATCCTCTTAATAACAATTTGTCTGCTTCGAGCTCGCGAGCATCAATTTCCAAGTATGCTAGTGTTCGAAGACTCATTATATAAATCGATGCTTCCGGATCTACCAATACTCCGGAGAGTGTAAACTTCCCAATTGTAATCGAAATGTACAACGGTCGGTCGTGATCCGTCGTCCCAAGTAGGAGGTCATTGTCCGTGAAGGTAACACCTCGCCGTTCCTTTAACGAGCAAACCTCATCTAAGGGATCTCCGGCCATTCGAGCTAAGCAAATTTCCGGATCAAGTAAGGCCTCGATCGAGCTTCTCTCATCTCCTTCGATAAGATGAGAGCGTCGTAGATGCTCGCCTGGCCGGTAGTTTCCTAAGATGGGCTAGCACGTTATAGTCCACTTTATTTTCATGTGTCTCAATTTCTTCTCGAATGGGTATTTCTTCCGTCGGGTTTATTCTTCTCGAACAACCACCCGCTTTCCTTTGTCCTTCGGACCCATTCTCGGAGGTAGAACTCTTCCACTTCTTAAGTTAACTTCGTAATTGCTTCCGACTCTCGTGTCGAGCTTGCCGGTGTTTCTTCGAATCGGAATGACGAGTCCTTCCGGATTATCTTCGCAGTCCGAAGGCTCTAATTCTATCGTGATCGGAGCTCCTCGAAACTCGCAGATAGATTTGTTGCTTGTTGAACTCTCGTAACCTCCTCGATGGATGTCTTCTTCGTCATCGTGATCGTCGAGATCGTGTATGATTCGAGAATTGTCATTGGTATCGAAATTGATGTCCGGATTGTCGCTAGCTACGTAATCGTTAGAAACAATCAAAACGTAGCCAACGCCATCACCCTTATCATTATAAGATCCCACCGAAGTGAGCGAGATAATCATACAGTAGTCGCAGGTTCGAGGGATTTCTCCCCCGAATCCGAAACAACTATCCTAGGATAAGCAGCCCCTAGTCCTAGCCTTAGGAGCCTCGGTCCTCTCTTCTTCATCAATTTTCTTCTTCTCTTCAATCGTCTCTTGTCGAGGTGGTTCTTCTATCGCAAGTGATAGTGTCGACTCGACAGTGTTCGAACTTCGAATCGAAGCTCGCACCGAAGCGGTTCGGATGCCGTCTAAAATCTTTTCGAAGACCTTGTCCAAGCGGTAGTCCATCCATCGTCGGTTGTATAGTGGATCTATCTGAACGATGAGATCGACCGAGATAACATCGACGGAACCTCCTTTCTGGGGTTCCTTCATGTACTCCTTCGGGATTGTTATATTCCCTTTCCGAAGGTTGTCATCGAGCCAACTTTTCGAAGGTAATGCAATCCTCTATCTTGTGTCCAAGCATCCTAGTGGTAAGGGCAAAAGTCGGGATCACCTTTCTTGTTGACTTCTTCCGGTCTTTTAGGCTCGGCAACTGGAAATCTGGAGTCTTCATTAGAATACGGAACATCTTTGGCACTCGCCTCATTTTTGAATGGATATTCCCCGCTCGAAACTCCCTTAATGTACGTCGCGGATGAGGCGGTTGTTCATACCGCGGAGATGGCCGATAGCCAGGTCGAGGTCGCTGGCACTCGTCGAGGTTGCCGTGGTCGTTCGACGATATTTGTATCGGCTGCTTGCCTTTGTCGACCGCCGCAACAATTCCGGATTTCTTTTCAAAAGTCTTCACAGTGCTTTTGTCTCGTCTCGTCTTGTCGGCGAAACTTAATTGCTTCGCCTCCTCTCGTAAGCTCCCGGCCTCGCTTAACAACTTCTCAAAAGTCTTAATAAGTGAATCCTTCGAGGAGAAGTGCTATCGGCCGTGAATGCTTTTAAGTAAGATGCCAACCGCATGCCGTTCTTGTTATCGTGGTTCACACTTCATACTTAGATTCCTCCATCGAAGTATGTAATCCACCAAAGTTTCGTTCGGCTTCGCTTCTCTACCACTAAATCACCTATAGTGATGTGGTGCCGAGCTCCGACGAATCGCTCGATGAAGAGGTTTTCTAGCTTCGAGAACGTCTTCACCGAACCATTCGGTAATTCCGCATACCAATCGAAGGCGATTCCCGACAAGCTACCGACGAACCGTCCGAAGAGTAATGCATCGCTCCCGCCGCATTGCAACAACTCGGCACGAAAGTGTGCAACATGCCGTCGGGGATTCCTGCTCCATCAAAGGTCTTGATCAGAGGTGGTACGAAGCCTTCGGGTATCGGGATACGTCAAATTCTTCCGGTAAGGTCTACCCGTCCGAATGGATGTCCCGCTATTCGATTGTGCTAAGGCTTCTCGCACTCGCCGTTCCACCAAGCTCTCGATATCCTTCTCCGGAATCATGCTTCGTGTTGTATCTTTCTTTAGCCGATCATCCCCGTTGACGGATGTAACCTCCTTTCCTCCGTCCACAATGTGAATGACCTCCGGGGTGTCTCTCTTGGGGTTGCACTCGACTCCGGAGAGCGGCTAGTGGCTACAGCCATCTCTTCCATCCTCTTCGCCATTCGGGCGATCGAATCGTCTTCTCTCGAAGTCGTCTTCTCATCGCTTCCGGCTCCTCTCTTCTGCGGCCGCAGGAGCACATCGTGAAGCCGATGAAGCTCGTGTTTCGACCATGTTGATTTCTCGCATACTCATCATCCATGAATTCCGATGAATCAATCTCGTCTCCGAATTTCTCTTCTCTTCTTTTGCTAGTCGTTGAATATCGGCTCTCAACTTTTCCATAGCGTCCTCTAGCGGTCTTTTCGTGCATCCTCGCAGTTGTCATGTGATAGCTGCCGGGTTCCCTTCTCACGAGTCCCCTTTATCGCAAGTAGCACTTTCTTCGCATTCAAGTCTCCCGACGAGACTTTCCTTCTCGAGCCGTTGTTTCAATCTTAGCTGTCCAAGCAGTGGACGCCATACCATCCTTCTAGCAACAGTAGGTCTAGGACCGCATGGTCCGTCACCCAAATGCCGGAAGGTGGTATCCTCCCTAATCCGCAACCCCGAAACAACGATAGCGGACTAGCCTTCATCCTTTTATTCGGCTTTTCTCGTAACGATGGCAGGTTCTACTCGTGGCCCAAGACGGAATTTGATCGGCACCCGCCCTATCCTTCGTAGAATCTCCGATACGGGCATTTCTCTTTCTTTGCTAGCTTCTCGATCACAATCAGTAATCGAGCAAATGGCGTGATCCTAGCCTTTTCTTTCTCGTCGTCGTCATAAGTATGCCGGTCGAGGTAATGTAGAAACAATCCCGCGGACATTTTCCTCGTCACTCGCGGCGAAAGGGGGTGGAATCTACTTCCTTCCAAAAAGGTGTGTCTTCGTGCAATGGTATGTAATCGGTAGTGGTGTGTACTCGGTGATTTCGGGATTTCCTCCAGAAAGCAACTTCGGCAGCTTCGCCTTCCCGGCAATTTTCCTACTTGTTCCTTCTTCGGGTCCATGTTAGTGATGGAATTCTTGAGCCGGACCCGATTTCAAAAACAAGGTCTCACAGGAAAGTCTCGTACCCTCCACTGTAATGTGTTCACCATAGTTCCGGATTTCCTTCCCTTTAATCCGGCGTAGCCGGGGTAGGTGCAAAGACAACTAGACCAGCTGGGGGTAGCAAGAACAGTCCTTCGCGGACGACGCAGATTCCTCTCGCTGGAATCTTTTGCAGGGCGGAAACTCTTGAGTCGATCTAAGGTCGAACTCGATCAACGGCTTCTCAGCTTCGGATACTTTGTTTGTCAGCACGAAAAGGGAAACGTCGGTGATCTTGACATTTGTGATCTCAAATCCTTTTCCAAACTGGATGATCCCATTGTCAGGCAGTTCATCCTTGTAAACAGCGAAGTCCAGTCCATTGGTGAAGGAGAAAATCAGCTTTGGGCTTCCATTTCCGCAGGTAGATTCCGATTGTCGATCCCAAGTTATGCTTCTTCTCATCAGGACGAAAAGAGAGGAATCGAAAAGAGTCCGAACACATTCTTGTTCATGTATTTATAAGAAGGAGTTATTTGTTAAAAGAATCATTCGTTAAAGGGTTTGTTTATTTAGAACGAAATGTTCAAAGGTGTAGAGAAGGTAAGGAATTCGATTTAGAGTTGGAAAGGAAAAGAAAGTCTTATGCAAGACTTCTCGACTCGGAGGATCACTCCTAAACTAACACCTATTGGGGGTCCACCCCACCTTAGAAATGAGGTAAAAGGATCTCGAACCTCTCTCGCTTAGGGGTGTCTAAACAAAGTGGCTCCTAAATCCGAGAGAATGTCGGCTATACTTGCTCAAGGTAGAAATGAACATAGTACCCCAACGGAAAGAAGGGTAGTTTGATCCATTAAGGACATGGATGCACTACCGATTTTTGAAAGCGTAATTATCTCGATTATAATGGAGAGAGGAATCGTCCTCAACGGAGTCGCCGTAAATCAGTACGCACTTATTTTATAGGTTGTGTGTTTTATTTTGAAAAGGGGTCGCCTACCGTAAATTGTCGCAGAATTTTTAATTTAATTTAAATAAATAATTTGAAAAGTAGTATTTGATTTTGAAAATAATTTTAAATTCGAAGATTTTAAGATATGAAATCAAACCGATCTCACATCCCAAATAGTTTATATAAACGAGCACCACACCACAAACCGTGTATCTATCCCTAAGGATAGACGCACCGCTTGACGGTGGGGCTCGATTAAACAAACTAAAAGATTCGTGACATCCGTTTGGTCTCGCGAACCAATTTTATAAGCCGACAAATTCCCCTGCTTAATATGGAAGTATTAAACAGGGTTTATATTACCTAGGTTCTTTAAAATTCCCTATAAGGGCAAGCCCCTATAGTTAATTACATCTTAAGTGACGGGAATCACCTAAGAAAACTATCGATAATAATCAGTAATTCTGCTCTCAAGAATTTCAAAGTTTAGGGTTTTCAAGGGATTGAATTTTGGAATTTCAATGTGGAATGGATCAAATTTGGAACATTTTGTTTTGAGAATTCAAAGGAAGAAAAGTAGGAGAAATTACGGATTCGAAACGGACTTCGGTAATTTCCCGACTATCCTATTGTTTGGCTTGGATTTAGGAAAGTCCTAATGTTTATTTAGTATTTCAATCTTACCAATTTTAATTAATTAGGACTTATATTTATATGATAAAATCATACAAATAGCCTTGAAGTTATGATGGTTTATGTCGTATTGAACGACTACCTCGGAATCCTAAGTCCGGTTAGGGCTTAATTTGCAATACAAATGCCTAACAAAAGGTTGAGGATTTATGTTGCACTAGGCAAACTACCTCGAAGTCCTATGGCTTGGTTATTTAATTCTAAGAAAGTTTTGCCGATGTAGATTTGTTTTGCTGACGACGATGGCCGTGCTGCCCACCATGCTCCGAGCTCCTTGTTGTTGCAGAGGTTTAGTTGTAGAAGTCATAAATCAGGAGATGAGAAAAGTGTTTTGGTTTAGAGAGAATCTTAATTTCCAAGTGTTCTTTGTATTTTAATTAAAACAAACCTTAAAGTTAATTATAACGACACCGGTTAAGATCCCACGGTTCCATCCTTCCGGCATCGTTATTTTTATCGGATTCACTTAGTCCAGTATGAATTTGCTAAACTCAACCGAATGAGTTCCACACTTTCATTTAGCACCGTGGGAAATCTCGTTAGCAACACGTAGGTTACATCATCCGAGGTATTCCCGATCATCCAACAGGATGTTTTAATTTAGTTGTAATCGTAGTTTTGTGTTCCGTTTGTAATTAAATTTTGAGTTGCTTTATATTTTGAAATGTTGTGGCGGTGGATTTTATCTTGCAATGACTTTTAATTTAGTTTTGGTTTCAGCTTTAGGGACTATCCTAAAGGTGTGGGTTTTCATGCAACAGCTTGTTTATCATGCAAGAAAAGTAAGTGCGATGCGATTAAGTAAATTGCAATAAAGTAAATTGCAACAAAATAAAAGCGTACTCCGGAGGATCTTCCCGTCATCCCAAGCCGCACTTAAAACACAATTTAGAATATTTAAGCATTTAGAACAAGTTCCTAGGTAAAACTAAGGGAAGGGTTATGGTTTTCTACCAAGTTCCTAATCCTATAGCTAATCATCTCCTATGACGTCTAGGTTCTTGTGTTTTGGTTTAAGGACGATTTTCTTCATCAAAGAACAATTAAGTTCAATTGTTCTCATAAATATCCTATCATATTGAGGAAGTACTTAAGACGAATCTTAAAAATCTTTTCAATATTGATAGGATTGTTTTAAGTCCAAATGGATTTAATCAATCAGGTGAAGTAATCGTCCGAGGTTTAGTTAAGCTTTGTTGTTATCTTACTCGATGAACTAGGATATTTGAATGTCCTATAAGTAGAGTAACATTTCATTTAATGTTCTATTTAGGAGTTATGATAATTAAAGTTTTCGAGGGCAACTGGTGTTCCAATGATTTGTGATTTAGTTTAACTTCGCTTAAAGGGTTTAAATTTGGAATAATGTTCAGGTTGTTTTATTTTTAATTTCTTTATGTCTTAGGTGATGTTATTTAATTCAATTTAATTTAACTTTAATTTAATTTAATTTAATTTATGGTTTAGTTTTAATTTTAATTTAATTTAACTTGATTTTAATTTTAACTTAATTCTATTACTTAATTTAATTTAATTCAATTTAGTTTGATTTGTTGTGGATTAATTTAATTTAATTTGATTTAATTTTAATTTAATTTAATTTAATTTAATTTAATTTAATTTAATTTAATTTAATTTAATATGTTTTAATTTAATTTAATTTAATATAATATTTTTATTTAATTTAATTTAATTTAGTTTAATTTAATTTAATTTAATTTAATTATTTAATTTAATTTAATTTAATTTATTTATTTAATTTAATGTAATTTACTTAATTTGTTTGATTTAATTTAATTTAATCTTTAATTTAATCTTATTTTTTAATTTTAATTTAATTGAAAATTTAAAAAGAGTTTAATAATTTAACCTTTTAATTTAATTTAATGATTAAGTCTTTTTAACATTTTAAAACTTAAATTTGAATTATCATTTTAATTAAGAATTAAATATTATTGAGATGATTAATTTAGGGATTTTTAAATTAAAAAATAAATCTCTTCCTAATAATATCCCTATTTAATAATTTCAATTTTATTATTCTTCCAAATTTAATCAATTATTTAATTAAAGTTTGTTTTAATTATTTTTAAATTATTTAGTAGGTTTCTACCCTTTAATTATTTAAATTTCAATCATCCAAATCAGATTAGGATCAAATATTTTACTTGTTAATTTTTTTATTAAACCTAAAGTTTTAATTAAGGGTTAAATTTTTTTAATTGTCATTTTGCCCTTCAAGCTTAATAATTTCATAACTCACTAAGGTGAACTTAAATGAATTTGAAATTTTTATATGACTTCACTCATATGTCAGTAAAGACATGAGAGGAGAAAATGTGATTTTTCTGTATTTAATTTTTTATATAATTATTTTTGGTGGAAAATAGGAATTTCCAAGGAAAATTTAATAACATGACCAAGGGAGAGTTTCTATCCTTAAGAAAATTATGGGACATTTTTTGAATTATATTATTTTTATTATAATTATTTTAAATTTTGGAGTATTAATTAATTTAAAAATAAAATAAATGTTGAAAAATGAATTTTATATTTTTCAAAAATCTCTCTGATATCAAGGAAATCAAAGAATCAATTTTTGTAATTTTCTGATTTTTCTTTGATTTATTATAATTATTTTAGTGAAAATGCTAGAAAATACATTTTTTTAATTTTAAAATTGCCCTAGGGCTTTAAAATTTAATATCTCATTAAATAGACCTAAGAAAAATATGGGGGTTGTTCCTAAGTGATTAAAATTCAAAATATGACATTTTGGTGAATTTTATTATTTTTATGATTTTTATTATTTTTTAATTATTAAAATATTAAAATAATACTAAAAAATTAACTTTTTTAGAAAATTAAAATTTTAATTTTCTTAAATTCCCTGATATCAAAGAGGCTCCAAAACCAATTTGGTGAATTTTTGAAAGGTATTTTGAAAGTTATAAATTTTTAAAGTTTAAAATGGCTAAATGGCTTAATCAACCCATTTAGTAGGGCTAACCAAGTCCAATTGACTTAAAATTTTTATGGTGGGTTCTTCTGATCCTAAAGGTCAGTGGAGAATTGATTTCAAGTCAATTTGATGTATGGTTAGCTCTAATTAATTAGGGATCTATTTTGGGTGTTTAAGCCAATTAGGGTTATTTTAAATGAGTTAACCCAAAAGCTATTTTTCCTAGGGTCTTTTGGTCATAAGGGACATCACCAAATTTTCCTAGAAATTATTTCTCAACATGCTAATTATTGGATTTAAAATACTCAAAACAGTAACATGAATTTGAAAAATCAATAACTTCTCATAGGGATGGCCTCTGACTTTGGAAAATTCGAGGAATGTTCCCAAATCCGAGGCTTCAAAAGCCCTATGGTCTCATGCCATGGTGAATTTCCTATATGCATGGAGAATTAAAACAATGCAGAAGGGAAATAAATCATTAAAAATAAAATACTTGATGAAATTAAATGATTTCTTTTCCACATTATTCTCCTCTCGTTCATCGAGCAAGATGGTATTTTTATTTTATTTTTCTCGATTTTCCTACACAAAGTTATGAATTTTCCAAGTTCCGTAATTAAATAAATAAGAAAAAAATCCTAATTTTCTATTTATCCGAGCTCGGCGCCGCGTCAACCTTAAGCATCTCCGAAGTGCCGCGTGGCGCACTCCCCTTTCGACGCCCCCACTTGAGTCAGTAGCCCGGGTGCCGCCTTCCGCGTATCATCTGCCGATCTGACCCGATCTGAGCCGTCCGTCTGCGCGTGTATTAAATGGACGGCATCCGTTCATTGTCCCCAAGCGTCCTCACCCGAGAGCCGTTCACACTAAATCCCTAATATCTCACTCGATACTCAATGGATTTTCGTGTTCTTATGCTCTATGGATTCGTCTTGAAGAGAAGAATACATCTACACTGTGATCATGCATCGAAATTAAAGCATTTGAAATCGAGAATCTCCGTAAGCTCGGGATGAAGAATTAGCTCATACCTTTGCTCGCAGAAGTGTGGCTTCAATCCGAGGGTTGTGTCACCTTCGATTGGATCCCAGCAAGCTCCGCATGAAGTCTCCCGGTCCGGTGAATTGCCCAGTAGGATTTCGACCACGACTCGATCACAAAGCTTGGAGGCCGGAGCAACCGGGTGGCCTCGGAGATGGGGCTTTTGCTGGTGGACACCTTCTCTGGTCCGGTGAAGGTGTAGGACCAATCAATTTGAGGATTGATCCACTATGGAGAAGTGTCCTGGTTTTGGGTGGAATTTCGGCTGAGAAATCGGGTCTCGTTAGTGGGGATTAGGGCAAATCGACACCGGGATCAACCGCTCTAAGGATGGAGAAGGGTTTGGAACAATTTTGGCGAGTTTCGGCAAGGTTTGTGCAACTATCTTCTCATGGCCGCGAGGGGGTGGTGTTTAAATAGGAGAGGGTGGAGGGCCTCCCGTGGAGAGTTAGGGCTCGGGATCCGCCGCTCTCGGTCATGGGAAGAATAACATGGTGGCTACTCGGACATGGGGCGCTCAAGCAAGGGAGAATTCCAAAGTTGGCTCACATGTGAGCTCTCGGCCATGGTGTTTTCCGACGACCTGTGCGGCTGGCCGGCAGGCATGGGTCACCCTCGAGTCCAAGTGGGTCGTGGTCGGGTTTAGTGTAGGCAATTGGCAAATGCCATGTGTAAAAGGCTTGGATTGAAATGGAATGGGGGGAAGGCTATTTTGGGTTTAAATGAGTCAACCCCTCCATTTGGGCTAAGTGCACCACCCAAGGCCTAGTTTTGGGCTGAAAAGGATCATTTGGGTCAGCCAAGAGAAAATGGTGTGGTCTCCATCCATGATGAGGTGGCTAAGCATGCTTTAGTGTGTGACATGCTTATGTTAAAAAGGGTTTAATAAGGATTAGGAAAGGGGGCCCTCCTTTTTCCATTAATGGCTTGATCACATGTCAAACCTTCTATGGCTCCATGTGGCTTGCCCATGGCTTGCATGGCTTGTCTTTGCTTGTGGAAAGTCGAGTCAATTTCATGGAAATGGATTTAAGAAAAATTTTGGTACTTAGGGGTGATTTGGCATGAGGCTTGATTTGGAATTATTTAATGATGGGATTATAACTTAGGGAATGGCTTTGATTAAATGGATGGCAAATGGAAATGTCATGTGGGCTTTAGGGCCAATTTTGGGCTTTTGTATTTGGTGGAAATGGGCTTTTAAAATGGTTTAGGGAAGTGGGCTTTTGGATTTTAAAATGGATTTTAGGATGGAATTTTGGCAAAGGATTGGGCCAAATAATTGTTGGGTTTAGCTCATAGATGTGTCATGAGTGACTTGAAGCAAATTGGGAGTGATTTGGGTTTGAATTGGGTTGAATTTGGGCTCTTTTGGTGAATGGGCCAATATAGGTCAAATTGGGCTAGCTTGGGCTAATGTTGGGCTAGGGTTGAAATTGATGTAAAATTAATGTTGGGAAATGTCTATGGGAGTGTTTAAAAGAGGTTTTGACTTTGGTTGGGCTTTGATTTTGGGATTTGGGCTCATTTGGGTTAGGTTTGGGTTTAGGTCAAAATTGGGCTTATTGGTTTTGGGTTGAATTTAAGTGGGGTTTGGGCCTAAATTTTGGGCAAGTCATGTTAGTGTTTTGTTTGTAGGGATGTTAAGGAAGGTTTAGAAAAGATTTGGGGTTAATTGGAGTTGAATTGGGTGAGTTTGGGTTAGGTTCGGGTCATGGGTCCAAATTGGGCTTTAAGGCCAAAAGTGAAATTGGATCCAAATGTCAATCAAATTGGACTTGGATTTGGTCTAGATTGGTATTGGGAATGTTGCATTGAAGTTTAAAATTGAATTGGACCAGAATTTGGGTCAATCGGGTAGCTTGGTTCGACATTGGGTTCACTTAGGGTTAAAATGGGTCAAATTGGGAGTTTTGACAAAAGTGGGGTAAATTGACAAAATTGGCCCATGGTGTAGTTGGAAAAAATCAAATTGGGAATATTTGGGATTTTCTGGAAATTTTCTAAATTTTTGGATTTTTGGGTCAATGGGGTATTTTGGGTACTTTCAAGGGTTTTGGGTAGGCTCAGCGGGTGTAGGGTCCCGGGGGTCAAAAATTGAAAATTTGAAAAATTGAAGATTGGGTAAATTTGAATGGAATGAAATCACTTTGGTTGAGCCATGAAGCCATATCAAGCCCACATGAGCCATGAAGGGACTCATTTGAGGCATCCAATATGTTGTTCCTAACCCTCTTAGCCAAAGGACCATCCATGTGAATCACCTACATGAGTCAGGAGGTCAAGTTAGGTATAGGTGTGTGAAAGTGAAGTGTATAAATGTAGTGTGTGTGTAAGTCAGCCCTTCACCAGACCAGGCCACCCAGGGCAGTCTTAAGGCCAAAGAGTCCTATAGGAACTCATCCTTCAAACTTCCACATCTGATTTCAACCCTCTAGGTGATTAGGGGTCTACAGTCAAGTTTGTGGAGTTTGCAGGGAGTTAAGAAGTGGTTTGAATTTCTAAGTGGTGGGTCTCAATTCTAGTCCTCTAGGATAGTCAAAGGAAAAGCCTAAGGCTAGATCCTAAGTACTAAAAAGAAGAAGAGAAGACCTCATCAAAAATGAGGTCAACACTTGGTTTCCTTGGCAGGCCAGAAACCAACTAAATTTGAAGGGAAATCAGCTACTGTCCTTCAAGTGGTGAGAACTTATAAATCTTACTTGAACAAGATTATCACATATAAAAGGTTCCTCAATATTCTTAATACTATTTTACCAATTGTTGCAGCTCCCCTACTTTTCAGAACTATTTTTTGGAAGCCCCCAAATCACCCTACCATTAAAATTAATATTGATGGCAGCTACTCTAGCAACAGTGCAGGAGTGGGGGGAGTGTTCAGGAACCATATAGTACATTGTTTATTATTCTTTCAAGCCCCGCACTCGCTCATGATGCCCTCAAGCCGAGCTGATTGCTGTGTTTTGGGCACTGAAGTTTGCTTGGAATGCATCCTGGAATACCCTCTACTAGAGGTAGACTCCACTATGGTTCTACATATCCTTGACAATGATACCCACATCAATTGGCACCACAACTACTGGTTACAACAAATTCATAGCATCAGGGCTCCCCATGCTCACTTTTCCTTCTTCTTCAAGGAGGGTAACAAGCCAGCCAATTGGCTTGCTCGTGCTGGTGCTGCTACTTTGGAGGTGGTGGTTTCTCCCCTCCCCCCTCCCCACCCTCCATTTTCTTTTAGTTAGGGACAGACTGGAGATCCCCCACCTCAGATTGGACACATCTCTCCTGCCCTGAAGGATCACATTTTCATGGATTTTACTGGTATTGTCTGAAGTATTGGGTCATGTTTTTGTTACACTGGACCTATGAGCTGTCATGCTACTGGGGATGGGATCAGGCTAGCCATCTGGCTAGCTAAAAGGGCTATTACCTCCCAGTACATTGTTGTTTCTTCTCTATAGTAGTAATCTCATCTGGAGGTTGTATGTTCCAGGCTCCTTATATCAGCATTGTTAAGTGTAATGTCATCTTGTATGTTTTTGAGGCCCCTACTGAGCTAATGCTGACTGATCTAATTCTGAGAGATTTGACTTATCAACATCTGCTACCACCTCCCCTCTTAAAGATAATTTTCCTTTGGTTTTCTTTTGGAGGACTTACTAAGCTTTTGAGCACACCATCATCCGGGTTCTTTCGACTTCTGGCTTTACTTGTACCTTTTTGTTCCCACTTTTTATTAATAGTTTTTACTTTTTGGTGTGGATTTGTAATGTGGATAAGGGATCCCATAGGTTTACTAAGGTTTGTTTTTGTTCTTAGATGGGGACCACTGTACCTCCTTTTACATGTACCCTTTTCCTCATTTTAACATGTAGGGAGTCATGAGTAAGATGCAAAACTGAGACTGATAAGATGGATTCTTCATTTACAAGAATTTGTCTTTAAGATAATAGATAGAAAGGGTTCTGAAAATCAAATTGTTGATCATTTGTCCAGGCTTGAAATTGAAAAATCTCTTTGTGATGTTGAAGAAAATAATGAAAATTTTCCTGATGAAAAACTATTCACTATTAATGAGTGGCGTGATTCGTGGTATGCAGACATAGTAAATTTTATTTTCAGTGATATTATACCCTATGGTTTGACATATCAGGAAGAGAAGAAATTTCTGTTTGATGCTAAGACTTATTTTTGGGATGACCCATTTTTGTATAAACAAGGAAATGATCTTATAATTCGAAGATTTGTACCTTTGGAAGAGATTTATGAAATTATTAAAAAATGTCATGATTCTGATTATGAGGGACATTTTGAAAGTAATAAAACTGCATATAAAATCTTACAATCCGGATTTTATTGGCCTACAATTTTTAAAGATGCGAATGTTTATATTAAAAATTGTCATAGGTGTCAGCATGTAGGCAATATTTCTAGGAGAAATGAGATGCCCCTCAATTATATATTAGAAGTTGAAATATATGATGTTTTAGGATTAGATTTTATGGGAATATTTACACCATCTTTCGGAAATATTTATATTTTGATGGCAATAGACTATGTTTCCAAATGGATTGAAGCTATTGCTTTACCTCGATGTGATGCTCAAAGTTTTGCAAAGTTTTTGATGAAGAATATATTTTGCAGATTTGGAATACCAAGCATAATCATAACTGATGGGGGAAGTCATTTTAGAAATGCGATTATTGGAAAGTTAGCAAAAAAATATCATATTAATCATCGCATTGCTACTGCTTATCATCTGTAGACAAGTGGTTTGGTTGAATTATCCAATCATGAAACTAAAAGAATATTGAAAAAAACTGTTAATCCAAATAGAAAGGATTGGTCAATCATACTGGATTATGCTTTGTGGGCCTATAGGATCGCTCTGACGAACCCCTATAGGAATGTCCCCATATAGGCTGATTTTTGGAAAAGCTTGTTATTTACCTATTAAACTTGAGCATAAAGCATTTTGAGCTATTAAGAGTTTAATTATAATTTGAAAGATGCTGCTGAGATGAGATTATTGCAATTAAATGATTTTGAAAAGATAAGGAATGAATCTTATGAAAGTGCTAAGATTTATAAAGAAAAGATGAAGTTATGGCATGATCAGAAGATTATTACTAAAATCTTGTGCTAGGACAGAACGTTTTGCTGTATAATGCCAAATTGAGAACTTTTTCTGGAAAACATAAGTGTAGGTGGATGGGTCCTTTTATTGTGATGAAAATTTATTCCTATGAAGTTGTGGATATTCAAGATCCTAAGACTGGAAAAATATTTAAAGTTAATGAAAATAGACTCAAACCATATTTTTTAGTCGAGCATTCTAAGTTTGATGAGAATCTGATGTTGGGTCACTCAGAATGAATGAGTTCTGGGTTTGTCAGGCTGAAGACATTAAACCAAGCGCTTTGTGGGATGCAACCCATATTTATCGGTGTGCTTTGCTTTGTGTTTGTTTTGTGTGCTTTGTTTGCTTTGTTTGGATTGTTCTTATGTTTTTAGTGGTAGTAATTTGGAGTTTTTAAACTAAATAGAGTTTATTTGACCTTATTTGATGACTTAGAGGAGTTAGAATAAAAATTTGGGCATTTGGAAGACCTGTGCTAAATCTAGCATTGGCGGCTAAGCGCCGCCTAGTTGGCGCTTAGGCGCCGGAGTTACAAAAAACGTAAAAAATGAGATTCTAGAAGTCTAGATCGTGGGGGAGAGGTTTTGGAAGTTATTTTAGAGTTTTAAAACGTCTTGGGGTTGTTTTAGCATTTCCCAAGTCTATAAAAAGAACTTGATTTAAGAGAAACAGTTGCCCCAAGTCTATTTTCACTCCTGAGTCTTAAGAAGAGTATTTTGAGTACATCACGTCTTCCTGGGAGAATGAGATTAAGAATAAGCAAGATTCTGACAAGAGTAATTTCATTAGTGACAGTGCTAAAGAGTTATTCAATGGATTACTCGCTGTTAGTATTCAAGTGATTACCGAAATGATTGCAAAAATTGAAGCCCGAGTGACTTCAATGGAAGCAAATATCAATGAAACTAACTTACAGTTGGAGCAGATGGGATGGCAACTCAAGATGCAATTCAGTCATTCAAGATACGTGGAAGAAGCGGATAAGGCGATGTTTTTGAAGAACAAATGGATTAAAGAAGAAGATGTAAGAATGAACAATTATCACCCATTCTATCAGATTTATATTCCATAAGGGTCAAATGAGAATAATAGTGGTCCTGGATATAATCCGCCTAATGGAGAGTGGAATTAAGTGTGCTTTGTTTTTATATGTTTAGTGTTCTTATGTGTTTTGTTTAATATGTTTTGTGTTCTTATGTGTTTTGTTTGATGTGTTTAGGGTTTATGTTTAAGTTTTTAATTACGCCTTACGATGTGATAGTAACATCCTAGAGATGTAAACTTATCAGTTTGAGATTAAGTCTCTTGTATCTAGAGAATTTCATCCTATATATGTGGATAGAAATTCTAGGATTGTTTTAAGTGTTATGTTTGTTTTAATGAATATAAGTTTGTGTTAGTGTGAAATTTGTTTGGAATCGATGAATATTTAACATTTGAATTGGAATATTGGAAGATTTATGGGGAAGAGATAATTATTTTGAAGAGATTAAGGGTGATTAACGAAGTGGTTTAAAGCATATACCTTAATTAAATCTTAGGCGCCAGTTCGCGGCTAAGCATCAAAGGGTATTAGTGGCTAAGCGTCAGAGTGTCGGCTGGCGCTTAAGCGCCGGATTTCGTGGTTATGCATCGAAGGGTTCGCGCTTCAGCGCCAGTTCGCGAAAATTAGTTCCCAGCAGTTAAACCCATGAATCGCCTTTTAACTCCCCTGTTCTACTTTAATCCATCATTTTCACGCGAGAGAGAGTCTAAGGCATCCTTGATTTGGACCATTTAAGAGCCGATCTCAACAAAAATTTGTAAATTTGGATTCGTTGAGGTATGAGCACTACTCCTAAGTAAAAATTTTTTATTGTCACCATGTATTTTGAGTACATTTTGGAAAATCTTAAAATTACTATTCATGGTGAAAATTTGAGGAAAAACTTAAGAAATTTCTTGGATTTAGTGGAAATATCTTTTGGAAGATAATTTAGCAAGTTTAGTTTGATTTTGGAGTTTATGGTAAATTTTTCGTGAATTTTTAGAGATGGCTCCAAAATCAAAGCGCGCAAGAGGAAAGACGAAGTTTGATTCCAACAAATTTGTTAGTGCGAAGGCTGAGGAACAATACGTCGATGCGTTGCAGTCACGTAAATTAATTCCTGAAAGAGTGTTAAGTAAGCCAGGAGAAGTGATGGAAGATATGATTGTTAGGAGAAACTGGGAGAACTACTGTTGCTTCTTCGCTGTTGCTGTTGTTTTTGTTGTTAGAGAATTCTATGCGAATTTGCCTGCATCGGAAGAGAGTTTAGTGATGGTTAGGGGGCAAGATGTGAACTTTTCTTCTGGGGTAATTAACACTTTCTATCAACTGCCTCCTGCTATGTTTTGTTTTTATTCTAATTTTCATCCTACGGAGGGAGAGTTAGATGAGATAATGGGATTTTTTACTGATGGAAGAGGATTATGGAATATAATGAATGATAGAAGAGTGAATTTTCCTGCTTCCAAATTAAATGCCACTTCTAAGGCATATCATTATTTCATCTCTTCTCAACTGTTGCCTTTAAATCATACAAGTGAAGTGACGAGGGAAAGAGCTGTTTTGAACCATTGCATTCAGCAAGGGAAGCCCATAAATATTGGAGCGATCATTTATAATTATATTGTGAATTGTGCCAGATCTACCACTACTGCAGGTATGAGATTTCCTTCCTCGATTCATTCATTATGTGAACGGTCTGAAGTGAAATTTCAAACCTGGGAAGAGGTACTTCAGCCTTTGAGACCTGTCATCAGTGTAAACGTTGAAGTTTACTCTGTACATTCAGAATTTGGCTGGAGAGGAGGATTTAGTAGGGCTTCTACTGCTTCTGCTGCATCTACTTCTCATGCTACTACTTCACGCGCTTTATCATGTACTGAGTCACAGACTGGTTTTTTAAGAAAAATTTTGAAAAAAGTGAGTCTTACTCGAGAGCATCTGAAATATATGGATGGTAAGATAGATAATTTGGAGAGATATATTGTAAAACATGATGAATATGAGGAGAATTATCAACATTATTTGGATAGACTGATTAGAGGTGATCAGAGTGCTGAGATGCCCCCTCATCCATTCTACATACCTTATGTGCCATCCAGAAATTGGAATGAGCAGGATGATGATGATGAGGATGAAGAGTAGATGTATATTGTTTATTTTAGTTGTTGTGTTGTTGTGCTATGTTATTGTGTACTTTGTCTACTATTTTGTTTGATGATTGTGTTGTGATGTGAACTCTGATAGGATGCAGATTGTAGTTGTACTATTTATCTGTTATGCATATTTAGATGTATTGTTGTTGGATTGATGTTTTATATGGTTCTTTGAGTGTAGTGTGTGTGGTAGTAAATGTTTTAATGTGTTTGTTGTATTAGAGTTTTTTTAGGGTGTAATTTAATTCTAAAACTGTTAGGAGATTAGAGAACACTATAGAAACTACTATTTAGGAAAATGCATGCTTAAAAACTTTACAAAAATCTACCACTACCATTTGCTATCTAGTATCAGTGTGATTTCCGTTGTTGTGTATTTGCTTTGAAAACCTCCACTACTGTAGAAGTCTTTTGAAACTTTTACTTTTCTTGTTATAGAAAGAAAATGTTTAAAAAAAAAACTAAATTTGATTTCATTTTACACCTGTTGTTTAAATTGTTATACATGCATATTTAGGATATTTAAATTCCTGCAAACATTTTATGTTAGTCTTTAATTCTCACCTATGTATCATTTCTTATGCCTAAATTTTTTATGCTAACTAAAAATTAAAGTTTGGGGAGGCAATTTTAAAAATAAATATTTTTTTTCAAAAACCTAAAATTTTATTTGTTCTAAAAAATACTTAAAATAAATCTTATCTCTTGATTGAGAACAATTATGTATATGAAGTTATATTAGGGGAAGAAAAATTTTGAATATAGAAATGAATAAAAGAATTTAGTTGAAAATTTATAGTAATCATGAAAAACTTAAAGTTAAAATTTTCATAATGAAGAGATGTTAAATATAGTTATTTATCTTTAGTAAGAAATTTTATATTTTTGGATAAATAGAAGATTTGACTTTTATTCTTCAAAGCTTAAATTTCTTTTATTGAAGAATAATTTTTGAATACTATTATTATGATTTTTAAGTGAAAGATATATATCTGACCTTTATTTTAAATGGAAGGGTGGAATTAAAATCATTAAAGGCCTATCCAGATATAGTAATCCTTGCCTTAGAAAAAGAGAAAAAACTGAAAAATAAAAAAAATAAAAAGAAAAAGAAAAAGAAAGAGTGAAAATAGTATGTAAAAAGGGAGGAGAAGCTTTAGGATTTAAGGGTCTAATCAAAAATTGGTTCCATACCTAAAGTTTAACATATAAGTTCAGAGAAAATCTAAAGCTTAAGATTATAATATATTAAGTAAAATTATTTTCAAATAAAGAATTTTTAAGTGAGAAAAATAAGATTTTTGAATCTACAAATATTTTCAAATAAAGACTTATATTTTTCATTTTTCTTTCATTAAGAACTTTCTAAACTTTAAGTTGGTCTTAATTATTGAAATTTTTTCTAAATTAGACTATTCCATTTCTAGAACAAAATTTTGTTATCTTCCTAAGAAACTCATTAAAAAATTTACATGTTAAAATTTTTTCTATAAGATTAACTCACACTTGAGGACAAGTAACATTTTAAGTTTGGGGGATTTTGATACACCTAAAATATATAGTATTTTTTATGCACATTTTTATACCTATTATTTATGATATTGCACCTTAATGGAAGGTATTTTGTGTTTTCTTGCAGGTATGATGAAAATGAGTGATTATGATGAAGGGAGCAAGATTGGATCAAATTTGGAGCAAAAAAATCAAAAATGAAAATTTGGGCTGCGTGCGTTAGCGCACTGGTGCGCACTTAGCCGCCATAGTTAAAAATCGAGTTTAATTTAAATTTGGTGCCATTTTCAAAGGGGATGGGATGCAACTCTTGGTGGTAACTTCCATAACTTCTTTTGGGTGGCAAGTTTGAATGAAGTGGTGCATTCTTTGGTGGATTCATCGAATATGGACACATTTTGAAGAGATACCAAGGCACCTTTTAGGCTAATATTTAAAGAGAGTCTTAGGAAAAATTAAGGGGCTCTTCCTTTGCATTTTGAAGGGTTCTACCATTGTATTTTTACAGAGTTTTTATTTTAGTTTTAATTAGGAGTATGAGTAGAGAGTAGAAAAGAGAAAAGGGTAAGATTGAAGCCTTCTTATTCCCACTTCTTTTCTTTTTTTTTTAGTTTAGTTTTTATTGAAGTCTGAAGGTTGTATTCTGAGTCATCGGAGTTGGGAGACTTGCTCTGAGGAGTAGTTTAGTGAAGAGTTAAAGTTTCAGAGGAACTTCTTGAGTCTTGTGGAAAGGATTTTCAGATAAGTGTTTACTTTTGTTCTTACATTTAGTTTTTAATTAATACTTGTTTTTGTTTATTGTTTTTCTTATGGTTTTTAATTTCAAATCAATTTATTTTTGTATTTTCTCAATGCATTCTGAATAGTTTACTTTATCTTTCATGAAGAATTGTTGTGGAAAGTATATGTGTTTAAAGTTGGAAGAAGTTGTGAAAATTGATTCTATAAACTTTATTTACTTCTTAATTTAGCCTGTTAAGATGTAAAATTTGTGGTGAGATTATGTAAGATCCAATGCGGTATTGTCTCATAAAAGTTAGAAAGAATCACATGCAATTATATGGGTGAAAATTGTAGTTCATATAATTGAATGTAATATATTAGAAGATGTTTTAAAAGGGAGTAAAATTAGAGGATTTTTAGTGTGACAGGCTAAAAACCCCTAATTTGGTTTGAAGTTTTGAATTTTGTTATGAGAAGTTAGCCCCTAGGTGGAGGGAAATGAGGGAACTCTAGAGTGAGAGCTGGTATCTTCCCTGCCTAACCATGTTCAAAATGATAAAATTTCAAATTAACTAATGTTCTTTATAGAACCAAGTAAGGGTAAAGAATACATTTGCTTCTATTTTTCACAACAAATTTAAATACTTCCACAACAATGTTTTCATAATTATTACTACTTTATAAAAGAAAGAAAAAGAGATTCTAGTTAATAGTGTTTTTCATATCGTGTTTACAATTATTATCATTTTAATTTCTTCTTTGACTTTTATAAGAAAATTTAAAGAGTGAAATCAATTATCAAACTTTTCAAAATCAAAACATACTTTCAAAAGTCTATTAAAAAAGTAAAAAGATAATTTTCTTATTTCTTTAAAGATTTTCACTTTCCCTGTGGGTTCGATATCTCGGGGCTTAATCAGTAAGTCCTATATTACATGATAAACGATACGTATACTTGCGTAGTATCCACATTATAAATCAAAATCATAAGCATATATATTCGGCGGGATCACGTTTCTGTCGCCGTTGCCAATTTTCATATCATAATTGTAAGTATAAATATCGGGTGGATCAATCAGAACATCAACATATCGCATGAAAAGGAGGAAGACAAAGAAATCTACTCAAGACTCATGAGGAAAGGATGACGAAACATGGATTATATATATAAAAGCAACGTCATATAAAAAGAGTAAAGAAAAGACAACTTATCTCGAAACACTTCCCCAAGCAAATCTCAGGGAATTCCTTTGACTTATATTCTTTCTTCACAATAACACACAATTCTCTCTTTAGATAATTAAGGAATAAGAAATATCTTACTTCCCCTCTCCTCTTACACTCCTTAGAAGAGACACACAAACCCTAGATTTCCTAAACAAAATGAAAAGATGCACTCACTCTTCACTCCCTCACACTCTAAACTCTGTCCCCCTCAGTAAATTTGGCTCCAAAATAGTTTAAATCTGGCCATAACTGATTTCCCAAGAGTTTCTTCAAGCATCCATCCAAAATCTGGTCAAATACAATGAATCTAGTTTAAAATCGGGATAAGGTGCGGTCCGGCGCAGGATAGGGCGTCGTACGACGCTATTTTTTGCCTTCTGGCCGAAAGTCTCTTTCAATTAGCGCGGTCTGACACTGGTGACAATGTCGTTCAACGCTAGTTCAATAAAATGCACTTTTTCTCCATTTTTCTCAAAATTTTCTCCTTTTAACTTCTTTTTGCTCCAAAGGCCTAAAATCATTGTACCTGCATGAAAAATACATTTCTTTAAAGTGCAATATCATCAAAAATATGTATGAAATGAACATTAAAAAGCTATCAAATTTTTAGTGGATCAAGATCGCCCAAACTTAACTATTAATTGTCATCAAATAATCTTAGTTAATACATAAAATAATGATCCACTACAATGAACTTTCTTTCTAGAATATCATAATTTTAACTTAGATAAGTACAATAGTAAAATTTTTAGAAAGATCTTTGAATAGTTCAAGTAAATTATGCAAGTGTAGGACTATTTAGTAATCAAGTCCAAGAGTTCTGGCCTTTTATTCATTTCAAAAATGACTGTAGATTGTCCTATTAAGGCACTTAAAAAGGATTACATGAAAAGAAGTTTATGAGAACACTACTAGTAAAGATGTTATTCCATACATATAAGTTCAGGAAAGTAATTAAGTTTTTCCCTCTAGGTAGGTCCAAGTGAAGCCAATTTTTTATTAGGCATCTCCTCAAGCTTCTCCTCACTTTTTCTTTTCTTTTTCTTCTTTTTTTTCTCTTCTTCTTTTTTTGTTCTTTTCTTTTGCTTTTTACTTTTCTTTTTTTCAGGTTAGGAGTACTATATCTGGATAGCCTTAATAATTTTGAACTTCATCCTTTTCACCCTAAATTTGAAACTTACCACAATCGTTTACCTTATATGCATTTCTTTAGCTTAATATTGATTCATCATAGAGTCCCAAACCTTTCCTTTCACATAAAGTTATAGGATTCTTAATACTTCAAACATACAGTTTTTCTTACTTTGAATGGTTGACTATAGTTATATTCTCTTATACCAAATATCTTAGCCTACAAAATTAGTTTTCATTACCAAATAATTTCATTCAAATCCACAAAATACTTAAATAAAATCAAAATACAGTTATCTGAAATTGAATTCTATCACAGGAAATCATGGTAATAATTTTGAAAATGCTTTTGAATGAGAACAATTAACAATTAATTCTTTCCCTCCCTCAAACTTAAATTTTTGAATATCAATACAATCAACATGAGAAGAAAGAAAAGATATAAAAATATATAACTCATATCACAATATGTTGGCCTTTTCATACCTTTGAGTTTAAGCAGGTTTTCTTCATAAGTTAGAATAGTAGGCCAGAAATAATTAAGAGCATTTCTACACACAAATATGGGTTAGAAAATTGCAACGGAAGAAGTTTGAAATTTTAAAACATAAAACATCAACTAAGCACGTAATATTAATATCCAACTGTTACTATCACTGATTAAACTAATAAACTAAATACATGCAAATTCCACTATCACATCACATTCATCACAGTTCAATATAAAGTTTACGACAAACATAAATAAATACAAATTACATCACATATACAAATCACAGAGTCTCAGGTACATCACAAATATATCAACAAATACAAAATAAAATCAAAATAAAAATACATAAAATACCAATCATCATCTGCAGGAGCTCCACCATCATCAGGTTCATCAGGCTGGTATGGAGTGTACTCAGGGTATGTAGGAAATACAGCAGTAGTGTCTCCACTGAAGAATCTCATCTGTGTATCATGATTAGCTATCTCAAATTCTCTCCACCGCACATGATAATCATCATTTATCTTATCCTTGCTTCTAGTCCCTCTACTCTGGTGTTCAACTTCTCTAACTGATTTATAACATCATGTAGAGTAGGTTCCCTAGATGTAGATGGTCTCTCTCGACTAGAAGAAGGTGCATCAGCTCTCTTACTCCATTTCCATCCTACATGGGATTCATAGGTTTTCAGATTTAATTTACTAATGGGCTTCAGGGGATGGACTACCTCATCATTATCTTTAGTTGCTACACTTGACTGAATACACAAGGCATGAATCAGGTTGGGGTGTCATAATCCACATGTAGTCTCTCCTTTTGAATTTGTTAAAATACTCTTATGAATAATAGCCCCAATATTGATAATTTTGATGTTCTGAATATAGTAATTCAAAATATTTCTTTCTACAGTAACTTCTGGTGGGAATAAGTCTTGCAGAAATGAAATAATGTTAGCTTTCGATTCAGGATTCAATGTAGAAAGAGGGAAGTTAACTTCTTGCCTTTGTTTAATCTTTCATTCCCCTTTTCTGTCAATCAAATAATCCATAAGCATATCCAATGCTTCATTAGTAACAGGAAAATTTTTATATTCACATAAGAAATGTTCTCTCAATCGATAAAATGCATTGATGCGGGTGGGGGTAAATTCAACCATTTTTCCTCTAATTAGGATATATGCACTCTCGGAATAGTATGAATTTGCATAAAATTCTCTTACAATCTCCGAGCATTGCTTCGACGATAAAATAACGAAAAATTTCCCATTGACGATTTACAATTAGTTCTTCAATCACACCTCTAGGATTTCCAAAGGCTTTTTCTTGAATACACTTTTTATTTCTAAAAACAATACTAAAGCGGGAATAAGCCTTGAAATTCATAAATTTACTCTCATCGTAATCAAATTTTCTCTTCCCCTTAGCTATTCTTGGAGCCATTTGGTGCGGTTCGGCACTGGTGACTGCGCTATTTTCTACTCAACAGGCCAAACTCTCTGTCTTTTGGTGCGGTTCGGCACTGGTGACAGCGCTGTTCAGTGCCAGTTCAAAGACTGGGCTTCCAACTTTCTTTTGCAATTTTGATCTTTTCAAGTCCGTTTCGACGTCTAATTAATCCATTTAAGCATTGAATAACATACTAAAGCCATGACAAATGATATTCTTTTAGCACAAACAACACAAAACATTACTTTGATATAAAAAATCCAAATTACAAACACACATAAATAATAATAATTATTATACATCGTCAAGCCATAAAATACTAAAACTCAGCGTCGCTAACAACCACAACACAATAACGCTGAAAACTGAACAAGAAAGCAAGTCCAAATATAAATCCAAGCAAAGTAAAGCAAAGTAATCAGTTCAATCAATTAGAGACTTCAATGATACCCAGTCATTCATATTACCAACTTCCTGGTTACTATGTTCATCCATTGGGTCTATAGGCTTCCAAGGTTGAAGTACTCTTTCCCAATTCTCATATGGCACTTATGATTGACTGCAGAGGAGAAATATGGTGGAAGGATGTCAAAGCCCATCCTTTGATCCATGAACGATCAATCCCAAACAGATTTAACAATTCTAAAACCAACATCAATATTCTGAATTTGGGGAACATTTTGGAACTAACAAAACTACAAAAAAAATTTTACAATATGGATTCTATTGGCCTAGTCTTTTAATGGATGTTAATAGATATATAAAACTTGTGATCAGTGTCAGCGAGTAGGTAATATTTTTAGAAGAAATTAAATGCCCCTAAATTTTACATTGGAAGTTGAAATATTTGATGTTTGGGGATTAGATTTTATGAGACTATTTATTCCTTCATTTGGGAAAATATATATATTGATTGCAGTGGATTATGTATCAAAATGGATTGAAGTCATAGTTTTACCTAAATGTGATGCTCGAAGTGTTTCAAAATTTTTAATGAAAAATATTTTTACTATATATGGAATGTCGAGAGTTATCATTACTGATGGTGGATCTCATTTTAGAAATAATCTGATCTAAAGATTGACTCAAAAATATAATTTTATGCATAGAATTTCAACAGCTTATCATCACCATATAAGTGGTTTTGTTGAAGTATCTAAACGCGAAATTAAACAAATTTTGGAGAAATCTGTAAATCCTTATAAATTAGATTCTTCTGCGAGAATAGATACTACATTATGGGCATGTAGGACTGATTATAAAACTCCTATAGGAATGTCTCCTTATAGATTGATTTTTGAAAAAACTTATTATTTACCAGTTGAATTGAAACATAAAGCATATTGGGAGATTAACGAGTTTAATTTAATTTAAAAGATTCTGGTGAGAAAAGAATATTACAACTTAATGAATTGGAAGAAATTAGAAATAAATCTTATGATCATGATAGAAATTATAAGGATAAAATGAAGATATGACATCATTGAAAGATTATAAGAAAGAGATTTGAACCTGGACAGGAAGTTTTATTGTATAATACAAGGTTGAAATTATTTCCTGGAAAACTAAACTTTAGTTGGATAGGACCTTTCACTGTTATAAAAGTTTACCAGTTTGGAGCTATTAATATTGAAGATCCTAAAACTATAAGAATATTTAAAGTTAAAGGACATCAATTAAAACCATATTTTGAGGGGCCACGAACAGATTTTAAAGTGGTTTTAATGTTAAGTCATCATGACTAAAACTAATGTTTGTCGGGCTAACGACGTTAAACCAAGTTCATTATGGGTGGCAACCCATAGTTATCTGTGTTTTTTAGTTTATTTTGATTTGGTTTTAGGTGATATTATTATTAGATAATCATATATTTGAGTCATACTCACTCATAAATATTCTTAATGGTGTTAAATATTAAATTATATCAAAGATTCAGAGTTTATTTGGACGAAAATGGTGTTGGAGCAAAACTATGCTCTGGCGCCGTTGGCACCAGAATGGGTGCCGACGGCTAGATTTTATAGAGAGAATTTGTAATATTCGGAGCGTAACAGTTTTTAGAGTTACAAATGGAGAAATTTGGCGGTTTTTAGCAGGAGTTTCACCATTATAACTCCCCAAACCCATTTTAAAACCTAGTCACTCCAGAAAAATGAAAGGGTAATTCCAAATTTTGCATTCCATGACTTCTAACTTCTTTGATTCTCCAAGATTTAAAGTTTTCAACAGGAGAAAGTTTGTCAGTTTTGAAGCATAGCGACTTTGTGACAAAGTCCTTATAAAGAGGAGACTTATCAAGGAAAGATGATTTGTCAATCGTGGTATGAATGTTCCTAGTACTTTTGTTGAAGAAATTATTATGCAGAGGCATTGGGAAGTGTTTTCTTATACTACTATCGTAGTAATCATTTCTGTGGTGAAGGAATTTTATGCAAATCTTCATGGAATCAACCAATGAGTCGTCTATGTGCGAGGTGGGTGAATACAAATCACTCCTACAAAGATTAATGAACTTTAAAAGAGATAATGTGGCAATCTATCATTACACAAATTTTGCCCCTACGAGAGATAATATGAATGAAATCTATTGATATTTGATGGTTGAAGGCAAAGATTAGGAGATAAGAGTCGACAGGTATGTCAATTTCTCTACTACCTTATTGAATCTTGTGTCGAAGCAATTGTATTTTTTATATCTTAGAAATTACTCTCAATCATGAAAATTAGTAAAGTGAAGAAGGAAAGTGCAATATTGAACTATTGCATTCAAACTAGAGGTCTATTGATATTGGTACCATAATTATGAAATTTGTTTTGGGTTTGATTGTGCATGGATCAAACTATGGTTTGGGACATCCTTCCACTATTTTACTTCTCTACAGCCAATCACAGGTACCATATGAAAGTTGGGAAAAAGTGCTTCTCCCTTGGAAGCTCATGGACCCAACTAATATTTATGACTTTCCAACAACTGGGATGAAAATGATCTGAGCATAACGATAGATCCCATCTCAGAGTTTACTACCTATTCAACCTCATTTTCCTAAAAATGTGTAGTTAATTTTGAAGAAGATCGAGAGACTGGAGAAAGACGTACGAAATCTTTTGGATACAATTAACAATATAATTGAATTATTTGATCATCTGGATTGGAGGATGAAGGAACAGCTCGACCATACCAGGCGTATGGAAGAAGGATTGATATGTTTGATGAAGAAAAAGGCTTGGATTAAAGGGGATTCGACTGATGAATTCCGATATCAACCCACCCTTTCACAATTTCTAAATTGTGGGAGATATTAAAGAAGATAGCACTGACACTGATGAGGAGTAGTGATTCTCTGTTTTATCTACTTTATTTAGTATTTAGACTTTATTTGGTTTATTTTGATTTGTTTTTGGCTTGCTTATAGTGTGATTTTAGACTTATTATGCTTGAGATTTGATTTAATGTTCTGTTTTCAGCGTTAGAGTGTTGTGATTTGATTGCAACGCTGAATTATTGATGTGGTAGTATGAATTATATGTGTAAGGTTGTAATTGAGGATTTTATATATAAAAGTGATGTTTTGTGTTGTTTGCGTAATAATTGTATTAGTTCATCACTTAGTTATGAATATAGATGCATAAAAGGCTAATTAGATGTCCTCATAACTTTGAAACAATCCAAATTGCAAAATTTTATGGAATCCTAAAAATACTGTCTAGCATCGACGATGCCCAAAACCTGAACACATCCTGGATGTTTTAAATTTGCAATTTTTAGCCTTTGATCGCATTTGACCATCTTCAACCCCTAGCCAAGGTTGAATGGCACTCCCAGGGCTTGCTTGCATTTGGATTTGAGGCGATTTCGGGGCTTTTGAGGTTGGATCTTATCTTCTCTTGGTAAGAGCTCTACTTTAAACTAATAATTTTTTATTTTGCACCATGGAAATCTCCTACATTGGAGAAATCTAAAAATTTGGGGGTTTTGAAGAAAAATTTGAGAAAATCCATGGAGAATGGTGTTTACATGTTAGATTTGACTTTGGAATCTTTACATTGTGATTTTGGAATTATTGGGATTTATTTGTAAATTTTTTAGAAAATTTTGATATGGCTCCAAAGATGTTTAAAGGAAAAAAAAGGTTGATTTTAATGAAAGGAAATTTGTGATTATTAAAGCACAGTATTACTTCAAATTTACACTCTGAAGCAAAAAGTGTTTACATGATCAAGGATTTGAAAATCCGGGCGAAGTTGTGGATTAAGTGATTGTTGATCGGACTTGGGAAAATTTTTGTTATTTTTCTACCGATGCAGTTTCTGATGTAGTTCGTGAGTATTATGCTAACTTGTGATGGACTGAGAAAGAAGAATATGTGCTGGTTAGAGGAAAAATAGTAGAATTCACTCCTGCACAAATTAATGCTTTCTACCAGTTGAGAGATAATCAATTCTGTGAGTAAAAATCTTTTGGAATGGTGGATGGAAAATGGGAGTGGAAAACAAAGCAAAGAAAAATGATAAATTTTCCTGCTTCCACTCTAAATGTAGCATCTAAAGACTGACATTAGTTTATTTCTACAAGACTACTACCTATCATAATTGTGAAGTTTCAAGAGATAGAGCTATTCTAAATTTTTGTATCCAAAACATGAGAGTAATTAACATTGATAGAATTATTCATAATAGTATTCAGACTATAGCTAAAGGGAAAATCACTTGAGGATTGGGACATCATGCCCTGATTTACACATTATGTAGACAATCAGGAGTAGAGGTTGATAGTAGAGAAGAGTTGGTTCATCCTTTAAAGCTTATTAGTAAAGCCAACATTTGCACGTATGACTCTCATGTAGGATGGAGATATGGAAGTAAGAGTAGTGAGATTCCCTCTACTAGTCATGTCATGCCTTCTACCTCTAAAACTCCTACTATTTATGATGTTATGGAGTGATTGATGATACAACAAAGTGATATTACGAGGCTTCATGTTAGGATTGATGGATTGGAAGCAAGAAATAACATCAATGATGATTATCAGAGGAGAAGAGTGGAAATTCATAGCTTATCATAATGCTCAGATGAGATTTATGAGGGGAGAAGTGATCACTGAAAATCGAGATAAGTATTTGTATTTATTGTTTTTAACTTTAAATGAAATCCATGCTTAGTTTAGTTCCCATGCATTCTGAGTAGTTTATTAGTCTTTCTCCTCGTTTATGAAATTAAGTGATTAGATGAACTAAAAATAGAAGTACTTTTAAATATTAATAAATTGTGATAATTTTTACCTAAAACTTAATTTACTTTCAAACTGGCCATTTGATTTGTTAAAATGTGTTGATTATTAACTATCGTAAAAATTACATCGGATATTCGGGGAATTCAAAAGCCTTGGAAGGAAGGTGCAAATAAATAGGGAAATAATATCACTCGGGCGTATAATTGAGCATTTTAGTGTGACGGACTAAAATATTCAATTCGGTCCTATTGTTTGAGAGCCGAAGTGTAGATGTTAGCCCTCAGGCGAGGGGAACATGGGAGCTCTGAAGTGGCAGTCGGTATCCCCCCAGCTTAGCCTCAGATTCTGTAATCAAACATAGGATTAGTCAATATTCTTTAAACCTGGACCAAAGGGTAAAGAATAGGAATGCTCCTATTTGTCACAATACCTTAAAATTATCTATTTAAATTCATTAATCACTTAAATTTCTAAACAAGGGGAAAGATACTTTTTCTAAATAGTTAAGACTTATTTAGCAATTAGTTTAATTTCCTGCACTTTCAATACGTATTAATTTTCTACTTAGTTAAGTTACCTAATTAAAATACTTAGTTTACTTTATTGCGCTTAAATTTAGAATTCCAAATTTTCGTATACTATTTTAAAATTATTATTATTATTTTAAAATTAGTTGTTATTTAATTTTCTATTTCCCGTGGGATCGATAACCGAGGACTCCACTAGAGCCTCGTATTACTTAATACGATACGTATACTTGCGTAGCATCCACAACATAAACAATTACAATTCTATACATATAATATAGCGGGGTCAAATTTTTGGCGTCGTTGCAATTAAATTAAAAATATCATAATATAAAATTGTGGGTCAAGTTTTTGGCACCGTTGCTGGGAAAGTAAGAAAAATTTACTAGAGTAACGGACTATTTTAAAATAATCATAATAAATAAATTAATATCTATTCTAAAATTGTATGCGCAAATTTGGAAACAAAAAATTAATACCTTACGATTCTGAATTAGAGCGTACAATTAAAAGAATTAGAAAACAAAAGAAACAAATTATAAATTTAACACAAATGGCGAATATTCCTGAAATTCAAAATATGAACCAAAAAAGACCATTACGAAATTATGCCAACCCTACATCAGATGAAATTCATTTAACTATTCAAAACCCTGATGTAGCTGCTAATTCATTTGAACTTAAACATGCAATTATCCAAATGGTACAAAACAATCAATTTAGTGGTTGACCTACTGAAGATCCTAACTTACATCTTGCTAGTTTTCTAGAACTTTGTGCTACTTTTAAATATCAAGGAGTATCTGATGATGCTATAAGACTTAGACTTTTTCCTTTTTCATTAAGGGATAAGGCTAAAATGTGGTTGAATTCGTTAGCACCTGGATCTATTAAAACTTGGGGAGAATTATCACAAAAATTTTTATCCAAATATTTTCCACCATCTAAAAGCTCGCTAAGTTTAGAAATGATATAACTTCTTTTTGTCGGTTAGATGGAGAATCAATATATGAAGCTTGGGAGAGATTTAAGGAACTTCTTAGGAAATGCCCACATCATGCGCTACCAGATTAGTCGATTATTCAAACCTTTTATAATGGATTAGTAGGATCCTTATGATCAATCATCGATGCTGCTGCTGGAGGTTCATTAATGTCTAAACCATTTGATGAAGCTTATGCACTAATCAAAGAAATGGCTACAAATAATTTCCAATGGCCTGCTGATAGAGTAAATCCAAAAAAGATAGCCAGCATTCATGAAAACAATGCAATATCTATGTTAGCTTCTCAAATTGCTGCTATATCTAAGAAATTAGATCATTTTGGAATGAACTACTCTCCTACTTTAGAAGAAAACTCATCTGGACAAATCATAGAATCTCAATCTAATTATGAAACTTTAAATGCTATAAATAATAGAACTAATAACCCTTATTCAAACTATTATAATCATGGTTGGAAAAGTCATCCAAATTTTAATTGGAATAACACATCTAATCAACAATGGATGAATCAACCTAATCAAGCAAATCCAAACTATAAACCTAATTACCCACTGGATTTAATAACAATAACCCTCAATTCAAAGATAAGAAATTATCTATGGATGAATTAATTTTGAATATGGGTCATCAACTACAAAATCAAGGTCATCAACTACAAATTCAAGGAAATCAATTACAAATTCAAGGAACATCTATTAAAAATATCGAAACTCAACTTGGACATATTGCTACTGCGCTAAATAATAGAATACCTGGAACTTTTCCTAGTAATGTGGAAATAAATCCAAAAGATCAAGGAAAAGAACAAATTAAAGCAATACAACTAAGGAGTGGAAAAGAATTAAAACCTCAAATTCAAAAAGAACTTGAAAGCCAAAAAGAGGAAGTGGAAATTGAAAGGAAACACTTCAACAAGATTCAAACTTAGAACATCCTTTAATACCTATGAAAATTTACGTTGAAAAACTTCCACCACCATTTCCTCAACGACTAGCTCAACATAAAAAAGATAAACAATTTGCTAAATTCCTTAAAATATTAAAGAAATTAACAATCAATATAACTTTTGTCGAAGCATTAGATCAGATGCCAAATTATGTAAAATTTATGAAAGATATTCTAAATAAGAAAAGAAAATTCACTGATAATGAAACAGTAGCACTTAGTGAAGAGTGTAGTGCTATTATTCAAAAGAAGCTTCCTAAAAAATTGAAAGATCCTGGTAGTTTCACTATACCCTGCGCTATAGGAGAACAATTTTATGGAAAAGCTTTGTGTGACTTAGGAGCAAGCATCAATCTAATGCCTCTATCGATTTTTAAGAGATTAGGATTAGGAAAAATTACACATACTTCAGTAACCCTTCAATTAGCTGATCGTTCGGTTACCTATCCTAAGGGAGTTATTGAAGATGTGTTAATAAAAGTGGATAAATTTATCTTCCCAGTAGATTTTATTATTTTAGATATGGAGGAAGATAAAGAAATTCCTATCATTTTAGGAAGACCATTTTTAGCTACTTGGAAAAGCTATGATTGATGTTCGAAAGGAGAATTAACTATGAGAGTAAATGACCAAAAAGTTACATTTAATATTGCAAAATCAATGAAATATCCTGCTGCTTAGAAAAAGATGATGAATGTTTTCGGATGGAAATACTTGAACATTTACAACAAGAACATTTTAAGGAATATTACGAAGATAAATTAGAAAAAGAAAACACTGAATTAATTGAAGATAATAATGAAGAACTAGATTATATTAAGGAAAGATTTGAATTTTTTGATAACACTGAAAACACTGACAAGAATATAGTTCCATCAATTATTAAACCTCCTGAACTTGAGCTAAAAATATTACCTGATCATTTGAAATATGCTTATTTAGGTAATTCTTCAAATTTACCAGTTATTATTTCATCTGCATTAAAAGAATCTCAAGAACAAAACGATCTTATTCCTATAAGACAAGTTACTGGTTGGCGTATATGTATTGATTATAGGAAATTAAATACCGCCACCAGGAAAGATCACTTCCCTTTACCATTTCTAGACCAGATGTTAGATAGATTAGCTGGACATAAGTATTTTTGTTTTCTAGATGGATACACCGGTTATCATCAAATACAAATTGCTCCTGAGGATCAAGAGAAAACTACATTTACTAGTTCTTATGGAACTTTCGCTTTTCGAAGAATGCCTTTTGGATTATGTAATGCACCAGCAACATTCCAGAGATGTGTGATGTCTATATTTAGTAAGCTAATTGACAATGGAATAGAAGTATTTATGGATGATTTCTCTGTATTTGGAACAACATTTGACACATGCTTAACTCATCTTGAAAAAGTATTAGAAGTATGTGAGAAAACAAATTTAGTTCTAAATTGGGAAAAATGTCAATTTATGGTTGCGGGCGGCATTGTATTAGGGTATAAAATTTTGAAAAAAGGCATGGAAGTGGACCCTGCAAAAATTCAAGTTATAGCTAAATTACCACCTCCAACTACGGTAAAAGGGGTAAGAAGTTTTCTTGGACATGCTGGATTCTACGTACGCTATATAAAAGATTTTTCAAAAATTACTAAACCTCTATGCCAACTTCTCGAAAAGGACAAGAAATTTGAATTTACAATCGAATGCCTGAATGCTTTTGAACTCTTAAAAGAAAAATTAATTACAGCATTTATAATAGTTTCACCTAACTGGGAGAAACCATTTGAACTTATGTGTGATGCTAGTGATTATGCTCGTAGGAGCGAGTTCTTGGCAAAGATATGAAAAGATTTTTAAAGTTATATACTTATGCTTAGTAAAACTCTAAATGATGCTCGAAATAAATTATACGATTACGGAAAGAGAATTATTAGCGGTAGTATATGGTTTTAATAAATTTAGACCTTATCGATTGGAACAAAATGTATCGTGCATACTGATCATTCTCGCTATCAAATATTTAATGCAAAAGAAAGATTCCAAACCAAGATTAATTAGATGGATGCTATTAATGCAAGAATTCGATTTTGAGATCGTTAATAAGAAAGGAACTCGATAATCGAATTGCGGATCATTTATCGAGATTAGAAAATCATGAACTATCTGATATTGAAAATGAAATTATAGACAGTTTTCCTGATGAACAACTATATAATATCAATGAATGGAAAATACCATGGTATGCTGATATAGTAAACTATATAGTTAGTAATATTTTACCACCTATGCTAACTTTGCAACAATAGAAAAAATTCATCCATGATATGAAAACCTATTTTTGGGATGAACCATATTTATATAAGCAATGTAAGGATTTAATTATTAGAAGATGTGTACCTTATGAAGAAACCGAACCAATTATTCAAAAATGTCATGATTCGATTTTGGAGGACATTTTGGGATCGATAAAGCTGCTTATAAGATTCTACGATACTGGATTTTACTGGCCTACTCTATTTAGAGATGTATACAGATATATTAAAACTTGCGATAAATGTCAAAGAGTAGGAAATATATCTAGAAGAAATGAAATGCCTCTGAATTTTATATTAGAAGTTGAAATTTTTTATGTTTGGGGATTAGATTTTATAAGACCTTTTATTCCTTCGTTTGGAAACTCATATATATTAGTAGAGGATTAGAATTAGAACCCACCACTTTGAAATTCAAACCACTTCTAAACTCCCAGAAAACTCCACAAACTTGACTGTAGACCCCTAATCACCTAGAGGGTTGAAATCAAATGTGGAAGATTAAAGGATGAGTTCCTATAGGACTCTTTGGCCTTAGGACTACCCTGGGTGGCCTGGTCTGGTGAAGGGCTGACTTACGCTACACCTATACACTACACTTTCACACACATCCTAAAAACACACGCATACCTAACTTGACCTCCTGACTCATGTAGGTGATTCAAATGGATGGTCCTTAACCCCTAAGCCCTTGGCTAAGAGGGTTAGGAACAACATAGTGGATGCCTCAAATGAGTCTCTTCATGGCTCATGTGGGCTTGATATGGCTTCATGGCTCAACCAAAATGATTTCATTCCCTTACATTCACCCGATCTTCAATTTTCCAAATTTTCGATTTTCGACCCCGGGACCCTACACCGCCTTAATTCTACCCAAAACCCTTGAAATCCTCCAAAATTTCCAAATCACCCAAAATTCCCCAAAATTAACCTTGAACATTTCCTCACCAATCAAGTTGATCATCCATAGCCAAAAATATCAAAAATTCCAAAAATACCTCCCAATACCCTCCAAATACCCAAAATACCCCTCTTGACCCAAAAATCCAAAAATTTAGAAAATTCCCAGAAAATTCTAGAAAATCCTAAATATTCCCAATTTTATTTTGTTCAACTACACCATGGGCCAATTTTGTCAATTTACCCCACTTTTGTCAAAACCCCCAATTTGACCCATTTTAACCCTAAGTGAACCCAATGTCAAACTAAACCTACCCAATTGACCCAAATTCAGGTCCAATTCAATTAGAAACTTCAATTCAACATTCCCAACACCAATTTAGACCAAATCCAAGTCCAATTTGATAGACATTTGGATCCAATTTCACTTTTGGCCTTAAAGCCCAATTTGGACCCATGACCCAAACCTAACCCAAACTAACCCAATTCAACTCCAATTAACCCCAAATATTTTCTAAACCTTCCTTAACATTCCCACAAACAAAACACTAACATGATTTGCCCTAAATTTAGACCCAAACCCCACTCAAATTCAACCCAAAGCTAAAAGGCCCAATTTTGACCTAAACCCAAACCTAACCCAAATAAGCCCAAACCCCAAAATCAAAATCCAACCAAAGCCAAAACCTCTTTAAAACACTCCCATAAACATTTGACAACATTTATTTTACATCAATTTCAACCCTAGCCCAACATTGGCCCAAGTTAGCCCAATTTGACCTATATTGGCCCATTCACCAAAGAAACCCAAATTCAACCCAATTCAAACCCAAATCACTCCCAACTTGCTTCAAATCACTCATGACACATCCATGAGCTAAACCCAACATTTGTTTGGCCCAATCCTTTACAAAATTCTCATCCATAAATTTATTTTCAAACCAAAAGCCCACTTTCTTAAACCTTCCTAAAAGCCCAAACTTCATGTTAAAGCCCATATGACAAATTCTTCTCATCATACCCTTAATTGAAATCATCCCTAAGTTCTAATTGAGCCATCAAATTTTTCTAAATTAAGCCATATGCCAAATCCTATCAAATCACCCCTAAATTACAAAAATTCCTAAAAACCTCTTTCATGAAAGTTGACTTGGCTTCTTCCAAGCCAAAGGTGAGCCATGAAGCCATGCATGAGCCACATGGGAGCCATGAGAGCCTTGGACACTTCACCATACCCAAGATGGCAAGAGGAGGGGACTCTTTCCATGTTCCCTTAAGAGGATTAGCCACTCCCATGATTCCACTAAACCTTGCTTAAGCTTAATTGTACTTGGATGGTGACCCTTCCCCACTAATTAAGCTGACCAAAACCACTTTTTCTCAGCCTAAAATCAGGTCATAGAGAGGTGAACCCAGCCCAAACACATGGGTTGACCAAACTAAGCCAAAATGATCCCTCCCCCTTCTACTTTGATTCAACACCTTTACACATGGCTAATGCCAATCGATCGCACTAAGCCCCAGCCTCGACCTCTCCGACCATGAGGGTGACCCGACCACCGCCGGCCGACCACCACAGCTGCCGGAAACCACCAAGCCGAGAGCTCACATGTGAGCCTAAACTTGGAATTCTCACCTACTGAGCTGCCCCATCCCCAGTGGCCATTGTAGCTGTTCTTCTCCTGCCAAGAGCAGCTGATCCCAAGCCTTAACTCCCCCTGGGAGGCCCTCCACCCTCTCCTATTTAAACCTCACCCACTCTCGGCCATGAGAGGTGCTGAACCAGACCTTACTGAAATCCTGCCAAAATTGTTCCACAACACTCTCCATACTAAGAGCAGTTGATCCCCAGTGACAATTTGCCCTAATCCCCATCAACAGAGCCCAATTTCTCAGCCAAAATTCCACCCAAAACCAGGACACTTCTCCACAGTGGATCAATCCTCAAATTGATTGGTCCTACACCTTCACCGGACCGAGGGAAGGAGTCCACCGAGCAAAAGCCCCCTCTCCGGGACACCCATCCGTTCTAGACTCCAAGCTTTGTGATCGGGCTTGGTCGAAATCATACTCAGGAGATTCACTGGACCGGGAGACTTCATCCGGAGCTTGCTGGGATCCAATCAAAGGTGACACGGCCCTCGGATTGAAGCCACACTTCTCCGAGCAAAGGTATGAGCTAACTCTTTATCCCGAGCTTCTGGAGATTCTCTATTTCAAATGCTTTAATTTCAATGCATGATCACTGTATAGATGTATTCGTCTCTTCAAGACGAATCCATAGAGCTTAAGAACACGAAAATCCGTTGAGAAATGAGTGAGTTCTTAGGGTTTTAGTGTGGACGGCTCTCGGGTGAGGACGCTTGGGGACGATGAACGGATGCCGTTCATTCCATACACGCGCGGACAAACGGCCAGGATCGCGCCAGATGAGGAGATGGAACGATACAGCGGGCCCCCGGAGCGCTGAGTTGGATGGCGGCGTTGAATGGCTGCGCGACACGCGGCGTTTCGGAGCTGCCGAGGATGGCGTGGCGCCGCGTGGATAAGTAGGAAATTAAGGTATTTTTTGATTTATTTAATTTCCTAAACTTCAAAAATGCATAACTCTTTGTGTAGAAAAATCAGAAAAATAAAATAAAAATACCCTCTTGCTCAGTGAACAGAGGAGAATAATGTGGAAAAGAAATCATTTAATTTCATTAAGTATTTTATTTTTAATGATTTATTTACCCTCTGCATTGTTTTAATTCTCCATGCATATAGGAAATTCACCATGGCATGAGACCATAGGGCTTTTGAAGCCTCTGAATTTGGGAACATTCCCTGAATTTTCCAAAGTCAGAGGCCATCTCTATGAGAAGTTATTGATTTTTCAAATTTATGTTGCTGTTTTGAGTATTTTAAATCCAATAATTAGCATGTTGTGAAATAAATTCTAGAAAAATTTGGTGATGTTGCTTATGACCAGAGGACCCTAGGAAAAATAGGTTTTGAATTAATTCACTTGAAATAACCCTAATTGGCCTAAACACCCAAAATAGGTCCTTAATTAATTAGAGCTAATCATACATCAAATTGACTTGAAATCAATTCTTTACTGACCTTCAGGATCAGAGGAACCCACCATAAAAATTTGAAGTCAATTGGACTTGGTTAGCCCTACTAAATGGGTTGATTAAGCCATTTAGCCAATTTAAACTTTAAAAATTCATAACTTTCAAAATACTTTTCAAAAATTCACCAAATTGGTTTTGGAACCTCTCTGATATTAGGGGAATTTAAGAAAATTAAAATTTCAATTTTTTTTAAAAAAGTTGATTTTTTGTATTATTTTAATATTTTAATAATTAAAAAATAATAAAAATCATAAAAATAATAAAATTCACCAAAATGTCACATTTTGAATTTTAATCACTTAGAAACAAACCCCATATTTTTCTTAGGTCTATTTGATGAGATATTAAATTTTAAAGCCCTAAGGTAATTTTAAAATAAAAAAATGTATATTTCTAGTATTTCCACCAAAATAATTCTAATAAATCAAACAAAAATCAAAAAATTTTAAAAATTGATTCTCTGATTTTCTTGATATTAGAGAGATTTTTGAAAAATATAAAATTTATTTTTCAACCTTTATTTTATTTTTAAATTAATTAATACTCCAAAACTTAAAATAATTATAATAAAAATAATATAATTTAAAAAATCACCAAAATTGGTCCAAGTGGTCCTCTAGTTATTAGAAATATCCCATAATTTTCTTAAGGACAGAAACTTTCCCTTGGTCATATTATTAAATTTTCCTTGGAAATCCCTATTTTCCACCAAAAATAATTATATAAATAAATTAAATACAGAAAAATCACATTTTCCCCTCTAATGTCTTTATTGGCATATGAGTGAAGTAACATAAAAATCTCAAGTTCATTTAAGCTCAATTTAGTGAGTTATGAAATTATTAAGCTTGAAGGGCAAAATGGTAATTAAAATTTTAACCCTTAATTAAAATTTTAGGCTTAATAAAATTAAAAAGTAAAATATTTTATCTTAATCTGATTTGGATGATTGAAATTTAAATAATTAAAGGGTAGAAACCTATTAAACATTTTAAAAATAATTGAAATGAACTTTAATTAAATAATTGATTAAATTTGGAAGAATAATAAAATTGGAATTATTAAAATAGGGATATTAATAGGGAGAGATTTGTTCTTTAATTTAAGAATCCCTAAATTAATCATCTCGAGCAGTATTTAATTCCTAATTAAAATGATAATTCAAATTTAAGATTTAAAATGTTAAAAGACTTAATCATTAAATTAAATTAAAAGTTAAATTATTAAACTCTTTTAAAATTTCAATTAAATTAAAATTAAAAATAAAATTAAATTAAAATTTAAATTAAATTAAATTAAATCAAATTAAATTAAATTAAATTAAATTAAATTAAACAAATTAAATTAAATTAAATTAAATTAAATTAAATTAAAATTAAATTAAATCAAATTAAATTAAATTAAAGGAAATTAAATCAAATTAAATTAAATCAAGTTAAATTAAATTAAATTAAAGCATATCAAATCAAACTAAATTAAATTAAATTAAAGTTAAATTAAATTGAATTAAAAAAAATAACATCACCCAAGACATGAAGAAATTTAAAATAAAGCAACTTGAACACTATTCCAAATTTAAACCCACTAACTGAAATTAAATCATAAACCATTTGAACACCAATTTGTCCTCGAAAACTTTGGCTGTCATAACTCCTAAACGAGAATGTTAAATGAAATGTTACTTCCCTCATAGGATATTCAAATGTCCTAGTTCACCGAGTAAGATAACAACAAAACTCGAACTCCGGACGATTAATTCATTTGTATAATTAAATTCCTTTGGACTTGAAACAATTCTAGCAATATTGAAAAGATGTTTAAGATTCTTCTTAAGCACTTCCTCAATATGATAGGATGTTTATAAGAATAACTAAACTTAATTGTTCTTTGATGAAGAAAATCGTCCTCAAACCAAAACACAAGAACCTAGACGTCATAGGAAATGACTAGCTATAGGATTAGAAACTTGGTAGAAAACCATAACCGTTCCCTTAGCTTTACCTAGGAACTTGCTTAAATATTCTAAAATGTGTTTCAGTGTAGCTTGGGATGACGGGAAGACCCTCCAGGTATGCTTTTATTTTGTTGCAATTTACTTTATTGCAATTTGTTTAATCGCATCGCACTTACTTTTCTTGCATGATAAACAACTATTGCATAAAAACCCACACTTTTAGGATAGTCCCTAAAACTGAAACCAAAACTAAATTAAAAGTCATTACAAGATAAAACTCACCGCCACAACAGTTCAAAATATAAGATAACTCAAAATTTAATCACAAACAGAACACAAAACTGCAATTACAACTAAATTAAAACGTCTTGTTGGATGATCGGGAATACCTCGGATGATGTAACCTACGTGTTGCTAACGGGATTTCCCACGGTCTAAATGAAAGTGTGGAACTCATTTAGTTGAGTTTAGCAAATTCATCTGGACTAAGTGAATCCGATTAAAATAACGATGCCGGAAGGATGGAACCGTGGGATCTTAACCAGTGTTGTTATAATCAACTTTAAGATTTGTTATAATTAAAACATAAAAAACACTTGGATTTTAAGATTTTCTCTAAACCAGAACACTTCTCTCATCTCCTGATTTATGACTTCTAAAACTAAACCCCTGCAACAACAAGGAGCTCGGAGCATGGTGGGCAAGACGACCATCGTCATCGCAAGAAACTCGGATCTACCTCAGCAAAACTTTCTTAGAGTTAAATAACCAAACCATAGGACTTCAAGGTAGTTTGCCTAGTGCAACATAAATCCTCAACCTCTTCGTTAGGCATTTGCATGATCATGTCATGTAAATTAAGCCCTAACCGGTCTTAGGACTCTGAGGTAGTCGTTCGGTACGACATAAACTCTCATATCTTCAAGGCTATTTGTATGATTGTCTCATACGAATATAAGTCCAAATTAATTAAAATTGGCAAGATCAAAACATTAAATAAACATTAAGACTTTCCTAAATTCAAGCCAAACAATAAGATAGTCGGGAAATTACCGAAGTTCGCTTCGAATCTGTAATTTCTCCTACCTTTCTTCCTTTGAATTCTCAAAGCAAAATGTTCCAAACTTGATCCATTCCCTATTGAAATTCCAAAATTCAATCCTATTGAAAACTTAAAACTTTGAAATTCTTGAGAGCAAAATTACTGATTATTATCGAGAGTTTTCTTAGGTGATTCCTGTCACTTAAGATGTAATTAACTATAGGGGCTTGCCCTTATAGGGAATTTTAAGAACCTGAGTAATATAAACCCCGTTTAATGCTTTCATATTAAGCAGGGGAATTTGTCGACTTATAAAATTGGTTCGCGGACCAAACGGATGTCACAAATCTTCTAGTTTATTTAATCGAGCCCCATCACCAAACAGTGTGTCTATTCTTCGAGATAGATACACAGTTTGTGATGCGGTACTCGTTTATATAAACTATTTGGGATGTGAGATTAGTTTGATTTCATATCTTAAAATTTTCAAATTTAAAATTATTTTCAAAATCAAATACTACTTTCTAAATTATATATATATATTTAAATTAAATTTAAAATTTAAATTTCGCCGATAATTTCTGTAGGCGACCTCCTTTTCAAAATACAACACTCAACCTAAAAATATGCCGACAACTTCTAGCGACTCCGCTGGGGACAATTCCTCTCTCCATTTTAATCAGATAATTCTGCTTTCAAAAATCGGTAGTGTATCCATGTCCCTTGTAGATCAAACTACCCTTCTTTCCGTTGGAATACTATGTTCATTTCTACCTTGAACAAGTATAGCCAACATTCTCTCGGATTTAGGAGCCACTTGTTTAGACACCCCTAAACAGAGAGGTTCCGAGATCCTTTTACCTCATTTCGAGGTGGGGTGGACCCCAATAGGTATTAGTTTAGGAGCAGTCTTGCGGGTGAGAAGTTTCTACAAGACTTCCTCTTCCTTTTCCAGTTCCTAATCAATTCCTTTTACCCTTCCTACAACTCTCCTTCTTTTAATAATTCTCCCTCCTAACGAACAAATCTTTTCTAAAAAAGATAATTTTCTTTTAATACCACAAATACACTAAGATAAACAGAAATGTGTTCGGACTCTTTCTTTTTCGTCATAAGTTATACAATAAGAAGAAGCATGATTCGGGGACTAACACTTGGAATCTGCCCTGCAGAAATGGAAGCCCCAAAACTGATCTTCTCCTTCATCAACGGACTCGACCTGGCCGTATTCAAGGACGAACTGCCTGATAATGGAATCATTCGATTCAGACAAGGATTCGGGGACACCGACATCAAAATCCCCGACGTCACTCTCTTTTCACTCACAAGCAAAGTATCAGAAACTGAGAAGTCGTTGATTGAGTTTAACCTCAAGTCAACTCACGAATTCCCTCCTCTGCGAAAGGTTCCAACTGAGAGGAGTACTGCCGTCCACGTGAAGAACTGTTGTTGCTACCCCCACTGGTCTAGTTGTCTCTGCACCTACCCCGGCTCCTGCCAAACTAAAGGGTAAGGAAATTCAGAACTATGGTGAACCTGTTACCGTGGAGGGTACAGACCTTCCTATGAGACCTTCTGCTTTTGAAATCGGGTCCAGCTCCAAAATTCCATCGCTGACACAGACTCAAAGAAGGAACAGAAGTAGAAGGATCGCTAGAGAAGCCAGAGCTGCTGAAGTTGCTTTCCTGGAGGAAATCCCAGAACTGCCCGAGTATATACCGCTTCCTGAATACATACCACTTTTGGGAGGAAGTAGATTCCATCCCCTTTCCGCCGCAGAGGATGAAGAAAATGTTCGCAAGATTGCTGCCGCATTGCCTCAGCCCGTATATTACAACGATAGCCGTAAGAAAAGGGCCAGAACTACGTCATTTGCTCGACTGCAAACTTTGATAGAAAAGTTAGCAAAGAAGGAAAGGTGCCCTGTATCAGAAATTTTAAGAAGGATAGGGCGGGTGTCAGTCAAATCCCGTCTTGGGCCGCGAGTAGAACCTGCTATCGTTGCAGAAAAGCCAAATAAGAGAATAAAAGCTAGTCCACCTGTCGTTGTTTCGGGACTACGGATTAGGGAGGATACCACCTTCCAAGCATTTGGTCGACGGACCATCCGGTCCTAGACCGTCCGCCGCTAGAAGGATGGTATGGCGTCCCACTACTCTGGACAATTAAGATTGAAACAACGACCGAGAAGAAAAGTCTCGTTAGGAGACTTGAATGCGAAGAAAGTGCTACCGCAGATAAAGGGGACTCATGAGAAGGAAACCCGACGGCTATCACATGACAACTGCAAGGATGTACAGAAAAGACCACTAGAAGATGCTATGGAAAAGCTAAGAACCGATATCCGGCAATTAGCAAGGGAAAGAGAAGAGAAATTTGGAGATGAGATTGATTCGTCAGAGTTCATGGATGATGAGTATGCAGAAATTAACATGGTCGAAACACGAGCTTTGTCACCTTCCAAGGTGCCCCTGCGGCCGCAGAAAGAGAGGTGCCGAAAGTAATGAGGAGGCAGCTTCAAGTGAAAGATGATACGATCGCCCAAATGGAAAAAAGGATGGAAGAGATGGCTGTAGCCCTAGCCACTCTCCAGAGTCAAGTGCAACCCCAAAGAGAGACACCCCCAGAGGTCATTCACATTGTAGACGGAGGAAAGGAGATTACGTCCGTCAACGGGGATGATCAGTTAAAGAAGGATGCAACACAAAGCATGATTCCGGAAAAGGATATTAAGAGCATGGTGGAACAGCAGGTGCGAGAAGCCTTGGCACAATCAAAGAGCGGGACATCCATTCGGACGGGTAGACCTTACCCTGAAGAATTCGACGTCGTCCAATATCCGAAAGGCTTTGTACCACCTCTCGTTCAAGACCTTTGATGGAACCGGAAACCCTCGGCAGCATGTTGCACATTTTCGTGCCAGTTGTTGCAAAGCCGGCGGAAGTGATGCTTTACTCTTCCGACAATTTGTCAGCAGCCTGTCAGGGATCGCCTTTGATTGGTATGCGGAATTACCGAACAGTTTGGTGAAGACATTTTTAGAACTAGAGAACCTCTTCATCAAGCGATTTGCTGGAGCTCAGCACCACATCACTATAGGTGATTTAGTGGTAGAGAAGCAGAAGCCGAACTAAATTTTGGTGGACTACATACTTTGATGGAGGAACCTATGTATGAAGTGTGAGCCACAACTACAAGAACAGCATGCAGTCGGCATTTTACTTAAGAGCATTCATGGCCCGATAGCACTTCTCCTCAAGGGATTTACTATTAAGACTTTCGAGAAGTTGTTAAGCAAGGCCGAAAGCTTGCAAGAGGAGGCGAAGTAATTAAGTTTCACTGACAAAACAGACAAACAGAAGCCCGTGAAAACTTTTGAAAAGAAGTCTGGGATCGTTGCAGCAATCGACAAAGGCAAGCAACCGATACAAATATCGTCAGAACGGCCGCAGCAACCTCAATAGAATTACCAGCAACCTCGACCCAGCTATCAGTTATCTCAACAATATGAACAACCGCCTCGTCCGCAACGTACGTTAAGGGAGCTTCTGAGCAGGGAGTATCCGTTCAAGAATGAGGCAGTGCTAAAAATGTTCCACAGTCTGATGAAGACACCATATTTCCAACTGCCAGAGCCTAAGAGACCAGAAGAAGTCGACAAGAAAGGTGATCCCAACTTTTGCCCTTACCACCTGGATGCTTGGACACAAGATAGAAGATTGTATTACCTTCAAAAGTTGGCTCAACGAAAATCTTCGAAAAGGGAATATAACGATCCCGAAGGAGTACATGAAGGAACTCCAGAAAGGAGGTTCTGTGAATGTTGTCTCAACTGATCTCATTGTGCCGATAGACCCTTATGTAACTGATGATGGATGGGCTACCGCTTGGACAAGGTCTTCGAAAAAGATTTTGGATCACATCCAAACCGCTTCGGTGCGAGCCTCAATTCAGAGTTCGAAACCTGTCAAGTCGGCACTATCACTTGCGATAGAAGAACCACCTCAACAAGAGACCACTGAAGAAAAGAAGAAAATCGACGAAGAAGAGAAAACCGAGGCTCTTAAGGCTAGACTAGGGGCTGCTTATCCTAGGATAGTTGTTTCCGATTCGGGGGAGAAATCCCTCGAACCTCTGACTCTGTATGATTATCTGCTCACTCCGGTGGGATCTTATAATGATAAGGGTTATGGCGTTGGCTACGTTTTGACTGTTTCTAACGATTACGTAACTAGCGACAATCCGGACATCGATTTCGATACAAATGACAATTCTCAAATCATACACAATCTCGACGATCACAATGACGAAGAAGACATCCATCAAGGAGGCTACGAGAGTTCAACGAGCAATGAATCTATCTGCGAGTTTCTAGGAGCTCCGATCACAATAGAGTTAGAGCCTTCGGACTGCGAAGCTAATCCGGAAGAACCGACTCATTCCGATTCGGGAGAAAACACCAACGAAACTCAATGCTAGATTCGAAGAAATTACGAGAGGTTAACTTAAGAAGTGGAAGAGTTCTACCTCCGAGAATGGGTCCAAAGGACAAAGGAAAGCAGGTGGTTGTTCAGGAAGAACCAACCCCAGCAGAAGAAATACCCATTCGGGAAGAAGCCGAGACACATGAAAATAAAGTGGACTACAACGTGCTAGCTCATCTTAGGAAAATACCGGCCAAACTGAGCATCTACGACGCTCTCATCTTATCAAAGGAGATGAGAGAAGCTCTGATCCAGGACTTACTTGATCCGGAATTTTGCTTAGCTCAAATGGCAGAAGAATCCTTAGATGAGGTTTGTTCGTTAAAGGAACAGCGAGGTGTCACCTTTACGGACAATGACCTATTACTTGGGATAGCAGATCACAACCGACCGTTGTACATTTCAGTTACAATTGGGAAGTTTACACTCTCCGTAGTATTGGTGGATCCAGGAGCATCAATCGATATAATGAGTCTTTGAACACTAGCATATTTGGAAATTGATGCTCGCGAGCTCGAAGCCGACAAAATGTTATTAAGAGGATTCAACCGTGAAAGGAGAAAGAGCCCTCGGATCAATAACGCTGCTAATGAAGACCGGTGACTTGGCAAAGACAACCGCAAAATTTCACATAATTGATTCAGAAACGTCATTCAACGCTCTACTGGGCCGACCATGGATACATGAAAACAGGATGGTACCATCATCCCTACACCAGTGCATCAAATACTACGATGGAGGGGAACAGTACATCAAAGGTGACTTACAACCGTTCTCCGTACATGAAATTGGAATCCATGAAGATGCAGCTTATTATGCACCTCCGAAGAAAACAATCTTCTCCAGAGATACCATAACGAATAAAGCAAAAGAAGTTCGGGACGACGAAGAACCTGAAGTTCTAGTCCAACAGTCACTCACCACTCCCTTACGGCGAGATGGTGAAAGTTTCTCCACAACTAGCATCCGAGGTCGAGGCCGGGGACTAGGTCGTGGCAGAGACGTTAGGACAATTGGACAGAGGAAACCAGCCATCAATGTTGATTGGGAAGACAGTTCTGAAGAAGAAAAAGAGATCAAACAAGAAGCAGCGACAATAAGTCGGAAGAAGCCGCAATTCAGGATCCTTCTCGAAGATGAAAAGAACGAAGAATATAAATCGATTTACGAGAAGATTAACCACTATGTACATACTATGACCCTGACCCCGATCCATTCTAATAAGATCGAGGGTATGGTGGTCAAAGAGGTACGTAGCGGTGGTGCAAAGCCAAACAAATTCTACCTTGGTGCTCCTTCCTCCAAAACTGAAAATAATGTACAATTTGAAGATGTCACTTCATCAGAATTAATGGAATTACCTTTTGAGTGGTACTCTCCCCGTGTTCAAAATTTAATTCGGCCGTGGTTTCTTACCTCGACGATGGACAAAAGGTCAATCACAACATTTTGAAAATTTATGGAATAACTCCGGTCGTCCACCCAATTCAAAGCATGGTCTCGGATTCGGCACAGTAGGATCAGTTGACGATACTGAATTTTGTTTGGTTGTCACTTGGAAACTACAGAAGAACTTGAAGATTTACAAATTGGAGACGCTCCACCAGAATTCGAAGAAGTGATTAAATCTAAAATAGATGAGTTAACAGAAGTTAACTTAGGTACTAGCGAAGAGCCTAGACCTACCTTTGTTAGCTCCTTACTCAATAAAGAAGACTCCAATGAAATAATCAAGTTATTAATGGAATTTAAAGACTGTTTTGCTTGGAACTACGATGAGATGCCAGGATTAGCTCCAGAGGTCGCAGTCCATAAGCTAGGAGTGGATCCTACTTCTGTCCCGATCGGACAAGGTCCCGTAAGAATGCGTCTAGAAATCGAACAACAAGTCATAGCTGAAGTTAAAAAGCTAATAGACGCTAAATTTGTCCGTGAAGAACAATACCCGAATTGGTTAGCCAATGTGGTGCCGATCGAAAGAAGAATGGTCGGATCGGAATTTGTGTGGATTTCGGAGATTTAAACAAGGCATGTCCAAAGGATGAATTCCTCTACCGATCCCGAATTAATGATCGACATTGCTTCAACACATGAAATATTCTCATTCATGGATGGATCTTCGGGATACAACCGGATAAAAATGGCTCCGTAAGATGAAAAACTTACAGACATTCGGAACGCCGATCGGAGTATATTGCTACACAAGTGATGCCATTCGGATCGAAGAACGCAGGAGCAACATACCAGAGAGCGATGACAAGAATTTTTGATGATCTCATCCACAATCAAGTTGAATGCTACGTGGACGATGTGGTCATCAAAAGCAAAGTAAAGGAAAACCACCTGTATGATTTGAAAATTATTTTCGAACGATTAAGACAATTTAACCTTAAGATGAATCCCTTAAAATGAGCCTTCGGCGTCACCTCCGGGAAATTCTTAGGATTCGTTGTCCGACATCGTGGAATTGAAATTGACCCGGAAAAGATTAAAGCTATCTTAGAAATGCCGCCTCCCAAAACCTTAAAACAACTACGATCTTTTCAAGGGAAATTGGCATATCTTCGACGCTTTATCTCAAACTTGTCAGGTAGGTGTCAGCCTTTCTCGGCACTAGTTAAAAAGGACGCCAAATTTATTTGGGGAGAGAAATGCCAGAAGGCCTTCGAGGACATTAAGCAATACTTAATGACACCTCCCGTCTTAAGCGACCTCGATCTCGGGTAGACCGGCTGATACTTTATACCGCGGCTTTAGATGACTCTCTCGGAGCCCTGTTAGCCCAGGTCAATGATGAGGGTAAAGAAAATTCTCTTTACTACCTGTAGTCGTTTATTTCCGACGGAAATAAGGTATCCCGCAATTGAAAAGCATTGTTTGGCTCTGATCTTCGCCGCTCAAAAACTCAGGCACTACATGCTTTCTCATAAGGTCAACTTGATCTCGAAATTTAATCCATTGCAATACTTGATGACTCGTCCAACGCTTTCCGGCAGACTTGCCAGATGATCAATGATATTATTGCAATTCGATATAACTTTCGTGCCTCTTCGTGTCGTAAAGGGACAAGTCTTAGCAGACTTCGTCGCAGCACACCCTTTGCCGGCAAAATCTCCTCTCAATGACGACTTGCCAGATGAACAAATAATGAGCTTAGAAGACCCTGATGATCGACGTTGGGAATTATATTTCGACGGAGCATCTTCAGCACACAAAGACGAAGAATCGCAAGTGATAGTGCCCGGTAAGGCAGGGATCAGATTAATCTTTATAACACCGGAGCGGGGAAGTTAAGATACTCTTACCACTTGACGAGCCGTGTACAAACAACGAAGCGAATACGAAGCCCTCATAACGGGACCGGAATTAACTATTCAAATGGGGATAACAAACATCAACATCTACGGGGATTCACGAGTTAATCATTCAACGGATCGCTGGACAAGATGCAATTTTAAAGCCAAGACTCGAGCAATACTTCCAAGATGCCATACAAGCTTGTTGGAACAGATTCGAATGTGACAATCTACAAAATTCCCGAAAAGAAAACGCTTTAGCAGATGCGTTAGCCGTCTCGCAAAAGAATTTGCTCGCTTGCAAGATGAATCGATGGAAGTGTCGGTTCACGTGACGTCGAGTCCTATCACGGCTCGACATAGAAAAAATACACAAATCGAAAAAAGAAAAGAATCAGCTAGAAGCAATGACATAAAACACGGAAGATTGGTGACAGCCATTAATAGACTACCCGCAAACAGGAAAACTACCGGATGATAGGTCGTTAGCCCATCGGATCAAGAAAAGAACTCGTCCTACGCATTAATAAATAACACGTTATACGAAGGTCTTTCGATCAAATGTGGCTAAGGTGCCTAAGTGGGTCCGAGGCCCGTGAAATTGTTAAAGAGGTGCATTCGGGACTCCGTGGCGCTCACCGATCGGGTCCGAAGATGAAAATGAAAATTAAAAGACTAGAGTACTACCGGCCCTCGATGATGACCGACCGCATGAAAATCGCCAAGAGCCGTCACCAATGCCGAGTGCACGGAGTGGTTCTACACCAACCTCCAAATGTGCTACATCCGACAATTGCGTCGTGGCCATTCGAATGTTGGGGCACAGATATAGTGGGTCCAATAGAACCACCATCTTCAAAAAGACATCTCTTCATTCTTGCGGCTACAGATTACTTTTCCAAGTGGGCGGAGGCGGCTCCACTCGGAGAAGTGAAAGCACACCACGTGCTACGGCTTTTCAAGAACCAAGTTGTCTACCGTTTCGAAGTGCCGCGCGAGATCATCTCGTATAATGGGTCGGCATTCGAAGCACACAAATCAACAATTTTGTCGTGAGACACGAATCGACTGGCGATATTCAACAATTTACTACCCAAAAGCAAACGGCCTGGCTGAGGCTTTTAATAAAACTCTCGTTCAAATCTTAAAGAAAACCTTGGACGATAATAAGAGAAATTGGCACGATTATGGGCCTACCGGACAACCTTCAGAACTCCTACTCAAGCTACACCTTACGCTCCGGTGTATGGGTCCGAGGCAGTTGTTACCCTTAGAGGTCCAGCTTTCTTCACTCAGAATTGCAGTTGCAAACAAAATCACGACAGAAGAGAATGCCAAATTACGACTAGAGGAATTAGAAAGCCTGGAAGGGAAAAGACTTGCAGCACAGCGGAATTTAAAACTATACCAAGCCAAGATGGTTCAAGCCCATGACAAATTGGTCCGCCCAAGAACCTTCAAAGTTGGCGACTTAGTTCTCGTTCTCAAGAGACCTATCCTTGCACACCGCAAGATAGGAGGAAAATTTGAACCCACTTGGGAAGGACCGTTTGTGGTTGAAGCAGTATACTCAGGAGGCTCCTACCAGCTAGTGAATTGCCAAGGAGAACGACATATGCTTCCGATCAACGGACGATACTTGAAGAAGTATTACACTACCTAATGTTTCGAAGGAATGGATTTTTCATCCCTAGAAGCACGGGTGAAGTAGTTACTTATGACTAGGTCCGAACCCAAAAATAATAAAAAATGTGCTAAAATAAATAAAATCATGATAATAAAGTTTTCCTTGTTTTCTCTTCCATATCAAAATCTCTTTCCTGATCTTATCCCACTTCATTCCTGTTGAATTTAAAAATATAAAAGGAATAATAAAAAAAACTGTCTTTAATAAACATTTTCTTAATGTTCTTGTTCTTAGTACAGCCCCTGATCCTTTTCCTTGTCTTTTCATAGGGAAATGTCGAATGGGTGGTTGGTCCTGAACTTTAGAAATGGCGTAAGCCTTGCACTTGACGAAAGGAGGGTGAAAGATGGAGCGATAATAGAGATCGACTCGGACTTCGCACCGGCAGGCCCGCAATACGAGGAAAGTGACCGGGTCCCGACTGACCGAGAGGAACCGCCCGATCGGACGATAATGAAAGTGGGTGGCCCAAGCCACCAATCCAGCAGCAAGAAAAGGAAAACAAGTACTGAAGAAGACAAGAAAATCAAGTCTGTAGTCGCTACAGCAGAGGGCAGGCTTGTCAGCGCCGCGCCCACAGAAACTCAGGAAGTACGAAGAGCTACTCTCACAGCAACCCAGCGAAGAAATAAAAATCGCCGTATCCGCAAGATGTTAACTAAACTAGCAGCGGACCAACGCGACGAGGCAGTTGCTACTGCCAGTACGTACACTTCAAGGACACCAGTTCACCAGGGACCTGAAGAAAGGAGGCCAGCTCCCAGGATGACAGAAGAAACCAGGGAAATCTCGAGGAGATTAGAAGAAGGAAGGCTACCACGCCACCAGATAAAGCCACCAGTAATGCATGACTCTGTTGCAGAAGCAACCCCGGAAGATGTCCCGACGGACACCATCCCCGAGGAGCCGAGGTATGCAGGAGAACGTGAAGGGATTGAGCCATATATCCCACAATACGTCACCAGGCCTCGCCATTTGCAGATTATTCCGGAATACGAGCTAGAAAGAATGCAGAATGTCGAGAAGAAAACTTTTGAATACTTCGAGAGAATCAGAGGCAGGAGGATCAATATACTAGAAAGCCTCGAGCTACATACAGACATGTTCTCAGAATACGAACAACAACAAATCGTGGACTGCATCCGGGATTTGAAAAGAATGGGCTGAGCGGGCCGCCTAAGAGAAAACACTTACTCGGAACCCCGGAGATGGATGCCAGGGAAAGGGAGAATTACAATACAATGTGGATGCTGCTACAACTTCGCGGAAGACAGGAAGGGAAACCCACCGGGAATACTCCGTCATGGCCAGGTGGATCCAATGCCATTAGTCATCAAAAGGATGGTAAAGAGAATGATAACATGGAGGGTACTGCCGGCAGATTGCATACCCAACAGTTGCATCATTAACATTTACAAGCGTGAGTGATCGCATACCCCCGCACATAGATCACCACGACTTTGTCGGACCTTTCGCACAGTTTCTTTTCTGAACGAATGTAATATCATGTTCGGATCTGACCTCTGGATAGCAGGCTCAGGTGAGTTCCGAGGACTAGTAAAGATACCATTACCGGTAGGTTCCGTCATAATAATGAAGGACAATGGAGCAGATGTCGCTAAACATTGCATACCAGGAGTACCAGTGAAGCGGATCTCAGTTACTTTTAGAAGGATGGACGACAGTAAAACACCTTACCACTTCCAGCCAAACCCGGAGCTAGAGAGCCTCCGGCCTTACGATCTGTGAGTTACAAGGAAAATATCACACCTCCAACGTACATCCATACGGAATCCTTGCCAAGGATGGCTTGGAAGGTGATGTTATTGACCATGTACCTCACTATCCAAACATGGATTTTTGACAGATACCTTTTCGGATGGATCGACAAAGATCATACATAGTCCTTTTTGAGTCTACATGGATTGTATGAGATGTATTCCAGATCGAGTTGTATGATGTATCTTCAACATGATTGGAATGAAAGTGACCATGTCACATTTTTGGCCTTCAACTCTTTTGTGCAAGTTGACTGAGAAACGCCATTAAAGTTAAATGAACTTCGAACAAAGAACAGAAAGGAAACAAAAAAAAGAGAATAAAAGAGAACTTTCCTTAAAAATCTAAATATAAAAAAATGATGAACACCAAATTCACATAAACATTAAATGAATAATAAAATAAATTTGAATCGTTAAAGACAAACAAAATGAACATAAATCTCAAATCAAATCTCAATCAAATTTCAAATTCAATCTTTCCAAATCTCAAATCAAATCTCAATCAAATTTCAAATTCAATCTTTCCAAATCTCAAATCAAATCTCAATCAAATTTCAAATTCAATCTTTCCAGATCTCAAATCAAACCTCAATCAAATTCAAATTCAATCTTCCAAATCCGAAATCCAATCCGTTCTACTCTCTCCCGAGTCTGGGATGGAAGCGGTTGATTCCATTGACACGGATCGAATCTGATGGCAAGGAATTGTATCCAATCCAAACCAGCAACTTCCGATCAACTCTTTTGAATGGGATATGTAGCATCTACATATTCCCTCCTAATTTGTTTCTTTCCACAAAATCTCTTACAACTTTCATGAAATCCTCGAAACACCAAAATTCCACACTTTTCAAATCAACACTACAAATCTTTGCAAAATCAATTACCATTCAAAATCAAACTTTTGGGGTTGAGGATTTTACATCTGAGACTGCTTTGCTTTAGGTTATTTCCCTATCGCAATGAAATACATCAAAATCAAACTTTTGGGGTTGAGGATTTTACATCCGAGACTGCATTTCTTTAGGTTCTTTCCCTATCGCAATGAAATACATCAAAATCAAACTTTTGGGGTCGAGGATTTTACATGCGAGACCGCATTGCTTTAGGTTCTTTCCCTATCGCAATGAAATACATCAAAATTAAACTTTTGGGGTTGCGGATTTTACATCCGAGACTGCATTGCTTTAGGTTCTTTCCCTATCGCAATGAAATACATCAAAATCAAACTTTTGGGGTTGAGGATTTTACATCCGAGACTGCATTGCTTTAGGATTCTATCCCTATCGCAATGAAATACATCAAAATCAAACTTTTGGGGTTGAGGATTTTACATTTGAGACTGCATTGCTTTAGGATTCTTTCCCTATCGCAATGAAATACATCAAAATCAAATTCTTGGGGTTGAGGATTTTACATCCGAAACTGCATTGCTTTAGGATCTTTTCCCTATCACAATGAAATACATCAAATTCAAACTTTTTGGAGTTAAGGATTTTACATCCGAGACTACATTGCTTTAGGATCCTTTCCCTATCGCAATGAAATACATCAAAATTCAAACTTTTGGGGTTGAGGATTTTACATCCGAGACTGCATTGCTTTAGGATTCTTTCCCTATCGCAATGAAATACATCAAAATCAAACTCTTGAGGTTAAGGATTTTACATCCAATACAGCATTGCTCTGAGATCTCCCCTCATTGTAATGATTCAATCCAATCAATTCAATTTTCTTCTGAGGTTGAAGATGTTACATCTAAAACCACAAAATTCCAATTCTCATTTCAAATCAAATGCCTTCAAATTAATTTTGACAAAACTTCAATTTAAATTGAAACTCAAACTAAAATCTAAGCTCACACATCAAAACTTAAATTGAAACAAAATAAAATCTAAATTGGAATTCCCCCAGGTCATGTGATTTGGGATTCACCTCCTTTCCTTTCCCAGCAAGAGTTCAGGGATCTCCAGTCTCAGAGATATACTTGACACTCCCCAGCGGAAACTCTCCTACTCTGTCCTAAGTTTGTCACTTGGACTTTTGTGTTGGTTTTGTTGATCGCTTCGGTCAACACCAATACGCGCGGTGTGCTCCGTCGACTCACCACACCTATTGGGGTCCATTTGTTGACCTCATTTCTGATGAGGTCTTCTCTTCTTCTCTTTAGTACTTAGGATCTAGCCTTAGGCTTTTCCTTTGACTATCCTAGAGGATTAGAATTAGGACCCACCACTTAGAAATTTAAACCACTTCTAAACTCCCTGCAAACTCCACAAACTTGACTATAGACCCCTAATCATCTAGAGGGTTGAAATCAAATGTGGAAGATTAAAGGATGAGTTCCTATAGGACTCTTTGGCCTTAGGACTACCCTGGGTGGCCTGGTCTGGTGAAGGGCTGACTTACACAACACCTATACACTACACTTTCACACACATCCTAAAAACACACCCATACCTAACTTGACCTCCAGACTCATGTAGGTGATTCACATGGATGGTCCTTAACCCCTAAGCCCTTGGCTAAGAGGGTTAGGAACAACATAGTGGATGCCTCAAATGAGTCCCTTCATGGCTCATGTGGGCTTGATATGGCTTCATGGCTCAACCAAAATTATTTCATTCCACTTACATTCACCCAATCTTCAATTTTCCAAATTTTCAATTTTTGACCCCCGGGACCCTACACCCGCCTAGCCTACCTAAAACCCTTGATATCCTCCAAAATTTCCAAATCACCCAAAATTCCCCAAAATTAACCTTGAACATTTCCTCACCAATCAAGTTGATCATCCATAGCCAAAAAAATCAAAAATTCCAAAAATATCTCCCAATACCTTCCAAATACCCAAAATACCCCTCTTGACCCAAAAATCCAAAAATTCAGAAAATTCCCAGAAAATTCTAGAAAATCCCAAATATTCCCAATTTCATTTTGTTCAACAACACCATGGGCCAATTTTTTCAATTTACCCCACTTTTGTCAAAACCCCCAATTTGACCCATTTTAACCCTAAGTGAACCCAATGTCAAACTAAACCAACCCAATTGACCCAAATTCTGGTCCAATTCAATTCTAAACTTCAATTCAACATTCCCAACACCAATTTAGACCAAATCTAAGTCCAATTTGATAGACATTTGGATCCAATTTCACTTTTGACCTTAAAGCCCAATTTGGACCCATGACCCAAACCTAACCCAAACTAACCCAATTCAACTCCAATTAACCCAAAATATTTTCTAAACCTTCCTTAACATTCCCAAAAACAGAACACTAACATGATTTGCCCAAAATTTAGACCCAAACCCCACTCAAATTCAACCCAAAGCTAAAAGGCCCAATTTTGACCTAAACCCAAACCTAACCCAAATAAGCCCAAACCCCAAAATCAAAACCCAACCAAAGCCAAAAACCTCTTTGAAACACTCCCATAAACATTTCCCAACATTTATTTTACATCAATTTCAACCTTAGCCCAACATTGGCCCAAGTTAGCCCAATTTGACCTATATTGGCCCATTCACCAAAGAAACCCAAATCAACCCAATTCAAACCCAAATCACTCCCAACTTGCTTCAAATCACTCATGACACATCCATGAGCTAAACCCAACATTTGTTTGGTCCAATCCTTCACAAAATTCTCATCCATAAATTTATTTTCAAACCAAAAGCTTACTTTCTTAAACCTTCCTAAAAGCCCAAACTTCATGCTAAAGCCCATATGACAAATTCTTCTCATCATACCCTTTATTGAAATCATCCCTAAGTTCTAATTGAGCCATCAAATTTTTCTAAATGAAGCCATATGCCAAATCCTATCAAATCACCCCTAAATTACCAAAATTCCTAAAAACCTCTTTCATGAAAGTTGACTTGGCTTCTTCCAAGCCAAAGGTGAGCCATGAAGCCATGCATGAGCCACATGAGAGCCATGAGAGCCTTGGACACTTCACCATACCCAAGATGGTAAGAGGAGGGGACTCTTTCCATGTTACCTTAAGAGGATTAGCCACTCCCATGATTCCACTAAACCTTGCTTAAGCTTAATTGTACTTGGATGGTGACCCTTCCCCACTGATTATGCTGACCTAAACCACTTTTTCTCAGCCTAAAATCAGGTCATAGAGAGGTGAACCCAGCCCAAACACATGGGTTGACCAAACTAAGCCAAAATGATCCCTCCCCCTTCTACTTCGATTCAACACCTTTACACATGGCTAATGCCAATCGATCGCACTAAGCCCCGCCACGACCTCCACGACCTCGAGGGTGACCCGACCCTGGCCGGCCAGCCACCACGGCCGCCGGAAACCACCGGGCCGAGAGCTCACATGTGAGCCCAAACTTGGAATTCTCACCTGCTGAGCTGCCCCATCCACAGTGGCCATTGTAGGTGTTCTTCTCTTGCCAAGAGCAGCTGATCCCAAGCCTTAACTCCCCCTGGGAGGCCCTCCACCCTCTCCTATTTAAACCTCACCCCCTCTCAGCCATCAGAGGTGCTGAACCAGACCTTACTGAAATCCTGCCAAAATTGTTCCACAACACTCTCCATACTTAGAGCAGTTGATCCCTAGTGACAATTTGCCCTAATCCCCATCAACAGAGCCCAATTTCTCAGCCAAAATTCCACCCAAAACCAGGACACTTCTCCACAGTGGATAAATCCTCAAATTGATTGGTCCTACACCTTCACCAGACCAAGGGAAGGAGTCCACCAGCAAAAGCCCCCTCTCCAAGCCACTCATCTGTTCCAGACTCCAAGCTTTGTGATCGGGCTTGGTCGAAATCATACTCTAGGAGTTTCACGGCACCGGAGACTTCATCCGGAGCTTGCTGGGATCCAATCGAAGGTGACACAGCCCTCAGATTGAAGCCACACTTCTCTGAGCAAAGGTATGAGCTAACTCTTTATCCCGAGCTTCTGGAGATTCTCTATTTCAAATGCTTTAATTTCAATGCATGATCACCATATAGATGTATTCGTCTCTTCAAGACGAATCCATAGAGCACAAGAAAACGAAAATCCGTTGAGAAATGAGTGAGTTCTTAGGGTTTTAGTGTGGACGGCTCTCTGGTGAGGACGCTTGGGGAAGATGAACGGATGCCGTTCATTCCATACACGCGCGGACGGACGGCCAGGATCGCGCCGGATGAGGAGATGGAACGATACAGCGGGCCCCCGGAGCGCTGAGTTGGATGGCGGCGTCGAATGGCAGCGCGACACGCGGCGTTTCGGAGCTGCCGAGATGGCGTGGCGCTGCGTGGATAAGTAGGAAATTAGGGTATTTTTTGATTTATTTAATTCCCTAAACTTCAAAAATGCATAACTCTTTGTGTAGAAAAATCAGAAAAATAAAATAAAAATACCCTCTTGCTCAGTGAACAGAGGAGAATAATGTGGAAAAGAAATCATTTAATTTCATTAAGTATTTTATTTTTAATGATTTATTTACCCTCTGCATTGTTTTAATTCTCCACGCATATAGGAAATTCACCATGGCATGAGACCATAGGGCTTTTGAAGCCTCTGAATTTGTGAACATTCCCCGAATTTTCCAAAGTCGAGGCCATCCCTATGAGAAGTTATTGATTTTTCAAATTTATGTTGCTGTTTTGAGTATTTTAAATCCAATAATTAGCATGTTATGAAATAAATTCTAGAAAAATTTGGTGATGTTGCTTATGACCAGAGGACCTTAGGAAAATTAGGTTTTGAATTAATTCACTTGAAATAACCCTAATTGGCCTAAACACCCAAAATAGGTCCTTAATTAATTAGAGCTAATCATACATCAAATTGACTTGAAATCAATTCTTCACTGACCTTTAGGATCAGAGGAACCCACCATAAAAATTTGAAGTCAATTGGACTTGGTTAGCCCTACTAAATGGGTTGATTAAGCCATTTAGCCAATTTAAACTTTAAAAATTCATAACTTTCAAAATACTTTTCAAAAATTCACCAAATTTGTTTTGGAACCTCTCTGATATTAGGGGAATTTAAGAAAAGTAAAATTTCAATTTTTTAAAAAAAGTTGATTTTTTGTATTATTTTAATATTTTAATAATTTAAAAATAATAAAAATCATAAAAATAATAAAATTCACCAAAATGTCACATTTTGAATTTTAATCACTTAGAAACAAACCCCATATTTTTCTTAGGTCTATTTTATGAGATATTAAATTTTAAAGCCCTAAGGTAATTTTAAAATTAAAAAATGTATATTTCTAGTATTTCCACCAAAATAATTCTAATAAATCAAACAAAAATTAAAAAATTTTAAAAATTGATTCTCCGATTTTCTTGATATCAGAGAGATTTTTAAAAAATATAAAATTTATTTTTCAACCTTTATTTTATTTTTAAATTAATTAATACTCCAAAACTTAAAATAATTATAATAAAAATAATATAATTTTAAAAATCACCAAAATTGGTCCAAGTGGTCCTCTGGTCATTAGAAATATCCCATAATTTTCTTAAGGACAGAAACTTTCCCTTGGTCATATTATTAAATTTTCCTTGGAAATCCCTATTTTCCACAAAAAATAATTATATAAATAAATTAAATACAGAAAAATCACATTTTCCCCTCTAATGTCTTTATTGGCATATGAGTGAAGTAGCATAAAAATCTCAAGTTCATTTAAGCTCAATTTAGTTAGTTATGAAATTATTAAGCTTGAAGGGCAAAATGGTAATTAAAATTTTAACCCTTAATTAAAATTTTAGGCTTAATAAAATTAAAAAGTAAAATATTTGATCTTAATCTGATTTGGATGATTGAAATTTAAATAATTAAAGGGTAGAAACCTATTAAATAATTAAAAAATAATTGAAATGAACTTTAATTAAATAATTGATTAAATTTGGAAGAATAATAAAATTGGAATTATTAAAGTAGGGATATTAATAGGGAGAGATTTGTTCTTTAATTTAAGAATCCCTAAATTAATCATCTCAACAGTATTTAATTCCTAATTAAAATGATAATTCAAATTTAAGATTTAAAATGTTAAAAGACTTAATCATTAAATTAAATTAAAAGTTAAATTATTAAACTCTTTTAAAATTTCAATTAAATTAAAATTAAAAATAAAATAAAATTAAAATTTAAATTAAATTAAATTAAATCAAATTAAATTAAATTAAATTAAATTAAATTAAACAAATTAAATTAAATTGAATTAAATTAAATTAAATTGAATTGAATTAAATTGAAATTAAATTAAATCAAATTAAATTAAATTAAAGGAAATTAAATCAAATTAAATTAAATCAAGTTAAATTAAATTAAATTAAAGCATATCAAATCAAACTAAATTAAATTAAATTAAAGTTAAATTAAATTGAATTAAAAAAAATAACATCACCTAAGACATAAAGAAATTTAAAATAAAGCAACTTGAACACTATTCCAAATTTAAACCCACTAACTGAAATTAAATCATAAACCATTTGAACACCAATTTGCCCTCGAAAACTTTGGCTGTCATAACTCCTAAACAGAATGTTAAATGAAATGTTACTTCCCTCATAGGATATTCAAATGTCCTAGTTCACTGAGTAAGATAACAACAAAACTTGAACTCCCGGACGATTAATTCATTTGTATAATTAAATTCATTTGGACTTGAAACAATTCTAGCAATATTGAAAAGATGTTTAAGATTCTTCTTAAGCACTTCCTCAATATGATAGGATGTTTATAAGAATAACTAAACTTAATTGTTCTTTGATGAAAAAAATCGTCCTCAAACCAAAACACAAGAACCTAGACGTCATAGGAAATGACTAGCGATAGGATTAGGAACTTGGTAGAAAACCATAACCCTTCCCTTAGCTTTACCTAGGAACTTGCTTAAATATTCTAAAATGTGTTTCAGTGTAGCTTGGGATGACGGGAAGACCCTCCAGGTACGCTTTTATTTTGTTGTAATTTACTTTATTGCAATTTGTTTAATCGCATCGCACTTACTTTTCTTGCATGATAAACAACTGTTGCATGAAAACCCACACTTTTAGGATAGTCCCTAAAACTGAAACCAAAACTAAATTAAAAGTCATTACAAGATAAAACTCACCGCCACAACAGTTCAAAATATAAGATAACTCAAAATTTAATCACAAACAGAACACAAAACTGCAATTACAACTAAATTAAAACGTCTTGTTGGATGATCGGGAATACCTCGGATGATGTAACCTACGTGTTGCTAACGGGATTTCCACGGTATAAATGAAAGTGTGGAACTCATTTAGTTGAGTTTAGCAAATTCATCCGGACTAAGTGAATCCGATTAAAATAACGATGCCGGAAGGATGGAACCGTGGGATCTTAACCGGTGTTGTTATAATCAACTTTAAGATTTGTTATAATTAAAACATAAAAAACACTTGGATTTTAAGATTTTCTCTAAACCAGAACACTTCTCTCATCTCCTGATTTATGACTTCTAAAACTAAACCCCTGCAACAACAAGGAGCTCGGAGCATGGTGGGCAGCACGACCATCGTCATCAGCAAAACTCAGATCTACCTCAACAAAACTTTCTTAGAGTTAAATAACCAAACCATAAGACTTCGAGGTAGTTTGCCTAGTGCAACATAAATCCTCAACCTCTTTGTTAGGCATTTGCATGATCATGTCATGTAAATTAAGCCCTAACCGGTCTTAGGACTCTGAGGTAGTCGTTCGGTACGACATAAACTCTCATATCTTCAAGGCTATTTGTATGATTGTCTCATACGAATATAAGTCCAAATTAATTAAAATTGGCAAGATCAAAACATTAAATAAACATTAGGACTTTCCTAAATTCAAGCCAAACAATAAGATAGTCGGGAAATTACCGAAGTTCGCTTCGAATCTGTAATTTCTCCTACCTTTCTTCCTTTGAATTCTCAAAACAAAATGTTCCATACTTGATCCATTCCCTATTGAAATTCCAAAATTCAATCCTTTTGAAAACTTAAAACTTTGAAATTCTTGAGAGCAGAATTACTGATTATTATCGAGAGTTTTCTTTGGTGATTCCCGTCACTTAAGATGTAATTAACTATAGGGGCTTGCCCTTATAGGGAATTTTAAGAACCCGAGTAATATAAACCCCGTTTAATGCTTTCATATTAAGCGAGGGAATTTGTCGGCTTATAAAATTGGTTCGCGTACCAAATGGATGTCACAAATCTTCTAGTTTATTTAATCGAGCCCCATCACCAAACAAGTGTGTCTATTCTTCGAGATAGATACACAGTTTGTGATACGGTGCTCGTTTATATAAACTATTCGGGATGTGAGATTAGTTTGATTTCATATCTTAAAATTTTCAAATTTAAAATTATTTTCAAAATCAAATACTACTTTCTAAATTATATATATATTTAAATTAAATTTAAAATTTAAATTTCGCCGACAATTTCTGTAGTCGACCTCCTTTTCAAAATACAACACTCAACCTAAAAATATGCCGACAACAACGAGAAACGTCCCGCCGACAGAGAGAACATGGGAGGCAGTTTTTATAACTGAGTCGCCGACGGCGAGAAACTTCTCGCCGACAGCGAGGAAGTTATAAAGATGAGTTATTTATAATTTGAATGCCGATTTGGACGGTTTCAACACCAATTCCCTTGTGAAAACCCATTCTTAAATCATTCTAGATCTGCCTTCTTCACTAGAATTCATTCCATTCACCATAATGGCCTCCAAATTCATAGACTCCTCTAATTCTGGAGTGTTTAATCGGAGGAAATTTGTGAGTGCAAAAGCGCAGCGGATCTTCAACAAGGTTTTGGTAAAGAAAAGAGTTATCAAAGAATGGGGATTTTTCAATCGAGGATTAGAGAATTCCACTACGACGATAGAAGAAACGATCGAGCAGCGACACTGGGAGGTATTTTGTTACACTACGTCTGCTGTTGTTATTCCAGTTGTGAAAGAGTTCTACTCTAACTTACATGCGATCAACAATGGGAATGTCTACGTCCGAGGAAGATGGGTGACGTTTACTCCATCAAGAGTAAATGAATTATTCTCTATAGAAAACACCCCGTATGTCACTATTCAAATTTTGTGCCTTCTCGATATAATATGAATGAGATATTTCGATATCCGATCGATGAACCGAAGATTGGGAAATGCGTGAAGACGGGTATGTTAGTTTCTCTCGCATCACTTTTGAATCCTCGTCTCAAAGCACGGCACTTTTTCATCTCATCTAAATTGTTACCTACTATGAGGGTAAACAAGGTTTCGAAGGAATGCGCTATATTGAATTATTGTATTCAAAATGGATCGCCTATCGATGTTGGATCAATAATTGTTAAGTCCGCATTGGGTTTAATTGTGCATGGGTCGGTTCACGTACTAGGACACCCATCTACTATTTTTGCATTATGCGATCAAGTATTAGGTTTCTTATGAAGCTTGGGAAAATGTTCTGTTACCTTGGAAGCCGCTTGATCCTACAGATATGTTCCCTACTTTGGACAATAATGATGAAATTACATTTATCTCTGATAGAGCTTCACAGAATAATCCTATAGTAAGGCCTATTTCAGATAAAACGGAGTTACTTATGAAGAAAATTAAAGGAATGGAGAAAGAACTGCAGAAAGTGAGAGATTCAATCGACAATATATCTGATTTATTTGATCACATTGACTGGAGGATGAAGGAACACTTTGATCATTCCGGACACTCGGAAGCTAGCTTTCTTCATTTACCGAGACGTAAGGGTTGGATCACCGAAGAATGCGCTTCGGAGTTTCCCTTCAGGCCTTTCTATAACTTATTTGTGAATCATCGTCATATCGGAAATATCAGAGAAGATGAAGATTCTGACATTGTAGAGTAGTAGTAAAGATTTCTATAGTAAGTTTGTATTTATGTTATTTAATTTGATTTAGATTTTATTATGTGTAGAGTGATGATTTGAATATCTCAAACTTAATTGAGATATGCGTCATAGTTTTGTATCATCATTTAGTGTGTCGTGGATTGGTTTGCGATGCTGATTAGTAGTAAGGATTGGAGAATTGAAGTTTGATTATAGAGTTTAAAATTATGTTAGTTTGTACATCTCATGGATTTCAATTTTAAAGTTAATTTGTTGTGTGAATTTGTTTGTGTATAAGTAGCTAATCTTCATATTAAATTAATAAATGATGTGATCAGAAATATAATATAAGGCAAATCAAGGAAGAAAATGAGTGACGAATTTCAGAAATTTAAATTTTTGGAATCTCGCCGACGGCGAGAAAAATCTCGCCGATAGCGAGATTGATCTTGCTGACAGCGAAGAATAGAGCAAAATTTCTCGCCGACAGCGGATTTTTCCCGAGAGTTTTTTGTTCAGAAAAATATTAGCTCGCCGACGGTGAGAAAAATCTCGCTGACAGTGAGGTCGCGAAAAACACTTTAATTGACCGGTCAAAAACACTATTCATCATCCCAACCTCTCATTTTCGCAAAAACTACCCTAGGGCTCACAAAATTTTGGATTTAGAGGCGATTTCATCACTCAAAAACACCGGATTTCATCTTCTCTTGGTAAGTGCTTCACTCCTATGCAAAAATTTTTTATTTTCACCATGTATTTTCTCCACATTGAAAAATTTTGAAAAATCCTAAATGTGGAAGAATTACTCGGTAGAAATCCATAAAATTTGTTTTAATTTGATCTTAGATATTGTAGGAAGCCTCCTTAGTAATATTAGGAAGTTTAGTGACGATTTTTGTGAATTTCATAGATCGATCGAAAAATGGCTCCGCGACAAAAAAGACGAGTAGATTACGATACTGACCGATTTGTCAATGCACGAGCACAAAATCGGTATTTTCAAAACATTCAAGCAAGAAAGTGCATTGCGAATCGAGTTTTTACGAATCTGGGAGGTGAAGTTGAGCGGATTATTAAGGAACGAGGTTGGGAGAATTTCTGTTACGTTCAATATAGAGCAGCTGTAGAAGTGGTTAAAGAATTTTATGCCAATTTGACTGCTGCTGAAGATGCACCAGTAAAGGTACGAGGATTTTTTGTAGATTTCAATGCTGCAAGAATTAACTCGTTCTATGAAGTTCGTGACTCGCACTTTAACGAGTATGAAACTTTTGGAACGATGGAAGGACTACTGGAGGAAGTCATTAACTTTCTCACTGATGGGACCGGAGTTTATAAAATTAAGCAGCGGGAAAGAGTGAATTTTCCTCCTTCTAAATTAAATGCAGTCTCCAAAGCCTGGCATTACTTTATTTCTTCTACTCTGTTACCCACATATCACCACAGTGAGGTAACACGAGATAGAGCAATTCTGAATTTCTGTATTCAGAAAAATAGAAGCATCAACATTGGGAGAATTATTTATCAAAACATCTTGGCCACTCCTCGAAATGAGAGTGGAGCTGGATTGGGACACCCCGGATTAATTTTTGCACTCTGCCAACTCTCTGGAGTTGAGGCTAGAGATGATGAAGAATGGGTGGAACCCATGAATCCAATCACAGCGGCCAATATTAAGAAATATGAGTCTCATGAAGGGTGTAGATCAGGAGTGAGAAGTTATTTCACTCGATCAAGTAGAGATATACCCTCTACTAGCTATGAACCTCCTGAGCCTACCACCCCTACCCTACAAGATCTGATGAATGAGCTGACACTGCATAGGAGGAGTTTTGAGCAATTTGGAGAGACAATGGGGAGAATATTTGATCATTTTGATCAAAGGATTGATAATCTGGAGAGGAGACATGATTATGATAGTGAGTACCTGCAGAGACATTCAGAGTATGAGATAGCATATCATGAAGCTGAACGTCGCTATAGGAGTGGAGATTTAGATGTCATCTTTCCAGAATGCCTCAGGTATACTCAGTATCATCCTGCTCAGTCTTCTCAGCCTGCAAATCAAGGAGGGGATGACAATATAGTTTGGAACTTTAATATAGAAGATTAGGACTTTATTTGTTTTGTTTGTTTGATGTAAGTTATTTTGGAAACTTTTATATGTTTGTAATATTCAGTACTTTATGTTGTGAGACATTGGATGTTAGTTAGATTAATTTGCTTGAATTGTGATAATAGTTTAGTTATTATTTTTTGTGTTAGTCAATTGCATTTGTTTTTATGTTAAATAGGATGTTAGTTTTCTTTAGTATGTTTTTATTTTATTCTGTATTGTTTTAAGTTGTAAAATTGTTAATGTGTTAGTTAAATTGTTTTAAAATGTTAATAATTCATATGTGTAGTGTAGAGTTAATTTTAATTGTTGTATTTAATACTTATCTCGCATTTTATCCTCGCATTTTTTTTAAATTGTTATATATATATGGAGAATACTAACAAGATACGAGTTCAATGAAAAATGAAAAAGCTCGCAAAAATTTCAAAAAAAAGGAAATACCTAAACTTCAAAGGTATGATTTATTTACTTTCCCTTTTTCATTATTTAGAGTAGATATAAAAATTTAAGTTTGGGGGGGAGTAAAATACAAATTTAGTTATTAACTTGTTCTCAATTTCTATTTTCAAATTATTATAAAATGATTTTTATAGCAAATTTTTCAATTTAATTAATATGAATTATTTTATTTAATTATTATAAAAGGTTAAATGAAATATTTCTAGTGCTTTAATTAATTAAATAGAATAAAATATTTGGTTAAAGGGAATAAGAATATAGTAAACTATTTTTAGTAAGGGAAACTATATTCTAAAAATTAAAATTCTTAAGTATTCAAGTGAAAAAGAAAAGATTGAAAATCAATGAAGTAAAAACTATGAAGTATATATAAGCTAATAAATATTTCTAAGTTTCAAATTTAGGAAGATGAAAATGAAGTTCAAAATTATTAACGAGCTCTCCGGATACGGTAATCCTCATTAAAAAAAAGAAAAAAAGAAGAAAAAAAAAGCAAAAGAAAAGAAAAAGAAAAAGAAAAATGAGGAGAAGCTTCGAGGAGATGCCTTATCAAAAATTGGCTTCATTTGAATTAACCTAAAGGGAAAAACTTAGATATTTCCAAACTTATGTTTATGGATTAGAATTTTACCTAATAGTGTTTTCTTGAATTTCTTATCATATGAATATCTTAAGTAGTTATTCTTTTAAATATAGTTATTCTCGAAATGAATAGTAAGTTAGAAATCTTAAACTCGATAACTAAATAATTTATTTCTATAAGATTAATTAAATTACATGAATTATTTTTATTTAACTTTATTATGATATTAATTAATCTAATTCATAGTTTATTTAAATTGAAAAATCTTATTATAGTAACTCATTATTTTTATGTAGTATTAAAATTACTTGAGGACAAGTAATAAGTAAGTTTGGGGATTTTGATCATCTGAAAATTTTATTAAGAAATTCATACCTATTTTTGATGAAATTGCACTTTAAAGAAAGGTATTTTCTTTATTTTGTTGCAAGAATGTAGAATTTAGGTGATAAAAGCAAAAATCATAAAAAGGAGCGATTTGGAGCAAAAAGGAAGAAAATAATGTAATTTGTGCTGAGTCGCCGACGGCGAGATCGAGCCCGCCGACGGCGAGGGTACGAGGAAGAAATTTTGAAGGATTTATAACTGTCTCGCTGACAGCGAGAACGAGCCCGCCGACAGCGAGATAGCATGGTTCGAAGACCTTCTAGAAGCCTCGCCGACAGCGAGGTAGTTCGTCGCCTACGGCGAGCTAGTTCAAATGGCGCAGATACATTGAACCTGGACACTTTTTGAAGGGATGCTTATACACCTCTTGGTCCTTTGCTCACCTCTATATATAGAAGCTGAAATTCAGCTTCTAAAGGTGTTAAGTGTGTTAAGGGTGTCAATTTGTGTCTTTAGAGTCTTAATTAGTGTAATTAGTGAGTCTTTAGTGAGTTAGTGAGTTTTTAGTGAGTCTTGCTGTACTGGAAGGAAGAGTCAAAGGAACTACGAGGAGTCTGCTTGGGGATAAATCGAGATAAGTATTTGTATTTATTGTTTTTAACTTTAAATGAAATCCATGCTTAGTTTAGTTCCCATGCATTCTGAGTAGTTTATTAGTCTTTCTCCTCGTTTATGAAATTAAGTGACTAGATGAACTAAAAATAGAAGTACTTTTAAATATTAATAAATTGTGATAATTTTTACTTAAAACTTAATTTACTTTCAAACTGGCCATTTGATTTGTTAAAATGTGTTGATTATCAACTATCGTAAAAATTACATCGGATATTCGGGGAATTCAAAAGCCTTGGAAGGAAGGTGCAAATAAATAGGGAAATAATATCATCGGGCGTAGAATCGAGCATTTTAGTGTGACGGACTAAAATATTCAATTCGGTCCTATTGTTCGAGAGCTGAAGTGTAGATGTTAGCCCTCGGGCGAGGGGAACGTGGGAGCTACGAAGTGGCGATCGGTATCCTCCCGACTTAGCGCAGCATTCGGTAATCAAACATAGGATTAGTCAATATTCTTTACACTGGACCAAAGGGTAAAGAATAGGAATGCTCCTATTTGTCACAATACCTTAAAATTATCTATTTAAATTCATTAATCACTTAAATTTCTAAACAAGGGAAAGATACTTTTTCTAAATAGTTAAGACTTATTTAGCAATTAGTTTAATTTCCTGCACTTTCAATACGTATTAATTTTCTACTTAGTTAAGTTACCTAATTAAAATACTTAGTTTACTTTATTGCGCTTAAATTTAGAATTCCAAATTTTTGTATACTATTTTAAAATTATTATTATTATTATTTTAAAATTAGTTGTTATTTAATTTTCTATTTCCCTGTGGGATCGATAACCAGGACTCCACTAGAGCCATGTATTACTTGATACGATACGTATACTTGCGTAGCATCCACAACATAAAAAAATTACAATTCTATACATATAATATAGCGGGGTCAAGTTTTTGGCGTCGTTGCAATTAAATTAAAAATATCATAATATAAAATTGTGGGTCAAGAAGTTGGTGTGATATTTCCTACTTTCCCCTATTATATTTTATACCAGTCTGAGGAGAAAGATAGATCAGAAGAAGAAAGAGAGGATGATTGGTAGTGTAGTATTCTTTATGTTTTTTAATTTTTTTTAGATTTTTGTGTTTGTGTAGCTGATATGTGCAGTAATTGTAGTTTTTTTTTTAATTTAGTTAAGTTGTATTGCAACTTTTTTTGGTTTGTTCAGTTGTAGTAAAATTGTAATGGATGTTCTATTAAGTGTTTAAAGTTATGTTTTAAATTTTATTTACCTTGCAAATCTTTGATATATATGCGAACAATGCTTCTAACTATTTTATGCCTGTAGTTAAATTTTTAATTAATACCTACAAACTTCAGAAGAATCAAATGCCCGGGACAAAAAGGTTAGTTTGCTTTTTGTTTTTCCCTCTCTTTTATTAATTTGATATGCACTGAAAAACTTAAGTTTGGGGACGAAAATTTAACTTTTTTTTGTTCTCAATTAAAATATATTTTCAAAATTATTTTAACATGACTTAAAGTAGTTGAGCCTAACTTTAGATAACTAAATTTTTTATCTCATTTAACTATCATAGTAGATTTGAATGAAAGTTTTTTATAATGAAGGTTAACTTTATGGGGCTAAGATATTTAGTATAAAAGGATTATACTATAGTAGAGCTTTTAAAGTAAAAAAAAAAGTTATATTTTTGAAAAGTTAAGAGTCCTAGAGGTTTATGTGAGGAGAAAAGATTGTGACTCTATGATAAATCATTTAAAAGCTAATATATATCTATAAAGTAAAGAGATGTTTCAAGTTCAAACTTTAGGGAGAGGAGAGTGAAGTTCAAAATTATTAAAGACTATCCAGATATAGTAATCCTCACAAGAAAATAAAAAAAGAAAAAGAAAAAAATAGGATTGAAAGTAATCCCAAAAAGAAATAAATAAATATAAATATATATATATATATATATATATATATATATATATATATATATATGATGGCAGGATTTCCTCTGCTAGGGTTTCTGGATGGCTGGTGACGGCGGCCGGAGGAGTGGTAGCAGGAGCTGGGTCCTTGGGTACTTAGTAACCCAGTTTTGTGGTGTTATTGCTGAGTTTAAGGGCTTTTTGCCCTTCCAGGGCAACTTCTCTTTTAAATTTTATTGTTCCATTGAAGTCTCACTTGCTCTCTCTGGTTCTTCTGCTATTTGTCTTGCCCTTTCCACCTACCATGGAGTTTCCCATTGAGGTGGATACCAATGTGCAGTGGACTAAAGCCACTAATGCAGGTGTGGTGGGCAAAAGTAATGAGGGCCCTCTTAACCCAGACCAACTTGTGTTCTCTCAAACCTAACATGATGCGGCTGCTGGGAAAACCTCCTGTCCTTTTATTCATCATGTTGGGTTAAGGATGGGGAACCTGCAGCCTTTTTCACTGATCAGGATTTAGACACCCTCAATAATGAAGTTAAGATAACTATGATAGGGAAATTTTCCTTGGGGCATCCCAAAATTGATCTTGTAAGGAGCTACTTTGAGTCATTCCAATTTATTGGTGCCTGGAAATTGGTTTTACTTGATGGTAGACACCTGCTAATACAACTATCAACTGATGAAGATTATGCAAGATTGTGTGGGAAATAGGCCGTTACAATTGTTGGAGCTGAAATGAAATTAATCAAGTGGACACCTGACTTTGATCCAAGGAAGGAGCCACCTATGGTTCCCATCTGGCTTAAATTCCCAGGTCTCCTCTTCAGATACTATAACAAAAATTCTCTCTATAATATTGCAAAAGTCCTTGGTACTCCCTAGAAAATAGACCCCCCAATCCAGTACAAGTCAAGACCTCGTCGTCGCTAGAGTTCTTGTTGAGAGAGACATAACCCTTCCTGAAGTTCATAGAATCTGGGTTGGTTCGATTCCGAGGCAGCTTGGCAACCAGTAGTTATGGAACAAAAGCTCTATTATTGCAGCCACCGTGCAATGTTTGGGCATACAAAGAAGAGATACTACGGACTCCACCTCCCTCAAAAACCCCTCCCAAGGTCAATGCACTAGCCGTTCCACCACCCGCCTCTGACATGCCTTTCCCTCCACATACTTTCACTCGCTAAAGTAGTTTATGATAATTCTTTAAACCCTCCCAAGGCTTCTGTACCCACTGAACATCCAATTGTCTCTGGACAGCTCCCCTCTCCACAGTGTATCATTTCTAAGGCAGCTTCTGATAAGTTACACAGACCCACTCCTACACCTAAGGCTTCTGCTATTGGGGAACTCCCAAGTGGGTGGTCTCTTTCCAATACACCAGTTGTATTGGGTTCCCCTACTAGTTCAGACAGAGAAGTTCCCACACATTGGTATAGAAGGGAAGATGAGGAAATCAGAATTGTTACCCCTACACAGTCTCCAGATTCCTTAAAGGGAGTGATGGAATCTGAAGCTGATGCTCAGCTAGTAGCCCTGGCCCACTCAGAGGAAACAATTACTAATATGAAGACCAATATGGAAGGGACTTGGCACATTCAATCATAAAGAAAGAAAAAGAAGAGCATTTCTGAATTACAAAAACTTGGGGTACCTTTATCTGAGGGGGAGTTGGCTGGAACTTCCAAGACTAGGGTAAGGTCTTGATCCATATCCCAACCTTCTCTTCACCCCCCCCCCCAAATTAAATGATTAATTTCATTTGCTGGAACATTAGGGGAATTGCACATCCCCTATCCCTTAAAAGACTTCTTTCTCTTAACAAGAAGCACAAGTTATGATGCATTACTATTCTTGAACCTTTGGCTCACAACACCCCCAAAAAATTTTCAACAAACTTAATGGGTTTTCTCACTATGCTAACTGCAATAACAAAATCTGGATTTTCTATATAAAGGAGATTTCCTTTTCTATAGTTGTGGATCATCTGCAGTTTATTCACTCTTCCTTTCAAATAAATGGGAAAGTGGTTTTGTTACTTTTTTCTATGCAGGCTGCAGTAATGAAGATAGACAGAACCTTTGGGCAAACTTTCAAAATATTGGAGACCACTTGTCCTCCCCTTGGTTGGTTGGAGGAAATTTCAATAGCATCAGTTCCACTCTTGAGAAGATTGGGGGCAGGGGTCCAAATTTAGCCAAGGTGATAACTTTCAGTGATCACATTCATTCAACCAATCTCTTTGACCTTGGCTTCAGGGGTCCCCCTTTCACCTGGAAGAGGGGTAAATTTTGGCAGAGACTTGACAGGATCTTGGTGAATAATAGCTGGCTGTCTAAATGGCTCCTCACTCTTTTGACACATCTTAGCCTTGCTGGGTCAGACCACGGACCTCTCCTTATTTCCATTACCTCCCCCCCCCCTCACCTAACCAAGCACACCCCCCCTTCAGATATCTAAATATGTGGTCATCCCATTCTAAATTTCAGCATCTAATCTCCTCCCACTGGTGCGATATTGCACACCCCACACCATTCACTAAATTGAGCCTTCTGCAAGTTAAACTCAGTAAAGCCCTTAGAAATTGGTGATGGAATTCCTTTGGTGATGTGTTTCAAAAAGTTACTGAATCTGAAAAAAAAGTGATGAGCATAGAAGCTGAGGTCCAAAATGGAATTGCTAATGAGGATCAATTACTCACAGCACAAAATGAACTTCTGATTGCTATAGAAAGACAGGAACTGCTGTTAAAACAAAATGCTGTTGTTAACCACTTCAAAGATGGGGACAGGAATACTAATTATTATCATGCCTATATTAAATATAGGAGAAAGTGTAACATTATACACTCCATTCATACTGCTGAGGGTAGATGTCTCCAGAACAATTCTGAGATTCCCCAGGATGCAGTTAATCATTTTCAACAGTTACTTACTCGCACTACTGAGCACAGATTGTCTGTTGATGATTCCTATTTCATTGAAGAATTAGCTTACACTAATAGTCTGGAGCTAACTGAAATTCCATCTGAGCAAGAAATCTAGATGGCCCTATTCAGTAGACAGCTCTAAAACTGCAGGGCCAGATGGCTATACTGTAGATTTTTACAAAAAAGCTTGGGATATTATTAAATTGGATGTTGTTGCTGCTATCCAAAGCCTCTTCCAAGGCCACCCCCTTCCAATTTACTTTAGTGCTTCCAATTTTGTGCTGGTCCCAAAAAATGACATCCTACAGAAATGGGAGCATTTCAGACCTATATGTCTAACATCAGTGATCAGCAAGATGATCAGCAAGACAATCAGCAAAATTATTGTGGGGAGACTTCAGCCGCATCTTGATAGGTTGATCTACCCCAATCAAATTGCCTTTGTTAAAGGAAGATCCATTATTGATATGTACTACTTGCTCAGAAACTTATGTTGGATTTGGATAAGTCACATAGAGGGGGTAACCTGATTTATAAATTGGACATACAAAAGGCTTATGATACTATAAACTGGGATTTCATCATGGATGTCCTTACTGCTAGTGGTTTCAGCTCACAATTCTGCACACTCATAAGGAGATAGTTGCTTTCTAATGAGCACTCTATACTGCTATGGTCAAGCTTGGGGTAGATTCAGTGCAACTAGAGGTCTCAAATAAGGAGATCCACTCTCCTCTATTATTTTCATCCTTGCATTGAATTACCTCTCAAGAATGCTCAATAAGACTCTACTCACTCAGAATTATTCCAGGTACCATCATAGATCAAGCATTGAAATCTCATACCTCATTTATGCAGATGATATTATGCTTTTCTCAAGTGCACATAAGAATGTTGTAAAAAAGGTTAGACACTGTTTTCACATGTTCCAAGCTCACTCAGGCATGTTGTTTAATCCTGATAAATGTCAGCTGATCTTTTCTAATAAGACCTTTATACACACTAAGAACTGGATCATGACTTACACTGGGTTCTCTAGCAGCACTCTTCCTATTAAATACCTAGGGGTCCCTCTCATCACTGGTAGAGCCAAGCAAATCCAATTTGATGATGTTCTTACTAAGATAAATTCTCAACTGAACTGTTGGACTAATTCCTTCCTTTCCAATGGGGGTCGAATTAGTTTGCTCAAGAGTATACTCACCACCTTCCCTTCCTACATTATGTAAATGACAACAATGAAGAAAAGCACTCAGCTGCAATTGGAGAGAGCTTTCAATAAATTTTTGTGGTCAGGCCAAAGACAACAATTGCATTGGGCATCTTAGCAGAAGGTGACTAAGCCTGTTATGGCTGGTGGCCAGAGATTCAAAGGGCTCCAACAACTATTGCAGGTTAATTTATGCAAACTATGGATCAATTTTAGATCTCGTACCTCCTCTGGGCAAAATTCCTGAAAGGGAAATGCTGCAGATACAACATCCCACACTCACTGTTGGGAAATTGGGGGACTCTAAACTCTGGGTCAGGATGCTCAAGATTAGACACATTGCTGAGGGTCTTTTTGTCTGGGAACTGGGAAATGGTGAGATCAATTTCTGGCTTGATAACTGGTGCCCTAAGGATTGGCTCATTCCTAGACTGAAACCTACAGACACTAATATTAGTGTGGCTAATTGCTGGGATGGCCAACACTGGTCACTTCCTTACCTTAGGGCCATTCTTCAGGATTCTTCAGCTATCCAAATCTTTACTATCCAATTTAATAGAAGCAGACCTGATAAGATTAATTAGCAAATCTTCCAACATCAGAGCATTACCAAAGAAATCTACTCCAAATCCTATTCTTGGTTTTAAGTACCTTAGGGAGACATCATTTGAGGTGAATTCTTGTCCCCCTCAATGTCCTTTTTTTGCTGGAGAACTGTCCTCAATCTTCTTCCTACAGATGATATTTTAAAAATGAAAGGACTAAGGGGACCATCAAGATGTATGATGTGCCTTGTTCAAGAGGAATCCATTCCTCATTTATTCTTCAGGTGCACTTTCTCCCAAGCTGTCTGGAAGGAGCTGCTCCCACAATTGCATCTAGGGAGATCTACCATCCACTGGGACTTCTTCAATACTTGCTGGCAAAGCTGGAGAGATCAAAAGTATCATGTTGTACCTTTCATTGCGACTTGGTTTCCATGGCAGGCTAGAAACCAACTAAGTTTGAAGGGAAATCAGTTACTGTCCTTCAGGTGGTGAGAACTTATAAATCTTACTTGAATAAGATTATCACATATAAAAGGTTCCTCAATATTCTTAATACTGTTTTACCAATTGTTGCAACTCCCCCACTTTTCAGAACTATTTTTTGGAAGCCCGCAAATCACCCTACCATTAAAATTAATTTTGATGGCAGCTACTCTAGCAACAGTGCAGGAGTGGGGGGAGTGTTCAGGAACCATATAGTACTTTGTTTATTATTCTTTCAAGCCCCAGTAATTGCTCATGATGCCCTTAAAGCTGAGCTGATTGATGTGTTTTGGGCACTGAAGTTTGCTTGGAATGCATCCTGGAATACCCTCTACTAGAGGTAGACTCCACTATGGTTCTACATATCCTTGACAATGATACCCACATCAATTGGCACCACAACTACTGGTTACAACAAATTCATAGCATCAGGCCTCCCCATGCTCACTTTTCCTTCTTCTTCAAGGAGGGTAACAAGCCAGCCAATTGGCTTGCTCGTGCTGGTGCTGCTACTTTGGAGGTGGTGGTTTCTCCCCTCCCCCGTCCCCGCCCTCCATTTTCTTTTAGTTGGGCACAGACTGGAGATCACCCACCTCAAATTGGACACATCTCTCCTGCCCTGAAGGATCACATTTTCATGGATTTTACTGGTATTGTCTGAAGTATTGGGTCATGTTTTTGTTACACTGGACCTATGAGCTGTCATGCTACTGGGGATGGGATCAGGCTAGCCATCTGGCTAGCCAGAAGGGCTATTACCTCCCAGTACATTGTTGTTTCTTCTCTATAGCAGTAATCTCATCTGGAGGTTGTATGTTCCAGGCTCCTTATCTCAGCATTGTTAAGTGTAATGTCATCTTGTATGTTTTTGAGGCCCCTACTGAGCTAACGCTGACTGATCTAATTCTGAGAGATTTGACTTATCAACATCTGCTACCACCTCCCCTCTTAAAGATAATTTTCCTTTGGTTTTCTTTTGGAGGACTTACTAAGCTTTTGAGCACACCATCATCTGGGTTCTTTGACTTCTTGGCTTTACTTGTACCTTTTTGTTCCCACTTTTTATTAGTAGTTTTTACTTTTTGGTGTGGATTTGTAATGTGGATAAGGGATCCCATAGGTTTACTAAGGTTTGTTTTTGTTCTTAGATGGGGACCCCTGTACCTCCTTTTACATGTACCCTTTTCCTCATTTTAACATGTAGGGAGCCATGAGTTGCTCCTTCCCCTATATATATATATATATATATATATATATATATATATATATATATATATATATATATATATATATATATATATATATATGCGTGTGTGTGTGTGTGTGTGTGTGTGTGTGTGAGGAGAAGCTTTAGGAGATGCCTAATCAAAAATTGGCTTCACTTGAATCACCTTAAGGGGATATCTTAGTTACATTTCGTAATTTATATTGAAGTATTATTATCTTTACTAATAGAGTTCTCAAGAGCTTCTTTTTCATATGATCCTTCAAAGTACCCTTAATGTAACAAATAATGGTTATTCTTGAAATAAATAGAAGACTAGAACTCTTAAACTTAATTACTAAATGTTTATACACCTATAGTTTTGACCTAAGTTACTGAAAATCTTTCTAAAAATTCTTGTTATTGTATTAATTTAAACAAAAAAATATAGTATTCTTCTAGTAAAGTTCACTACTAAAAGCCATATTTTTATGTAGTAAAAGGATTACTTGAGGACAAGTAATAGTTAAGTTTGGCAGATTTTGATGCACTAAAAATATGTTTGATATTTCATATATATATATATGGTACTCATTTTTGGTGATATTTGATCCACTGAAAATTTGATAGCTTTTCACTATTCATTTCATACCTGTTTTTTATGATATTGCACTTTAAAGGAAGGTATTTTTGATGATTTCATGCAGTTACAATGATTTTAGGCTTTTAGAGCATAAGGAAGTGAAAAGGAGCAAATTTGGAGAGAAAAAGAATAAAAGTGCATTTTATTGAACCAACGCCAAATGGTGCTTGACCAGTCCCTGACAGCGCCAGTATCCAGTGAGTTAAGACGTTTTGGTGGAATAATGTGTCGAACGACGCTCTACGCTCCTACTAGCGCCGGACAGCGTCCTATCTCGATTTTAAACTAGATTCAATATATTTGGTTGGATTTTGAAAGGTTTCTTAAGGAAACTCTTGTTAATTCAGTTTTGGCCGAATTTAAACACATTTGGAGCCACATTTCAAAGGGGGGAAGAAAGGAAGAGAAGTGTTTAGAGTTTAGAGTGTGAGCTCTTTCCATTTTTGTGTAGGAAGTTAGGTTTGTGTTTTTCTTTTCTAAGGAGTGTGAGAGAAGAGGGAAAGTGAGAGATTACTTCTTTCTTACTATTCTAAAGAGAGAATGTTCTATTGTTGTGAAGAAAGAAAAGGAGTCAAAGGAATTTTTTGAGATTCGCTTGGGGAAGAGTTTGAGATAAGTTGTCTTTACTTTACTCTGTTTTTATGACATTATTTTTATAAATGAAATTCATGTTTTGTCATCTTTTCTTCATGAGTCTTGAGTAGATTTCTTTATCTTTCTCATTTTCATGTGATGTGTTGATGTTGTGAAATGGAAATGATGTACTGATTTACTATGGAGAATTTGTGATGACCTTTTCACTTAGAACTTCTTTTATTTTTTAATCTAGCCAATTAAATTGTTAAAACTTGTTGGGAAACATATGTTCTGAAATGATTATGAGCTCCACAACAAAAGTGAATGTCACATTCAAATTCCATGAATGGTGAAGTTCATGGGGGTTGAGTTCGAATAAATAGTGAAATATACTTTGATGGGCTTAGAATTGGAGATTTCAGAGTGACAGGCTGAAATTCTCAAATTGGTCCTAATGTTTAGAAACTGAAGCGAGTGTTAGCCTTCAGGTGAAGGGAAGTGGAAGCTCTAGAGTGAGAGCTAGTATCCTCCCAGTCTAACCACGAATTTTGGGACTAAACTTAGGATTAGTCAGTGTTCTTTATAAGCTGAAATATGGGTAAAGAATATGAATGCTTCTATTTGGCACAATACATTTACATCACTGATCTTTGTCACAATAATCATCACATTATGAATGGAAAGGAGGAAGACTCTTTCATGCAATAGAAATTTGTTATAAATTTAGTCTTGTGTTAGTTTAACTTGCTAGAGTTTAGAACGTGCTTTAGTAGATATAGTAACTGAACCTGTTTGTATTTACTTCAAGAATTAAACCACTTGCAATTGTATTGTGATTCGATAAGAGATTTTTGTGCTATGCCATAAAAGTAAAGCCTCCCCGCGGGATCGATATTCCAGGACTCCACTAGAGCCCTGTATTACCTGAGCGATACGTATACTTACGTTAATTTTGTGACTCATTATCATTTAAATCAATATATAAATTTAAATCTGAGTTCATTAATTTTTGCAAATTAAAAAATTCGCACCAAGTTTTTGGCATCGTTGCCGGGGAGACAAGGTAAAAGAAAAATTAATTATTAAAATTTATTTTTTGTAGTATTGGAAATCATATATTTGAATTGTAAGTCATTGTTTTGTGTGTCTATTTATTTTTAGTGGTGTTTATTGTGTTTGTATGTGTAGTATCGGATTTATAGGTTTAGTACCATGACCCACTAAAAATATGTTAAGATTTTCATGCTTATTTTATATTGATTTTTATGATATTGCACTTTAAAGAAGGGTATTTTTGTTGATTTGTTCTAGATATGAAGATTTAAGGACATTGGAGCAAAAATATGCAAAAAGGAGCGAATTTGGAGCAAAAAGGACCAAAATTATGAAAATTTGATCTAGGGCGACGGCGAGATTGACGGCGTCGACGGCAGATTTTTCCTGAGTGTTCAAAATATATTACAAGGGAGCCCACCGACGGTGAGATCGAGGCCATTGACAGCTGGGCTTATGCAAAAGGTCTAAGGCTAAGTATTCTAGAAGGCCGCCGACGGCGAGCTCGAGGCCGCCGTCAGCAGGAAAGTCGGTTCTCTTAGAAGGTGCATTGAATTTGGACGATTTTTGAAGGGATGCTTGGAAAACTCTTGGAAACTCTTCAACTATTTTAAAAGGAACAATTTAGGGCCAAAAAAGGGTCCACTAGCATCTAATTGTGTCCACCACGTGTCCATATAATCCATTAGAGAGTCAAGTGTGTGAGTCTAGTGAGTCCATAGACTTTCTAGAGTGATAATTATTGAGTTCAAATAATGATATTTGTGAGGAATTCTTCGAGAGATTGTAAGAGTGGAAGGGAAGTGAGAGATTTCTTCCTCATTACCGTTTCAAAGGAGAATTCTGCGTACTATAAAAAAAGAAAGAGGTTCAGAGGAACTTCAAGGATTTTTCTTGGGGAGGAATTTAAGATAAATTGTATTTACTTATTTTAGTTTGTAGAACTTTACTTTTATATTTGAAATCCAAGTTTTATCGTATCCTCTCGATGAAATATGAGTTTTTTTTCTTTCTCCTTATTTTGATATTTTTGTGAAATGGTAAAATGAATTAGTGTGCCAAGAAAAGCTTAAAGAAGTTGTGATAATCTTTTAATTAAATCTTAATATACTTTCAATCTGGCCAATTAATTAGTTAAAATATGTTGAGTTTTACAGCTAAAGTTAAGATTACATCCAAGATTCAGGGAGGCCAAAGTCCTTGGAATTAGGGTGCAAATAAATAGGGAAATAATATTCATCGGGTGTAGAATTGGAGATTTTAGAGTGACAGACTAAATTCCTCAATTCGGTCCTCTCGTTTGGGTGCTGAAGTGTAGATGTTAGCCCTCAGGCGAGGGGAACATGGGAGCTCTGAAGTGAGAGCCGGTATCCTCCCAGCCTAGCCGCTGATTCAGTAACCAAGCATAGGATTAGTCAATGTTCTTTATGCCTGAACCAAAGGGTAAAGAATAGATATGCTCCTATTTGGCACAACACATTTTTAAACTAATTCTAATTATCCATTCACTTAAATTTCTTAACAAAGGAGAAAGATTCTTGCTTATATATTTGAACTTCACTTTATTAATAAAATTAGTTATCTTTTAGTAGAATTAGTTTATTAAATCTTCATATTATTGTCGATTGCATATTAGTGACAGATAGGCAATTTCGATTTCCAACTTGTGATTCTGAATTAGTTTCTAAAATCCTAGTTCATAGTCTCTAAAATATTCCCTGTGGGATCGATATCCAGGACTCCACTAGAGCCCTGTATTACTTGTGCGATACGTATACTTGAGTTGAATAGTAACTCTATGATTAAAGAATATATTATATACTTGTGACAAAAAATTAAAATTACGCTAAGTGTGTGAAGTGGTTCAATTTTTTGGCATCGTTGTCTGGGAATATAACATAATTAGAGTAACGGACAATTTAGGACTATTAGAAAACTTTTTAAAAGATTTGCAACTTGTATTTAGTTAACTGTTTTGTTGTGTGTTGATTTCGATTGTATGCGTAAATTTGGTTCTCAAAATCTTATACCCTACGATTCAAAATTAGAACGCACTACTAGAAGAATTAGAAAATTGAGAAAAGAATCTAGAAATCCTGATAACCTTAACACAATGGAAAACAACGTAAACAACCAAAGAATAGAAAATGAACATCAATCTAGACCACTAAGAGATTACGCTAACGCTACATTAGATGAAATTCACTTAAATATCCAAAATCCTGATGTAGCTACTAATTCATTTGAGCTTAAACCTACAATTATCCAAATGGTACAAAATAATCAATTTGGTGGAACTTTAAATGAAGATCCTAATTTACATCTTGTGAGTTTTCTAGAACATTGTGCTACTTTTAAATATGACAGAGTGTCTGACAATGCTGTCAGACTTAGACTTTTTCCTTTATCACTAAGGGATAAGGCTAAGGCTTGGTTAAATTCGTCAGTACCTGGATCTATTAGAACTTGGGGGGAACTTTCACAAAAACTCTTATCGAAATATTTTCCACCATCAAAGACTGCTAAGCTTAGAAACGATATCACATATTTCAGTCAGTATGAGGGAGAATCGATATATGAATCTTGGGAAAGATTTAAAGAACTTCTTAGAAGATGCCCACATCATGCACTACCAGATTGGTTAATTATTCAAACTTTTTATAATGGATTAGTAGGATCTCTTAGATCAATCATTGATGCTGCTGCTGGTGGATCACTAAAGTCTAAACCTTTTAAAGAAGCTTATGCTTTAATAGAAGAAATTGCTACTAATAATTTTCAATGGTCTGCTGAAAGGGTAAATCCTAAGAGAGTAGATGGTATTCATGATTCAGATGCTTTAACTATGATAGTTTCTCAAATTGCTGCTCTTTCAAAGAAAATAGATCAATACGGAATGAATCGTTCTCAAACACCTCCAGTGTTAGAAGAAAATTCATTAGGACAAATTTTAGATGCTTAATCTTCATATGAAACTATAAATTTGATAAATAATATACAAAATAACCCTTATTCAAACTATTATAATCCACGTTGGAAGAATCATCCAAACTTTAATTGGAATAACCAAGGTAATGCTAATCCTTTTAATCCTCAGTGGGGGAACAACCCTGTAAACCAGTTGGAAATATAAGCAATCAAGGTAATTCCAATTATAGACTTTCTAATCCACCAGGTTTTTATAATAATTCATAATTTAAGGAGAAGAAGCTATTTATGGAAGAACTAGTTTTGAATATGGGAAATCAATTACAAAGTCAAGGAACTGCTATTAAAAACATAGAAAACTAATTAGGGCAAATTTCTACTGCATTGAGCAATAGACCTATAGGAACTTTACCTAGCAATGTTGAAGTAAATCCTAAAGATCAAGGAAAAGAATAGATCAAGGCTATTAAATTAAGAAGTGGAAAAAAGTTGGAAACAAGAGCTCAAAAAGAAACTGTAGTTGAAAAGGAAAAAAAAGAAACTGAAAGAGAAATCGAAAGTTTATATCCTGATTTTTCTCTGAAACCTATGAAAATTACTGTTGAAAGACCACTACCACCATTTCCTCAAAGACTAAAGCAACAAGATAAGGGAAAAAGATTTGTTAAATTCTTATACATCTTAAAAAATTGTCAATTAATATTCCTTTTGTTGAAGCTTTGGAACAAATGCCTGATTATGTTAAATTTATGTAGGAAATACTCAAAAAAAGAGGAAGTTACTAGATCATGAGACCGTTACACTCAGTGAAGAGTGTAGTTTTAAAATTCAGAGAAAGCTTCATGAAAAACTTAAAGATCCTGATAGTTTCACTATCCCGTGTGCTATTGGTGAAAAATTTTATAGGCAAGCATTATGTGATTTGGGAGCTAGCATAAATTTGATGCCTCTATCAACTTTTAAAATGTTAGGAATAAGAGAGATTACACCAACTTTTGTAACTCTACAGTTAGCTGATCAATCTATTACACATCCTAAAGGAGTTGTAGAAGATGTTCTGGTCAAGGTTGATAAATTTATCTTTCCTGTGAACTTTATTATTTTAGATATGGAAGAAGATAAGGAAATACCTATCATTTTAGGAATACCATTCTTAGCTACAGGAAGAGTCATGATAGATGTTCAAAAAAGAGAATTGACTATGAGAGTAAATGATCAAGAAGTAACCTTTAACATCTCAAAGTCAATGAAATATCCTTCAATAGAAAAAGATGATGAATGTTTTAGAATGAATATATGTGATTATTTAAGAAAAGTATATTTCAAGGAAAATTTTGAAGAAAAAGAAGATATGGAAAAAGATATTTCTGATGAAATTGATAACAAAGAAGCTGATTATATTCAGGAACAATTTGGAACGCTCGATTCAACAGCACCAGAAAATAAAATATTAATTCCATATATTGTAAAACCCCTTGAACTTGAATTAAAAAATCTTCCAAATCATTTGAAGTATGTATTTTTAGGAGAGTTTTCAACATTACCAGTAATTGTATCCTCGGACTTAAATGAAATTCAAGAACAAAAATTAATGGATACATTAAAAAAGTACAAAAAAACCTTTAGATGCACTCTGACTGATATAAAAGGAATTAGTCATTTGATTTGTATGCACAAAATTTTATTAAATGATAAACATAAACCAAGAATTGATCCACAAAGGTGACTGAACCCTATTATGAAAGAAGTAGTTAAAAAAGAGATTTTAAAATGGTTAGATGCTGGAATTATATATCCTATTTCGTATAGTACTTGGGTAAGTCCAATTCATTGTGTGCCTAAGAAAGGAGGAGTAACTGTTGAAGCAAATGAAAATAATGAATTAATACCTGTCAGACAAGTTTCTGGATGGCATATTTGTATTGATTATAGAAAATTAAATGTCGCCACTAGAAAAGATTACTTTCCTCTTCCTTTTCTAGATTAAATGCTGGATAGACTTGCTGGACACAAGTACTACTGCTTTTTGGATGGATATATCGGTTACCATCAAATACCTATTGCTCCTGAGGATCAAGAGAAAATAACATTTACTAGTCTTTATGGAACTTTTGCTTTTTGAAGAATGCCTTTTGGATTATGTAATGCACCTGCGACATTCCAGAGATGTATGATGTCCATATTTAGTAAGTTAATTGATAATGTAATAGAAGTATTTATGGATGATTTCTCTGTGTTTGGAACATCATTTGACGCATGCTTAAATCATCTTGAAAAAGTTTTGGAGCTATGCAAAAGAACTAATTTAGTTGTAAATTGGGAGAAATGTCAATTTATGGTTGCAGGAGGAATTGTATTAGGGAATAAAATTTCGAAAAATGACATGGAAGTAGACCCTACAAAAATTCAAGTTATAGCTAAATTACCTCCTCCTACTACAGTAAGAGGGGTAAGAAGTTTTCTTGGACAGTGTCGGTTTTTACAGTGCGTTATATTAAAGATTTTTCAAAAATTACCAAACCTCTATGCCAACTTTTAGAAAAGGACAAGAAATTTGAATTTACCGAAGACTGCTTAAATGCTATTGAGTTATTAAAGGAAAAACTAATCACAGCACCTGTAATAGTTTCACCTGACTGGGAGAAACCATTTGAATTAATGTGCGATGTGAGTGATGTCGGCATATTTTTTTAGGTTGGAGTGTTGTATTTTTGAAAAGAGGTCGCCTACAGAAATTGTCGGCTAATTTTTAATTTAATTTAAATAAATAATTTGAAAAGTAGTATTTGATTTTGAAAATAATTTTAAATTTGAAAATTTTAAGATATGAAATCAAACCGATCTCACATCCCGAATAGTTTATATAAACGAGCACCGCACCACAAACCGTATATCTATCCCGGAGAGTAGACACACCGCTTCGATGATGGGGCTCTGCTAAATAAACTAGAAGATTTGTGACATCCGTTTGGTCTACGAACCAATTTTATAAGCCGACAAGTTCCCCTGCTTAATATAAATGAATTAAGCATGGTTTATATTACATGGGTTCTTAAAGTTCCCTATAAGGGCAAGCCCCTATAGTTAATTACATCCTAAGTGACGAGAATCACTTAAGAAAACTCTCGATAATGATCAGTGGTTTTGCTCTCAAGAATTTCAAAGTTTAAGGTTTTCAAAGGATTGGATTTTTGAAATTTCAAAAGGGATTAGCTCAAATTTGGATTATTTTCAAGAGTCCAAAGAAAGATAAGTAGGAGAAGCTGAAGATCCAAGAAGAATCTTGGCAACTTCTCAAATTATCCTATTGTTTGGCTTCAATTTGGGATTTTATTTAATGTTTCAATCCTGCCAATTTTATTTAATTAGGACTTATATTTGTATGATAAAATCATACAAGTAGCCTCGAAGATGTGAGGGTTTATGTCGTACCAAACGACTACCTCGAGTCCTAAGACCGGTTAGTGGCTTAATTTACATGACATGATCATGCAAATGCCTAACGAAGAGTTGAGGATTTATGTTGCACTAGGAAAACTACCTCGAAGTCCTATGGCTTGGTTATTTAATTCTAGGAATGTTTAGCTGATGTAGAGTTGTTTTGCTGACGAAGATGGCCGTGCTGCCTACCGTGCTCCAAGCTCCTTATTGTTGCAGAGGTTTAGTTTTAGAAGTCATAAATCAGGAGATGAGAGAAGTGTTTTGGTTTAGAGAAAATCTTAAAATCCAAGCATTTTTAATGTTTTAATTAAAACAAATCTTAAAGTTGTTTAAACAGAACCAATTAAGATCCCACGGTTTCGTCATCCCGGCACTGTTACTTTCATTAAATTCACTTAGTCCAAATGAATTTGCTAAACTCAACTAAATGAGTTCCACACTTTCATTTAGACCGTGGGAAATCCCGTTAGCAACACGTGGGTTACATCATCTGAGGTATTCCCGATCATTGAACGAGACGTTTTAATTTAGTTGCAATTGTAGTTTTGTTGTTCTATTTGTGATTAAATTTTGAGTTGTTTTATATTTTGAAATGTTGTGGCAGTGAATTTTATCTTGCAGTGATTTTTAATTTAGTTTTAGTTTCAGTTCAGGGACTACCCTAAAGGTTTTGGTTTTCATGCAACAGTTGTTTATCATGCAAGGAAAGTAAAATACAGTGCATGTAAGTAAATTGCAATAACGTAAATTGCAATAAAATAAAAGCGTACCAGGAGGGTCTTCCCTTCATCCCAAGCTGCACTTAAAACACATGTTAAGGCATTTAAATATTTCAACGAGTATCTTGGTAAAGCTAAGGGAGAGGTTTTGGTTGTTTACCAACGTCCTAATCCTATAGCTAGTCATCTCCTATGACGTCTAGGTTCTTGTGTTTTGGTTTAAGGACGATTTTCTTCATCAAAGAAACAATTAAATTCAATTGTTCTTGTAAACACCCTATCATATTGAGGAAGTGCTTAAGACGAGTCTTAAACATCTTTTCAATAACTCTAGGATCGTTTTAAGTCAAAGAGAATTTAATTATACAAGTGAATTAATCATCCGAGAGTTTAAGTTTTGTTTCTCACGCAGCTGAACTAGACATTTGAATATCCTATAAGTGAAGTAACACTTCACTTGTTACCTCATTTAAGAGTTATAGCAATAAGAGCTTTAAAAGGGCAAATCAACTTATTAAGTATTTTAATGAGTTAAACCTAACGATTTAATTTTAATTTTGACTTGATTAAAAAAAAATTAATTTAAGTTTGGAATAGTGTTCAAATTATTTTTTAGATTTAATTCTTAATGATTTCATTTAGGTTGGTTGTTAAATGATTTTTAATTTAATTTAATTTAATTTAATTCTAATTTAATTTGATTTGATTTTAATTTAATTTTAATTTTAATTTTAATTTAATTTAATTTAAATTTAATTTAATTTTTAATTTAGTTTAATTTAATTTAATTTAATTTGATTTAATTTTAATTTAATTTAATTTAACTTAATTTAATTTAATTTTAATTTAATTTCAATTTAATTTTAATTTAATTTAGTTTTAATTTAATTTTAATTTTAATTTAATTTAATTTTAGTTTAATTTAGTTTTAATTTAATTTTAATTTTAATTTAATTTAATTTTAGTTTAATTTAAATTTGGATTATTATTTTAATTAATTTTTTTATTAAGAATTAAGTATTATTGAAGTGATTTATTTAGGGATTTTTAAATTAAAGAATAAATATCCTCTTAATAATATCCCTACCTTAATAATTCTAATTTCTATTATTCTTCCAAAATTTAAATTAATTAATTAATTAAAGTTTTATTTTAATTATATTTGAAATGGTTAGTAGGTTTCTACCCTCAATCATTTAAGTTTCAATCATCCAAAATCAGTTAAAATCAAATATTTTACCTTCCCCTTTTTAATTAATCCTAAAATTTTAATTAAAGGTTGAAAAATTTTAATTACCATTTTGCCCTTCAAGCTTAATAATTCTATAACTCACTAAATTAAGCGCAAATGAACTTGAAATTTTTAGGTAACCTCACTCATATGTTAATTAAGACATTAGAGGAGAAAATGTGATTTTTCTGCATTTAATTTATTTATGTAATTATTTTTGATGGAAAATAGGGGTTTTCAAGGAAAATTTAATAACATCACCAAGGAAATGTTTCTATCCTTGAGAAAATTATGGGATGTTTCTAATGACTAGAGGACCATTTGGACCAATTTTGGTGATTGTTTGAATTATATATTATTTATTAGAATTATTTTTAGTTTTGGAGTATTAATTAATTTTAAAATAAAATTAAAGTTGAAAAATGGATTTTATATTTTTCTTAAATCTTTCTAAACACAAGGAGTCTAGAGAAAAAAATTTTATATTTTTTTGATTTTTGTTTGATTTATTAGAATTATTTTAATAAAAAGGATGGAAAATACATTTTTTAATATTAGAAAATTACATTAAGCCTTTAAAATTCAATATCTTATCCTAGGGACTTAAGAAAAATATTTGGTTTGTTCCTAAGTAATTAGAATTCAAAATGTGACATTTTGGTGATTTTTAATATTTTTATGATTTTTATTATTTTTTAATTATTAAAAATATTAAAATAATGATAAATATCAACTTTTTTAGAAAATTACAATTTTAATTTTCCTAAGTTTCTCTGATATCAGAGAAGCTCCGAAACCATTTTTGTAAATTTTTGAAAAGTATTTTGTGAGTTATGAATTTTTAAAGTTTAATTTTACTTATGGGGCTTAATCAACCCATTTGGTGGGGCTAATCAAGTCCAATTGGTTTCAAAATTTTATGTAAATTTCCTCTGACCTTAAAGAGTAATGAAGAATTATTTTCAAGTCAATTTGATATGTGATTAACCCTAATTAATTAAAGGTCAATTTTGAGTATTTAGCCCAATTAGGATTGTTCCAAGTGAATTAACTCAAAACTTATTTTTCCTAGGTTCCTCTGGTCATAAGAAACATTACCAAATTTTCCTAGAATTTATTTCTCAACATGCTAATTATTGGAATTAAAATACTCAAAACAGTAACATGCAATTGAAAAATCAATAACTTCTCATAGGGATGGCCTCTGACCTTGGAAAATTCAAGGAATGTTCCCAAGTTTAGAGGCTTCAAAAGCCCTATGGTCTCATGCCATGGTGAATTTCCTATATGCATGGAGAATTGAAATAGTGCAGAGAGTAAATAAATTATTAAAAATAAAATGCTTTATGAAATGACTTGATTTCTTTTCCACATTATTCTCCTCTGTTAACTGAGCAAGCGAGTATTTTTATTTTATTTTTAGGATTTTTCTACACAAAGTTATGCATTTTTGAAGTTCTAGGTATTTAATAAATAAGAAAAATCCCTATTTATCTACTTATCCACGCGGCGCCACACAATCCTCGGCAGCTTCGAATGCCCACGCGGCACATTCTTATTCGACGCCGCCATCCGACTCAGCGCTCCAGGGGCCCGCGATTCATGTACCATTGCGCTGTCCGGCTCGATCTCGACCGTCCGCTCGATACACGCTCGATCTGACGGCTCCTGGTCATCGTCTACGACTGGTGTGAACCCGTGACCGTCCACACCAAAACCCTAAGAACTCACTCGATTCTCAAAGGATTTTTGTGTTCTTATGCTCTATGGATTCGTCTTAAAGAGACGAACACATCCATACGGTAAACGTGCATTGAAATTAAGGCATTTGAAATGGAGAATCTCCAGAAGCTCGGGAAGAAGAGAGAGTTCATACCTTTGCTCAGAGAAGTGAAGCTTCGATTTGAGAGTTGTGTCACGTTCGATTGGGTTCAAGAAAGCTCCAGATGAAGTCCCTTGGCCTGGTGAATTGCCTAGGTACAAAAGTAACCACAGCCGATCACAAAGCTTGGAGGCTGGAGCAACTGGGTGGCCTGGAGAGGGGGCTTTCACTGGGGAACTTCTCCTCTTGGTCTGGTGAAGGTGTAGGACCAACCAATTGGCTCACTGTGGTGAAGTGTCCTGGTTTTGGGCTTAAATTTCAACTCTGAAATTGAGCTCACATAGAGGAAATGGCAGGGGGATTTCAGTGGGGATCAAGTTCTCCGAGTGTGGGGAAGAGTCCGGAATGATTTTAGCAGAAGTTTCGTGTGATTTGTTTCAAAGACCTCTCCCATGGCCGAGAGAGGTGGTGTTTAAATAGGCATGGCTGAAGGGCCTCCCATGGGGAGTTAGGGCTTGGGATCAGCTGCTCTGGTGAGGAGAAGAACAACCATAATGGTCATTGGGCATGGGGCAATTCAGCAGGTGAGAGTTCCAAGCTTGGGCTCACATGATGCTGTCGGGTGTGGTGTTTTCCGGCGACCTGTGTGGCCGGCCGAGCAGCATGGGTCACCCTCGGGGTTAGGAGGCTCGGTGGCTCGATGTTTGTGAAGTCAATTGGTTGCTGCCATGTGTAAAGGGTTTGAATCAAAGTGGAATGGGGTAAGGGAGTATTTTGGCTAAGTTTGGTCAAATGCATGGATTGGGCTAGGTGCACCTCCCCATGGCTAGTTTGGGCTGAAGAGAAAGTGGTTTAGGTCAGCTAATTAGTGTGGAAGGGTCACCATCCAAGTACAATTAAGTTTAAGCAAGGTTTAGGGGAGACATGGGAGTGGTTAATCACTCTTAAGAGGATCATTAAAAGGTCCCCTCTTCTTGCCATTTTGGGTATGGTGAAGTTTCCAAGGCTTTCATGGCTCACATGTGGCTCATGCATGGCTTCATGGATCACCTTTGGCTTGGGAAAAGTTAAGTCAACTTCATGAAAAAGGGTTTTAGAAATTTTGGTAATTTAGGGGTGATTTGATGGGATTTGACATATGGCTTGATTTGGAATTATTTCATTATGGATTTAGAACTTAGGGGATGGTTTTATCAAATGGATGATGATAGAGGATTGTCATGTGGGCTTTAAGATGGATTTTGGGCTTTTAGAAATCATTTTGGATGGGCTTTTTAGGAAGGCCTGTCGGCGTATTTTAGGTTTTAAATTTAATTTAAATATGTATATAACTTGGAAAGTAGCATTTAATTTTGAAAATAATTTTAAGTTTGAAAATTTTAAGATATGAAATCAAACCGATCTCACATCCCAAATAGTTTATATAAACGAGCACCGCACCACAAACCGTGTATTTATTCCGAAGAATAGACACACTGCTTGATGATGGGGCTTGAATAAATAAACTAAAAGATTTGTGACATCCGTTTGGTCCGCGAACCAATTTTATAAGCCGACAAGTTCCCCCGCTTAATATAAATGAATTAAGCGTGGTTTATATTACTCGGGTTCTTAAAGTTCCCTATAAGGGCAAGCCCCTATAGTTAATTACATCTTAAATGACGGGAATCATCTAAGAAAACTCTCGATAATGATCAATGGTTTTGCTCTCAAGAATTTCAAAGTTTAAGGTTTTCAAAGGATTGGATTTTTGAAATTTCAAAAGGGATTAGCTCAAATTTGGAACATTTATTTTCATGAGCCCAAAGAAAGATAAGTAGGAGAAGCTGAGGATCCAAGAAGAATCTTGGCAACTTCCCAAACTATCCTATTGTTTGGCTCTGATTTAAGAAAATCCTAATATTATTTGATATTTCAATCTTGCCAATTTTAATTAATTTGGACTTATATTTTTAAGATAAAATCATACAAATAGCCTCGAAGATGTGAGGGTTTGTGTCGTACTAAACGACTACCTCGGAGTCCTAAGACCGGTTAGGGCTTAATTTACATGACATGATCATGCAAATGCCTAACGAAGAGTTGAGGATTTATGTTGCACTAGGCAAACTACTTCGAAATCCTATGGCTTTGTTGTTTAAAACTAGGAATGGTTTTGCTGGAGTAGACTCGAGTTTTACTGATGACGATGGCCGTACTGCCCACCATGCTCCGAGCTCTTTATTGTTGTAGAGGTTTAGTTTTAGAAGTCATAAATCAGGAGATGAGAGAAGTGTTTCGGTTTAGAGAAAATCTTAAAATCCAAGTGTTTTTAATGTTTTAATTAAAACAAATCTTAAAGTTGTTTAAACAGAACCGATTAAGATCCCACGGTTCCGTCATCCCAAGACCGTTATTTTCATCGAATTCACTTAGTCCGTATGAATTTGCTAAACTCAACTAAATGAGTTCCACACCTTCATTTAGACCGCGGGAAATCCCGTTAGCAACACGTGGGTTACATCATCCGAGGTATTCCCGATCATTCAACGAGATGTTTTAATTTAATTGCAATCGTAGTTTTGTTGTTCGTTTGTGATTAAATTTTGAGTTGTTTTATATTTTGAAATGTTGTAGCGGTAATTTTTATCTTGTAATGACTTTTAATTTAGTTTTGGTTTCAGTTCAGGGACTATCCTAATGGTTTTGGTTTTCATGCAACAGTTGTTTATCATGCAAGAAAAGTAAAGTGCATTTGCCATAAAGTAAATTGCAATAAAATAAAAGCGTACCTGGAGGGTCTTCCCGTCATCCCAAGCTGCACTTAAAACACATGTTAAGGCATTTAAATATTTCAACAAGTACCTAGTAAAGCTAAGGGAAAGGTTTTGATTGTCTATCAAAGTCCTAATCCTATAGTTAGTCATCTCCTATGACGTCTAGGTTCTTGTATTTTGGTTTAAGGACGATTTTCTTCATCAAAGAACAATTAAGTTCAATTGTTCTTATAAACCTCCTATCATATTGAGGAAGTGCTTAAGACGAGTCTTAAATATCTTTTCAATATCGCTAGGATTGTTCTAAGTCCAAATGGATTTAATTGATCAGGTGAAGTAATCATCTGGGGTTTAATTAAGTTTTGTTCTTTTGCTCAGTAAACTAGGACGTTTGAATATCCTATGTATAAAGTGACATTTCACCTAATGCTCCATCTAGGAGTTATGATAACAAGAGCTTTTAAGGGAAAATTGATATTTAAGTGATTTGTGATTTAATTTAATTTTAGTTAATGGGTTTAAGTTTGGAATATTGTTCAAGTTGTTTTAAATTTGTTTTTGAATTCTTTATGTCTTAAGTGATGTTATATTTAATTCAATTTAATTTTATTTTATTTGGTTTAGTTTACTTTAATTTAATTTAATTTAATTTTAATTCAATTTGGTTTAATTTAATTTTAATTTTATTTTATTTTTTAAATTTTGTTTTGATTTTTATTTTAAATTAATTTTTAATTTAATTTAATTTAATTTATATGTTTTAATTTAATTTAATTTAATTTAATTTAATTTTAATTTTAATTTAATTTTATTTTAATTTTAAATTTAATATATCATTTTATGTTTTAAAGATGATTTAATTTAATTATCAAAGTATTAATTTAATTGAAATTTTGGAAGGATTTAATTTAAATGTTTTAATCTTAATTTAATTTAATGATTAAGTCTTTTAGTATTTTAAATCTTGAGTTTGAATTATCATTTTAATTAGGAATAAAATATTATTGAGGTGATTAATTTAGGGATTCTTAAATTAAAGAACGAATGTCTTCTAAATAATATCCCTATTTTAATAATTTCAATTTTTACTAATTTTCCAAATTTAATTAATTAATTGATTAAGGTTTATTTTTAAAAATGATTGATGGGTTTCTACCCTTTAATTATTTAAATTTCAATCATCCAAATCAGGTTAGAATCAACTATTTTTACTCTTTCATTTTATTAAGCCTAAAATTTTAATTAGAGATTGAAAGTTTTAATTACCATTTTTGCCCTTCAAGCTTAATAATTCCATAACTCACTAAATTGAGCTTAAATGAATTTGAAATTTTTATGTGGCTTCACTCACATGTCAATTAAGACATTAAAGGAGAAAATGTGATTTTTCTGTATTTAATTTGTTTATATAATTATTTTTTTGTAGAAAATAGGGATTTCCAAGAAAAATTCAATAAGATGGCCAAGGGAATTTTACTGTCCTTAAGAAAATTATGGGGCACTCCTAATGACCAGAGGACCATTTGGACAAATTTTGGTGATTTTTTTAATTTTATTTTATTTATTATAATTATTTTGAATTTTGGAGTATTAATTAATTTAAAAATAAAATAAAGATTGAAAAATGAATTTTATATTTTTCAAAAATTTCTCTGATATCAGAGAAACCAGGAATCAATTTTTATAATTTTTTGATTTTTCTTTGATTTATTAGAATTATTTTAGTGAAAAGGTTGAAAAATACATTTTTAATATTAAAAATTACATTAAACCTTTAAAATTCAATATCTTATCCTAGGGACTTAAGAAAAATATTTAGTTTATTTCTAAGTGTTTAGAATTCAAAATATGACATTTTGGTGATTTTTAATATTTTTGTGATTTTTATTATTTTTTAATTATTAAAATTATTAAAATATTGATAAAAATCAACTTTTTAAAAAATTATAATTTTAATTTTCTTAAATTCCTCTGATATCAGAGAGGCCCCAAAACCAATTTTGTGAATTTTTGAAAAGTATTTTGTGAGTTATAAATTTTTAAAGTTTAATTTTACCCATTATCACTTAAGAGGCTTAATCAACCCATTTTGTGGGGTTAACCAAGTCCAATTGATCTCAAATTTTTATGTGGTGTTCTCCTATCCCAAAAGGATAGTGGAGAATTATTTTTAAGTTAATTTGATGAATGGTTAACCTTAATTAATTAAAGTTCCGTTTTGGGTGTTTAGGCCAATTAGGTTATTCAGAGTGAATTAGCTCAAAAATTATTTTTCCTAGTTCCCTCTGGTCATAAGAAACATTACTAAATTTTCCTAGAATTTTTTTCTCAGTATGCTAATTATTGGAATTAAAATACTCAAAACAGCAACATGAACTTGAAAAATCAATAACTTCTCATAGGGATGGCCTCTGACCTTGGAAAATTCAGGGAATGTTACCAAGTTCAGAGGCTTCAAAAGCCCTATGGTCTCATGTCATGGTGAATTTCCTATATGCATGGAGAATTGAAATAGTGCAGAGAGTAAATAAATTATTAAAAATAAAATACTTAATGAAATTATTTGATTTCTTTTCCACATTATTCTCCTCTGTTCACTAAGCAAGAGGGTATTTTTATTTTATTTTTGTGATTTTTCTACACAAAGTTATGGATTTTCAAATATCTGGTAATTAAATAAATAAGAAAAATCCTAATTTCCTACTTATCCACGCGGCGCTGACTCAACCTCGGCGTCTCCGAAAGGACACGCGGCGTGTTTTGATTCGGCGTCGCCATCCGACTCAGCTCTTCAGGGGCACGCGGTTCATGTCCCATTGCTCTGTCTGGTGCAATCCTGGCCGTTCACTCAATACACGCGCGATCCAACGGTTCCCAGTCATCGTCTACGACTGGTGTGAACCCGTGACCGTCAACCTTCTAACCCTAATTTCTCACTCGATTCTCAACGGATTTTCGAGTTCTTATGCTCTATGGATTCGTCTTGACGAGACGAACACATTCATACGGTAAACATGTATTGAAATTGACCCAAACTAAATTGAGAATCTCTGGAAGCTCAGGAGGAAGAGTGAGTCCATACCTTTGCTCAGAGAAGTGATGCTTCGATCTGAGAGTTGTGTCACTTTCAATTGGGTCCAAGCAAGCTCCAGATGAAGTCCCTTGGCCTGATGAGTTGTCTAGGTATGATTTCGACCAAGCCCGATCACAAAGATTGGAGGCTGGAAGCAATGGCTGGCCTGAAGAGGGGGCTTTTAGGGGGAAACCTCTTCTCTTGGTCTGGTGAAGGTGTAGGACCAATCAATTTGGAGATTGGCTCACTGTGGTGAAGTGTCCTGGTTTTGGGCTTGAATTTCAACTCGAAATCGAGCTCGCGCAGAGGAAATGGCAGGGGGATTTCAGTGGGGGATCAAGTTCTCTATGTGTGGAGAGTGGTCTGGAATGATTTTGGCAGAGTTTCCTTAAGGTTTATTTCAGCACCTTCCATGGCCGAGAGGAGGTGGTGTTTAAATAGGAGAGGTGGAGGGCCTCCCAAGGGGAGTTTGGGCTTGGGATCAGCTGCTCTATGCAAGAGAAGAACAGCCATGGTGGCCACTGGACTTGGGGCAACTCAGCAAGGGGGAATTTCAATGTTGGCTCACATGGAGCTCTCGGGTGTGGTGTTTTCCGGCGATCCAGGTGGCTGGCCGGCAGGCATGGGTCACCCTCAGGTTCAGGTGGGTCAGGATTGGGGTTTAGTGTAGGCAATTGGGCTTTGCCATGTGTAAAGAGCTTGGATTAAAATGGCATGGGGGAGAGGCCATTTTGGCTTGATTTGGTCCAAGCCATGGTTTTGGGTTTGGTGCACCCACCAAGGCCCCGTTTTGGGCTTAGGGAATCATTTGGGTCGGCCGACTTTAGGTGGAGAAGTCTCTATCCCAAGAATTTTGATTAAGCATGGGTTAGAGTGTGACATAAAAGGGGTTAAAAAGGCTTAAGAAGGAGTTTGGAAAGGGGTTCCCTCTCTAACCATAAATGGTTTGATGATGTGGAAAGTGGCTTCCATGGCTTACATGTGGCTTATGCATGGGTTCATGGCTTCATTTGGCTTGGGAAATATCTTAGTCAATTACATGAAAAAGGGTTTTGAATTTTTGGACATTTTGATGGAGAATTTTCATAAGGCCATATTTGGTTTGTTTAAATGATGAAATAGAACTTAGGGGTGATTTTATTAAATGGATGATCAATGAAGATGTCATATGGGTTTTGACATAGGTTTTGGGCCTTTGAAATTGTTTTGGATGGGCTTTTAGGAAGGCTTAAGGGGATGAGCCTTTAGGTTTAAGAATGAATTCATGGACGGAATTTTGTAGAAGTTTGGGCCAAATAATTGTTGGGTTTGGTTTATGGATGTGTCATGAGTGATTTCAAATGAATTTGAGGTGGTTTGGGTTTGAATTGGGTTGAATTTGGGTTGATTTCGTAAATGAGCCAATGTAGGTTAAATTGGGCTAATTTGGGCCAATGTTGGGCTAGGGTTGAAATTGATGTAAAATTAATGTTGGTAAATGTATATGGGAGTGTTTTAAAGAGGTTTTAACTTTGGTTGGGTTTTGGTTTTGGGACTTAGGCTCATTTGGGTTAGGTTTGGGTTTAGGTCAAAATTGGGCTTTTTGGTTTTGGGTTGAATTTGAGTGGGGTTTGGGTCCAAATTTTGGGCAAATTATGTTAGTGTTTTGTTTATGGGGATGTTAGGGAAGGTTTAGAAAAGGTTTGGGGTTAATTGGAGTTGAATTGGTTTGGTTTGGGCTAAGTTTGGGTCATGGGTCCAAATTGGGCCTTAAGCTCAAAAGTGAAATTGGACCCAAATGTCAATCAAATTGGACTTGGATTTGGTCTAGATTGATATTGTGGATATTGAATTAAAGTTTAGAATTGAATTGGACCAAAATTGGGGTCAATTGGGTAGGTTTGGTTTGACATTGGGTTCATTTGGGTTAAGAATGGGCTAAATTGGGGGTTTTGGTAAAAGTGGGGTAAATTGACAAAATTGGACCATGGTGTAGTTGGACAAAATAAAATTGGGAATATTTGGGATTTTCTAGAAGTTTCTAGGAATTTTCTGAATTTTTGGATTTTTGGGTCAAGAGGGGTATTTTGGGTATTTGGAGGGTATTGGGGGTACTTTTGGAATTTTTTGGTATTTTTGGCTATGGATGATCAATTTGAGTGGAGGGAAATGTTTAGGAATGGTTTTGGGGAATTTTGGGTAATTTAGGTGATTTTGCAAGTTTTGGGTAGTTCCAAAGGCATTTGGTAGGTTTGGTGGGGCAGGGGCCCCGGGGCCAAAAATTGAAATTTTGGAAGAATGAAGATTGATCAAATTTGAGCAAAATGGAATCACTTTGGTTGAGCCATGAAGTCATATTAAGCCTATATGAGCCATGAGAGGACTCATTTGAGGCATTCACTATGTTGTTCCTAACCCTCTTAGCCAGGGGCTTAGGGGTTAAGGTCCATCCATATGAATTACCTACATAAGTCAAGGGGTCAAGTTGGGTATAGGTGTAGTTTTAGGATTTAGTTTGTGTGTGTGAGAGTGTTGAGTGTGAGTGTAGTGAGTGTGTAAGTCAACCTTCACCAGACCAAGCCACCCAGGGTGGTCCTAAGGCCAAAGAGTCCTATAGGGAACTCATCCTTCAAACCTTCACACTTGATTTCAACCCTCTAGGTGATTAGGGGTCCACAATCAAGCTTGTGGGGTTTGTAGAGAGGCAAGAAGTGGTTCAAATTTCTAAGGGGTGGGTCCCAATTCTAGTCCTCTAAGATAGTCAAAAGGAAAAGCCTAAGGCTAGATCCTAAACACTAAAGAGGAAAGAGAAGACCTCATCAAAAATGAGGTCAACAAGGCCTAAGGAAGTGGGCCTTAGGTTTTTAAAATAAGTTTATCGATGGGAATTTTGTAAAAGGTTGGGCCAAATAATTGTTGGGTTTGGTTTAGGGATGTGTCATGAGTGATTTGAAATAAATTTGAGGTGGTTTGGGTTTGAATTGGGTTGGATTTGGGCTTCTTTGGTAAAGGGGCCAATATAGGTCCAATTGGGCTAATTTGGGCCAATGTTGGGCTAGGGTTGAAATTGATGTAAAATTAATGTTGGGAAATGTATATGTGGGTGTTACAAATAGGTTTCAACTTTGGTTGGGTTTTGATTTTGGGATTTGGGGCCCATTTGGGTTAGGTTTGGGTTTAGGTCAAAAGTAGGCATTTTGGCTTTGGGTTGGATTTGGGTGGAGTTTAGGTTATGGGCCAAAATTGGGCCTTAAGCTTTTAAAATGAAATTGGGTTCAAATGCCAATCAAATTGGGCTTGAATTTGGTCTAGATTGATATTGAGGATATTGAATTGAAGTTTAGAATTGAATTGGACCAAAATTGAGACCAATTTGGGTGATTTTGTTTGACATTGGGTTCATTTGGGTTTAAAATGGGCTAAATTGGGGGTTTTGGTAAAAGTTGGGTAAATTGACAAAATTGTCCCATGGTGTAGTTTGAAAAAATGAAATTGGGAATATTTGGGATTTTCTGGAATTTTCTGGGAATTTTCTGAATTTTTTGGATTTTTGGGTCAAGAGGGGCATTTTGGTAATTTGGAGGGTATTGGGGGTATTTTTAGAAATTTTGGTATTTTTGGCTGGAGATGGTCAATTTGAGTGGGGGCAAAACTTTTAGCATTGATTCTGAGGACTTTTGGGTGATTTGGAGATTTTGGAGGATTTGGACAATTCCGATGGCTTTTGGTAGGTTTGATGGGTATAGGGTCCCCGGGGTCAAAAAATGAAATTTTGGAAGAATGAAGATTGATCAAATATGAGTGAAATGAAATCACTTTAGTTGAGTCATAAAGTCATATTAAGCCTATGTGAGCCATGAGAGGACTCATTGGAGGCATTCTCTATGTTGTTCCTAACCCTCTTAACCAGGGGCTTAGGGGTTAAAGTCCATCCATATGAATTACCTACATGAGTCGGGAGTCAAGTTGGGGTAAGGTGTGGTTTTAGGATTTGGATTGTGTATGTGAGAGTGTAGAGTGTGAGTGTAGTGAGTGTGTAAGTCAACCCTCACTGCACCGGGCCACCTGTGGTAGTCCTAAGGCCAAAGAGTCCTATAGGGAACTCATCCTTTAAACTTTCACATTCGATTTCAACCCTCTAGGTGATTAGGGGTCTACAATCAAGATTGTGGGGTTTGCAGGGAGTTAAGAGGTGTTTGAATTTCTAAGTGGTGGGTTCCATTTCTAGTCCTCTAAGATTAGTCAAAGGAAAAGCCTAAGGCTAGATCCTAAGTACTAAAGAGAGAAGCAAAAGACCTCATCAAAAATGAGGTCAACAAGTGATTATGCTATTGGAGCTGTTCTTGGTCAAAGATATGATAAAATTTTTAAAGTTATATATTATGCTAGTAGAACTCTTAATGATGTTCAAATTAACTATACAGTTACTAAAAAAGAGTTACTGGCTATTGTGTATGCTTTTAATAAATTTAGATCTTATTTAATTGAGACTAAATGTATTGTGCATACTGATCATTCTGCTATTAAATATCTGATGCAAAAGAAGGATACTAAGCCAAGATTAATCAGATGGCTACTTTTAATGCAAGAATTTGATTTGTGGTGATTGATAGAAAGGGAATTGATAATCAAATTACTGATCATTTGTCGAGACTAGAATATCATGAATTATTTGACACCGATAATGAAATAACAGACAGTTTCCCTAATGAATAAAATTATAATATTAATGAGTGGAAAATACCTTGGTATGTTGATATAGTTAATTATATAGTAAGTGATATTTTGCCAGCTATGCTAACACTACAGCAATAGAACAAACTCATTCATGATGCAAAAGCATATTTTTAGGATGAACTGTATTGATGTAAGCAATATAACGATCTTACTATTAAGAGATGTGTGCCTTATGAAGAAACTGAACTGATTATTCAAAATTGTCATGATTATGAATTTGAAGGACATTTTGGGATTGACAAAACTGCGCACAAAATTTTACAAGCTGGATTTTATTGACCTACTCTCTTTAGAAATGTTTACAGATATATCAAAATTTATGTTATATGCCAAAAAGTAGGTAATATATCTAGAAGAAATGAAATGCCTCTGAATTTCATGTTATAAGTTAAGATTTTTTATATTTGGGGATTAGATTTCATGGGATCATTTATTACTTCATTTGGGAACTTATATATTTTGATTGCAATTAATTATGTATCAAAGTGGATTGAAGCACAAGCTTTACCTCGTTGTGATGCTAAAAAAGTTTCAAGATTCTTAATGAAAAACATTTTCACAAGATACGGTATGCCGAGAGTGATTATCACTGATGGAGGATCCCATTTTAGGAATAAATATATTCTGAGATTGGCAGAAAAGTTTAATATTATTCATAGATTCTCTACTGCTTATCATCCTCAAATGAGTGGTTTAGCTGAAGTTTCTAATCGTGAGATTAAAAAAATTTTAGAGAAGACGATAAACCCTAGTAGAGTAGATTGATCTACGAGACTGGATACTGCATTATGGGCATACAGGACTGCTTATAAAACTCCTACTAGTATGACCCCTTACAGACTTATTTATGGAAAGACTTGTCACATACCAGTAGAATTGGAGCATAAAGCATATTGGGCGATTAAAGAATTCAATTATAATTTGAAAAATACTGGTGAGAAGAGATTGTTATAATTGAATGAATTAGAAGACTTAAGAAATGAATCTTATGATAACAACAGAATTTATAAGGAAAAACTGAAGTTAAGGCATGACTGGAAGATTAATCAAAATAACTTTGAACTAGGGTAAGAATTTTTGCTTTACAATATAAGGCTGAAGTTATTTCCTGAGAAATTGAAGTATCGTGGTTAGGACCCTTTACTATAACTCAAGTTTATACTTATGGAGATGTTGAAATTGAAGATTCGAAGACTGGGAATAGATTTAAACTAAATGGACATAGATTAAAACCATATTTTAAGGGTAACAGACCGAATTTTAAAGAGGTTTTAATGCTTAATCAACTGAATAATACCTAAATAGGTCGGGTTGACGATGTTAAACCAAGCGCTTTGTGGGAGGCAACCCATAGTTATCTTTATTTGTTTGAGTGTTTGTTTGAATTTATCGTTATTTTTTAGTAATATTAAATTCTACTACTTGTATTTGCCCTTTGATTATCAAGAATTTGAATCCATAGAGAAACGTATTTGACCACGGCGTTTTTGTGCAAAATTTTACCTAGGGCACAGACGGCGCGCTCGACGTCGCCGATGACTGGTTTTTCCCGAGAGCTCCGGAATTTAATTACAGAAGGCGTCGATAGAGAGATCGGCGAGTGGGCAGTTTTTCGAGTTCAAAATGACATTTTTTGGTGATTTTTAGTGAATTTATCCCCTATAAACTTCTACGGACGGTTCCTAAAATCTCAAATTCCCAAAAACAAATGGAAAATCCCTTGAATTCTTCTCTAATGGCTTCCAATTCTGTAGATTACCCTAGATTTCAAGTGTTCAACCGGCGAAAGTTCGTCAATGTCGAGGCATAACGGCTTTTCAACAAGGTATGTCAAAGAGAAGGCTAATCAAGAAAAGAGGATTTATCAATCGAGGATTAAGCAATTCTTCGTCAGCAATTGAAGAAATGATCATGCGGCGAAGATGAAAATTATTTTGCTATACTACTGCAGCAGTATTCGTTCCAGTGGTGAAGGAGTTCTACGCTAATCTGCATGGAATCAACCAAGGAAGCGTCTATGTGCGAGGTAGGTGGATAACATTTAATCTGGACGAATTAATGAATTATACATGCTTGAGAATGTTCTTATCTGCCATTATTCCAATTTCATGCTGACGAAAGATAAGATGAATGAAATTTACCAATATTTGACGAACGAAACTGATGACTGGGAAGTTAGAGAAAACAGGTACGTTGGTTTTTCTGCAACACTTTTAAATCCTATTTCGAAACATTGACACTTTTTCATCTCTGCAAAATTATTACCGACAATGAAAATCGGTAAAGTCACTAAAGAGAGTGCTGTATTGAACTACTGCATTCAAATGAGATGGCCAATTGATATTGGATCAATTATTATGAAGTGTGTTTGGCCTGATCGTTCAAAGATCATCTCAAGGGTTTGGACATCCTTCAAAAATTTTCTCAATATGCAGTCTATTTCAAGTATCATATGAGATTTGGAAAAAGGTACTGCTACCTTTGAAACCTTTAGACTCAACCCGTATGTTCCCAGCCAATGATGAAGAGAATGATATGGCATGATTATGGATCAAGCATCGCAAAATTCTATTCCTATTCGACCTCTAGTAGCGGACAAGACACCAATGATCTTACACAAGAATCAAGAATCTCGAGAAGCATGCACAAAATTTAACTAGTACAGTTAACAATATGTCTGATTTCTTTGATCATAGGATGAAAGAACATTTTGATCATACTGGGCATTTTGAAGCAAGTTTGATACGCTTAATGAGGAGGATGGGATGGATTGAAGAAGATTCAACTTAAGAATTCCCATTCCAACCTTTTTATAACCTGTTTGTCCATGTTCAAGTGATGGGTGATATCAGATGAGATACCAGCACTGATTCAGAAGAGTAGTAGAATTGTTTTACTTTATTTGTTTCTTTATGTTGAACTTGATTTGAACTATGTTTGTGTGTTTGCTTTCTTAGTTTGCTTTTTAATCTCAGTATAGTTGAGATTATATTTGAAATGTTTGTTTTCAACATTTTGAGTGTTGTGTTTTGGATTGCGACGTTGATTTGATGAATTTAGGTTGAGAAAATACCTGGCTTGTGTGTTATGTAATGTATATTGTAAACACTTCGATTTAATATATAATTGTGAAGTTTTGTTGTGTGTATGTTTATTTGTATTAATGCATCACTTAATCACTTAAAATATATGATTAAAATGATCGAATGGATGATGACGAGGCTTAAAATTGATCCAAATCGCAAAAATTTGAAAAATGATGAATATTTGAGAATCTCGCTGATGACGCGCTCGAGGCCTGCAGCGGCGTGATTTTCCCGAGGCTATTTGAATTAAATCCATTGGAGACTGCCGACAGCGCGAACGACCCCGCCGACAGCGAGATCCCAAAATTTACCTTTTAACCGTGATTTTGACCAGTCAACCACCATTATCCATTGTCTTCTTCCCCGATTTACCAAAAATTTCAACCTAGGGCTTGATAGATCTCGGATTTAGAGCGATTTCAATGCATTTTAACACCAGATTTCATCTTCCCTTGGTAAGAGCTTCTCTCCTATGTAAATTTTTTTTTATTTTCACCAAAAATTTCTTCCACATTGAGGAATTTCAGAAAAATTGAAAATGTGGAGAAAATACTTGGAAGATATTCATGGAACTCGATTTAGATTACTTTAAACCACCTTTAGAAGCCATTGTATTATTATTTTGGAGTTTAGTTTTTGTTTTTTTTTTTATTTTGATAGATCGAACAATGGATCCACATCAAAAGAGGAGACTTGAATTCGACGAGACTCGATTTATAAATGCTAAAGCACAATCGAGATACACTTCAATCTTCTAACGAAAGAAATGTATTCAAGACCGAGTTTTTTATAATCCTGGACGAGAGGTGGAACGAGTCATTAGAGAAAGGATATGGGAGAACTTCTGTTACACTACCAATAAAGTTGCTATTGAAGTTGTGAGAGAATTTTATTCTAATCTGACTCATTGAGGACGAGCATGTCCAATTAAGAGGATTTTCTGTCGATTTTAATGCTGCCCGCATTAATTCTTTTTACGAGCTTCACAATTTTTATTCTAGCAAGTATGAATCATTTGAAACTATGGACGGTCCGTTAGATGATATTATTGACTTTCTCTCTGATGGGAAAGGAGTTTGGAAAATTAAGCATCGTGAACAGATTAACTTTCCTCTGTCTATGATGAATGCCACAACTAAGGCATGGCATTACTTCATTTGTTCTACTTTGCTACCGACCTATCACCATAGTGAAGTCTCGAGAGACAGAGCTGTTCTGAATTTTTGTATTCAGAATAATAGAAGTATAAGTGTGGGGAGAATAATTTATCAGAATATTCTGGCTACGACAAAGAGTGAATCAAGTGGATATTTAGGGCATCCTGGCCTAATTTATGCACTTTGCCAACTATCTAGAGTGGAAGCAAGAGATGATGAAGAATGAGTGCACCCTATGAACCCCATTAGTAAAGCAAATTTGAAGACTTATGAATCTCATGAGGAATGGAGATCTGGGAGTAGGAGCAAGGCACCTTCTACTAGTAGAGACATCCCTTCTACTAGTTATGACCCTCCTGCATCAAGCTCCCCAACTCTGTATGATTTGATGAATGTGATGACCCTGCAGTGGAAAAGTTTTGAAAAGTTAGATGAAAAACTGGAAAGAATTGATCATAGGATTGAAGGTTTAGAGTGGAGACATGATCACGATAGTGAGTATCTTCAGCGGCACTCTGATTTTGAGATTGCTTATTACGATGCTCAGGCTAGACACTACAGAGGTGAGCCTGATGTCATTTTTCTTGAATGCCCCCGTTATACTCATTATCAACACAATCCACTTGTTGACCAGGGAGATGACAATTTAGTATGGGATTTTGAAGTCAGATCTTTGTGATGTGATGTGATGTGATGTATGTGTTTGTCTTGTTGTAGCACTTTCACTTTTATTGTTTGTATTTTGTGGACTATGTTTTGTTTCTGAGATATGTGTTTAGTTTTGTAGTTTGTATTTTCATTTTTGAGTGTTTGTAATGGATTGTGATTGTAATTGTAACTGTGGAATTTTTAAGTTAAAAATAGTATATTGTTTGTTCAGTGTTGTGAAATGCATATGTCCTATGTAGTTAATTCTTGTTGTTAAATGTTTTAGTTTATATACTTGCTTTTTCATTACTCCAGCAAATTCTCTAAACTGTTATATGCGTAGAAAGGTTTTTAATATTACAGGTCAGTTGAAGTTAAAAATTTTTTAGAAGAACCTACAAAATTTCAAAAAGACAAAAATTCCTAAAGTGCAAAGGTATGATTTATATTCAGAATTTTTCTTTCCTCTCTGTATTACTTCTATTATTGAAAACTTTAAGTTTGGGTGGGGGGAAAATTATTAACTATAATGGGTTCTCAATTAAAATATTTTCAAAATTTTTAAATATGATTTTTGTGATTAAATTTAATTCAGATAACTATATTTAGATTTTATCTAAATATTATAAAAGATTCAAAGAAATATTTTTGGTAATGAAAATTAATTTTTTTAGGTTAAGATATTTAGTATAAGAGGATAAGAATTTGGTTAACTATTTAAAGTAAAGAAAATTATATTTTGAAATGTTAAGAATCTTAGAAATTTAGTTGAGAAAGAAAAGATTGGGATTCAATGATGTAAAAACTATGAATTACATATAAGGTAAAGAATGTTCTAAAGTTTTAAATTTAGGAAAAGAAGGGTGAAGTTCAAAATTTATTAACAGGCTATCCATATATAGTAATCCTCACTTGAAAAAGAAAAAAAAAAAAAAAAAGAATAGGATTGAAAAACAATCCAAAAGAAAAAAAAAAAGAAAAGAAAAAGTAAGTGAGGAGAAGCTTGAGGAGATGCCTTATCAAAAATTGGCTTCACTTAGATTAACCTAAAGGGAAAACTAAAAACATTTCTGAACTTATATTTATGACTAGTTTCTTTACTAGTAGTGTCCTCATAAATTTCCTATCTTTTGAATATTCTATGTGAATAATATTGCAACATATAGTCATTCTTGAAATGAATAGAAAACTAGAACTCTTAGACTTGATGGCTAGATAGCCTTACATCTGCAGAGTTAATCTAATTACTTGAAAATCTTTCTAAGAATTCTTACTATGATAATTATTTAAATCAAAATTATTGTCTTTCTGAATTAAAATTTTACCACAATGAAATCTTAACTTTTACGTAGTACTAAAGATTACTTGAGGACAAGTAAGAGTTAAGTTTAGGGTATTTGACCCACTGAAAATATGTTAAGATTTGCATACTTATTTTATATTGATTTTGATGATATTGCACTTTAAAGAAGGGTTTTTTTTATGATTTGTTGCAGATATGAAGATTTAAGGACATTAGAGCAAAAATATGCAAAAAGGAGAGAATTTGGAGAAAAAGGACCAAAATTATGAAAATTTGATCTAGGGCGCTGACGGCGAGATCGACAGTGCCGACGGTGAATTTTTCCTGAGTTCAGAATATATTACAAGGGAGCCCACCGATGGCGAGATCGAGGCCGCCGACAGCGGGGCTTATGTAGAAGGGTCCATGGCTAAGTATTCTAGAAGGCCACCGATAGTAAGTTTGAGGCCGCTGACGGCGGGAAAGTCGGTTCTCTCACAAGGTGCATTGAATGTGAAAGATTTTTGAAAGGATGCTTAGAAAGCTCTTGGAAACTCTTCAACTATTTTAAAAGGAACAATTTGGGGCTGAAAAAAGGGTCCACTAGCATCCATTTGTGTCCACCACGTGTCCATTTAATCCATTGAGAGTCAAGTGTGTGAGTCTAGTGAGTCTATAGAGTTTCTAGAGTGTTAATTAGTGAGTTCAAATAGTGATATTTGTGAGGAATTCTTTGAGAGATTGTAAGAGTGGAAGGGATGTGAGAGATTTCTTCCTCATTGCCGTTTCGAAAGAGAATTCTGTGTACTATAAAAAAAGGAAGAGATTCAGAGGAACTTCAAGGAGTTTACTTGCGGAGGAATTTAAGATAAGTTGTATTTACATATTTTAGTTTGTAGAACTTTACTTTTATATATGAAATCCAAGTTTTATCGTATCCTCTCCATGAAATCTGAGTCGTTTTTTTGTCTTTCTCCTTATTTTGATATTTTTGTGAAATGGTAAATTGAATTAGTGTGCCAAGAAAATTTTAAAGAAGTTGTGATAATATTTTACTTAAATCTTAATTTACTTTCAATCTGGCTTATTGATTAGTTAACATATGTTGAGTTTAACCTAAAGTAAAGATTACATCAGAGATTCAGGGAGGTCAAAGTCCTTGGAATTAGGGTGCAAATAAATAGGGAAATAATATTCATCGGGCGTACAATTGGAGATTTTAGAGTGACAGACTAAAATCCTCAATTCGGTCCTATCGTTTGAGTGTTGAAGTGTAGATGTTAGCCCTCTAGCGAGGGGAACATGGGAGCTCTGAAGTGAGAGCCGGTATCCTCCAAGACTAGCCGCAGATTCAGTAACCAAGCATAGGATTAGTCAATCTTCTTTATGCCTGGACCAAAGGGTAAAGAATATGTATGCTTCTATTTGGCACAACACATTTTTTAATCTAATTCTAATTATCCATTCACTTAAATTTCTTAAAAAAGGAAAAAGATTCTTGCTTATATATTTGAACTTCACTTTATTAGTAAAATTCGTTATCTGTTAGTAGAATTAGTTTATTAAATCTTCATATTATTGTCGATTGCATATTAGTGACAGATAGAAAATTTTGATTTCGAAGTTTTGATTCTGAATTGGTTTCTAAAATCCTAGTTCGTAGCCTCTAAAATATTCCCTGTGAGATCGATATATAGGACTCCACTAGAGCCTTATATTACATGAGAGATACGTATACGTGTGTTGAATAGTAACACTGCGATTAAAGAATATATTATATACTTGTTACAAAGAATTAAAATTATGCTAAGCGCGCGGAGTGATTCATACCTTACGATTCTGAATTAGAGCATACTATTAGAAAAATTCGAAAACAACAAAAACAATTTGCAAATCCTCACAAAATGGCAAATAATTTAAACAATCAAAACAAAAATAAACCAATACCTTTAAGAGATTATGCTAATCGAACAGCAGATGAAATTCACTTAACTATTCAAAATCCTGATGTTGCTGCTAATTCATTTGAGCTTAAACCTACTGTTATCCAAAAGGTACAAAATAATCAATTTGAAGGAATGCCTAATGAAGGTCCTAACTTACATCTTACTAGTTTTTTAGAACTACGTGCAACTTTTAAATATGATGTAGTGTTGAACGATATTGTTAGACTTAGTCTTTTTCCTTTTCCACTTAGGGATAAGGCTAAGGCGTGGTTAAATTCGTTAGCACCTGGATCTATTAGAACTTGGGGAGAGCTTTTACAAAAGTTTCGTCAAAATATTTTCCTCCTTCCAAAACTCGCTAAGTTGAGAAATGATATCACATCTTTTAGTCGATTTGATGGATGTTGACCTCATTTTCGATGAGGTCTTCTCTTCTCTATAAGTACTTAGGATCTAGCCTTAGGCTTTTCCTTCGACTATCTTAGAGGATTAGAATTGGGACCCACCTTTTAGAAACTCAAACCACTTCTTAACTCCCTGCAAACTCCACAAACTTGATTGTAGACCCCTAATCACCTAAAGGGTTGAAATCAAATGTGGAAGTTTAAAGGATGAGTTCTATAGGACTCTTTGGCCTTAGGATCGCTCACAGGTGGCCTGGTCCGGTGAAGGCTGACTTACACACACACTACATTTATACACTACACTTTCACACACCTCCTAAAACACACCTATACCCAACTTGATCTCCTGACTCATGAAAGCGATCCACATGGATGGTCCTTAACCCCTAAGCCCTTGGCTAAGAGAGTTAGGGACAACATAGTGGATGCCTCAAATGAATCCCCTCATGGTTCATATAGGCTTAATATGGCTTCATGGCTCAACCAAAATGATTTCATTCCACTTACATTCACCCAATCTTCAATTTTCCAAATTTTCAATTTTTGACCCCCGGGACCCTACACCCGCCTAGCCTACCCAAAACCCTTGAAATCCTCCAAAATTTCCAAATCACCCAAAATTCCCCAAAATAAATCCCAAACATTCCCACATTACTCAAATTGATCATCCATAGCCAAAAGTATCAAAAATTCCAAAAATACCTCCCAATACCCTCCAAATACCCAAAATACCCCTCTTGACCCAAAAATCCAAAAATTCAGAAAATTCCCAGAAAATTCCAGAAAATCTCAAATATTCCCAATTTCATTTTGTTCAACTACACCATGGGCCAATTTTGTCAATTTACCCCACTTTTATTAAAACCCCCAATTTGACCCATTTTAACCCTAAGTGAACCCAATGTCAAACCAAGCCTACCCAATTGACCCAAATTCTGGTCCAATTCAATTCTAAACTTCAATTCAACATTCCCAACACAAATCTAGACCAAATCCAACTTCAATTTGATTGACATTTGGATCCAATTTCACTTTTGGCCTTAAAACCCAATTTGGACCCATGACCCAAACCTAGCCCAAACTCACCCAATTCAACTCCAATTAACCCCAAATCTTTTCCAAACCTCCCTTAACATCCCTACAAACAAAACCCTAACATTATTTGCCCAAAATTTAGACCCAAACCCCACTCAAATTCAACCCAAAATTAAAAAGCCCAATTTTGACCTAAACCCAAACCTAACCCAAATATGCCCAAACCCCAAAATCAAAACCCAAGCAAAGCCAAAACCTCTTTGAAACACTCCCATAAACATTTCCCAACATTTATTTTACATCAATTTCAACCCTAGCCCAACATTGGCCCAAGTTAGCCTGATTTGACCTATATTGGCCCATTCACCAAAGAAGCCCAAATTCAACTCAATTCAAACCCAAATCACTCCCAATTTGTTTCAAATCACTCATGACACATCTATGAACTAAACACAACATTTGTTTGGCCCAATCCTTCACAAAATTCCCATCCATAAATTTATTTTCAAGCCAAAAGCCCACCTTCTTAAACCTTCCTAAAAGCCCAAATTTCATGCTAAAGCCCATATGACAAATTCTCCTCATCATACCCTTAATTAAAATCAATCCCTAAGTTTCAAAACTCATCATGAAGCCATTCAAAGTTAAGCCCCATACAAATTCCCATCGAAATACCAAAATTTTCTTAAACCCATTTCTATGAAATTGACTTAACTTTTCCCAAGCCAAAGATGAGCCATGAAGCCATGCATGAGCCACATGGGAGCCATGAGAGCCATGGAATCTACTTTCCACCTCACCATACCCAAGATGGCAAGAGGAGGAGGCCCTTTCCATATTCTCTTAAGAGTGATTAACCACTTCCATGACTCCACTAAACCATGCTTAAACTTAATCGTACTTGGATTGTGACTCGACCCCAATAATCAAGCCGATCCAAATCACTTTCTCTTCAGCCTAAACCAAGCCTCGGGTGGTGCACCTAGCCCAAAGGGATGGGTCGACCAATTTGAGCCAAAATGAGCCCTCTCCCATTCCATTCTAATCCAAGCCTATTACACATGGCATTTACCAATCGCCTACACTAAACCCCGAACTCGACCCACTCCGAACAAGATGGTGACCGATGCACTGGCGAGGCCGAGCACCGTGTCGCCGGAAAACACCACACCCGAGAGCTCACATGTGAGCCAACTTTGGAATTCCACCTTGTTGAGCCGCCCCATGCCCAATGGCCACCATGGCCGTTCTTCCCATGCCCGGAGCAGCTCGATCCCAACCCTCGGCCATCCCCGTGAGGCTCTCCAGCCCACCTCTATTTAAACCCGACCCCTCACGGCCATGGGAGGAGAGTTGCACAAACCTTGCCGAAACTCGCCAAAATTGTTCCAAACCCTACTCCATACTTAGAGCAGCTTGATCCCCAAGTGTCAATTTGCCTTAATCCCCACCGACAGAATCCAATTTCTCAACCGAAATTTCACCCAAAACCAGGACACTTTGCCACAGATGAGCCAATCCTCAAATTGACCGGTCCTACACCTTCACCGGACCAAGATGAGAAGTTTCCCACCGAAAGCCCCATCTCCGAGCCACCCAGCTGCTCCAGCCTCCAAGCTTTGTGATCGAGCTGTGGTCACTTTCATAGCTAGGAAATTCACTGTACTCGAGAGACTTCATCCGGAGCTTGCCGGGATCCAATCGAAGGTGACACAACCCTCGCATCGAAGCCACACTTCTCCGAGCAAAGGTATGGCCTCACTCTTCTTCCCGAGCTTCGAACATTCTCCATTTTTATTGAGTCAATTTCATGCCACATAAACCGTATGGATGTGTTCGTCTTCTCGAGACGAATCCATAGAGCATAAGAACGTTCAATTTGGTCGAGTATCGAGTGAGATCTTGGGCCTAGAAGACGGACGGCTCTCGGGCGAGGACACTGGGGACGATGAACGGATGTTGTTCATTTAATACACGCGCGGACGGACGGCCAGGATCGCGCCGGATGAGGAGACGGAACGATACAGCGGGCCCCCGGAGCGCTGAGTCGGATGGCGGCGTCGAATCAGAGAACGCCACGCAGCGTTTCGGAATTGCCGAGGTTGACGCGGCGCCGCGTGGATAAATAGAAAATTAGGGTATTTTCTGATTTATTTAATTCCCTAAACTTCAAAAATCCATAACTTTGTGTAGAAAAATCAGAAAAATAAAATAAAAATACCCTCTCGCTCGGTGAATCGAGGAGAATAATGTGGAAAAGAAATCATTTAATTTCATCAATTATTTTATTTTTAATGATTTATTTCTTATCTCGCATTGTTTTAATTCTCCATGCATATAGGAAATTCACCATGGCATGAGACCATAGTGGCTTTTGAAGCCTCCGAATTTGGGAACAATCCCTGAATTTTCTAAAGTCGAGGCCATCTCTATGAGAAGTTATTGATTTTTCAAATTCATGTTGCTGTTTTGAGTATTTTAAATCCAATAATTAGCATGTTGTGAAATAAATTCTAGGAAAATTTGTTGATGTTTCTTATGACCAGAGGACCCTAGGAAAAATAGGTTTTGAATTAATTCACTTAGAATAACCCTAATTGGCTTAAACACCCAAAATAGCTCCTTAATTAATTAGAGCTAATCATAGATCAAATTGAATTGAAATCAATTCTCCACTGACCTTTGGGATCAGAGGAACCCACCATAAAAATTTGAAGTCAATTGGACTTGGTTAGCCCTACTAAATGGGTTGATTAAGCTATTTAATCAATTTGAATTTCAAAAATTCATAACTTTCAAAATACCTTTCAAAAATTCACCAAATTGGTTTTGCAGCCTCTCTGATATCAGGGGAATTTAAGAAAATTAAAATTTTAATTTTCTAAAAAAGTTGATTTTTTTGGTATTATTTTAATATTTTAATAATTAAAAAATAATAAAAATCAAAAAAATAATAAAATTCACCAAAATGTCATATTTTGAATTTTAATCACTTGGGAATAAATCCCATATTTTTCTTAGGTCTATTTAATGAGATATTAAATTTTAAAGCCCTAAGGTAATTTTAAAATTAAAAAATATTTTTTTAGCATTTTCACTAAAATAATTCTAATTAATCAAAGAAAATCAGAAAATTGTAAAAATTGATTTTCTGATTTCCTTGATATGAGAGAGATTTTTGAAAAATATAAAATTAATTTTTCAACCTTCATTTTATTTTTAAATTAATTAATACTCCAAAACTTAAAATAATTAAAATAAAAACAATATAATTCAAAAAATCACCAAAATTGGTCCAAGTGGTCCTCTAGTCATTAGGAATGTCCCATAATTTTCTTAAGGACAGAAACTTTCCCTTGGTCATATCATTAAATTTTCCTTGGAAATCCCTATTTTCCATCAAAAATAATTACATAAATAAATTAAATACAGAAAAATCACATTTTCTCCTCTCATGTCATTATTGGCATATGAGTGAAGTCACATAAAAATTTCAAGTTCATTTAAGCTCAATTTAGTGAGTTATGAAATTATTAAGCTTGAAGGGCAAAATGGTAATTAAAAATTTTAACCCTTAATTAAAACTTTAGGTTTAACAAAATTAAAGAGTAAAATATTTGATCTTAATCTGATTTGGATGATTGAAATTTAAATTTTTAAAGGGTAGAAACCTATTAAATAATTTAAAATAAGTGAAATAAACTTTAATTAAATAATTGATTAAATTTGGAAGAATCATAAAATTGGAATTATTAAAATAGGGATATTATTAGGAAGAGATTTATTCTTTAATTTAAAAATCCCTAAATTAATCACCTCAATAATATTTGATTCCTAATTAAAATGATAATTCAAATTTAAGTTTTAAAATGTTAAAGGACTTAATCATTAAAATTAAATTAAAAGTTAAATTATTAAACTCTTTTTAAATTTTCAATTAAATTAAAATTAAAAATAAAATTAAATTAAAGATTAAATTAAATTAAATCAAACAAATTAAATTAACCTAAATTAAATTAAATCAAATAAATTAAATTAAATTAAATTAAATTAAAACATATTAAATTAAATTAAATTAAATTAAATTAAATTAAAATAAAAAAAAAAATCAAATTAAAATAAAAATTAAAATTAAATTAAAAATTAAAATAAAATTTAAAAATAAAAATAAAATTAAAATTAAAATTAAAAATTAAAATTAAAATTAAAATTAAAACTAAACCAAATTAAATTAAATTAAAGTTAAATTAAATTGAATTAGATAACATCACCTAAGACATAAAGAAATTAAATATAAAGCAACTCAACACTATTCCAAATTTAAATCCGATAATCGAAATTAAACTAAATCACAAACCATTTGAACACCATTTCGCCCTCGAAAACTTTTATTGTCATAACTCCTAAACGTAACGTTAAATGAAGTGTTGCTTCACTTATAGGATATTCAAATGTCCTAGTTCATCGAGCAAGATAACAAAACTTGAATTCTCTGACGATTACTTCACTCGATTAATTAAATCCATTCGGACTTAAAACAATCCTATCAGTATTGAAAAGATGTTTAAGATTCTTCTTAAGCACTTCCTCAATATGATAGGATACTTATAAGAACAATCGAACTTAATTATTCTTCGATGAAGAAAATCGTCCTCAAACCAAAACACAAGAACCTAGACGTCATAGAGAAATGACTAGCTATAGGATTAGGAATTTGGTAGAAAACCATAACCCTTCCCTTAGCTTTACCTAGGAACTTGATTAAATATTCTAATTGTGTTTTAAGTGCAGCTTGGGATGACGGGAAGACCCTCCAGGTACGCTTTTATTGCAATTTATCTTATTGCAAATTATTTAATCGCATCGCACTTACTTTTCTTGCATGATAAACAACTGTTCCATGAAAACTCACACCTTTAGGATAGTCCCTAAAATTGAAACCAAAACTAAATTAAAAGTCATTGCAAGATAAAATTCACCGCCACAACATTTCAAAATATAAAACAACTCAAAATTTAATCACAAACAGAACACAAAACTACAATTACAACTAAATTAAAACGTCCCGTTGGATGATCGGGAATACCTCTGATGATGTAACCTACGTGTTGCTAACGGGATTTCCCACGGTCTAAATGAAAGTGTGGAACTCATTCAGTTGAGTTTAGCAAATTCATCTGGACTAAGTGAATCCGATAAAAATAACGATGCCGGAAGGATGGAACCGTGGGATCTTAACCGGTGTTGTTATAATCAACTTTAAGATTTGTTTTAAATAAAACATAAAAAACACTTGAAAATTAAGATTTTCTCTAAACCAAAACACTTTTCTCATCTCCTGATTTATGACTTCTAAAACTAAACCTCTCGCAACAACAAGGAGCTCTGAGCATGGTGGGCAAGACGACCATCGTCATCACAGAAACTCGAGTCTTCTTCAAAGAAACTTTCTTAGAATTAAATAACTAAGCCATAGGATTTCGAGGTAGTTTGCCTAGTGCAACATAAATCCTCAACTCTTCGTTAGGCATTTGCATGATCATGTCATGTAAATTAAGCCCTAACCGGTCTTAGGACTCCGAGGTAATCGTCCGATACGACAACAAACCCTCACATCTTCTAGGTTATTTGTTTGATTTTATCATACAAATATAAGTCCAAATTAATTAAAATTGGCAAGATTGAAATACTAAATAAACATTAGGACTTTCCTAAATCCAAGCCAAACAATAGGATAGTCGGAAATTACCAAAGTTCGCTTCGAATCCGTGATTTCTCCTACCTTTCTTCCTTCGAATCCCCAAAATAAAATGTTCCAAACTCGATCCATTCCCTATCGAAATTCCAAAATTCAATCCTTTGAAAACTTAAACTTTCAAATCTCGAGAGCGTAATTAATGATTATTATCGAGAGTTTTCTTAAATGATTCTCGTCATTTAAGATGTAATTAACTATAGGGGTTTGCCCTTATAGGGAATTTTAAGAACTCAGGTAATATAAACCCTATTTAATGCTTGCATATTAAGTAGGGGAATTTGTCGGCTTATAAAATTGGTTCACAGACCAAATGGATGTCACAAATCTTCTAGTTTATTTAATCAAGCCCCATCGTCAAGCAGTGTGTCTATTCTTCAAGATAGATACACGGTTTGTGGTGCGGTGCTTGTTTATGTAAACTATTCGGGATATGAGATCAGTTTGATTTCATATCTTAAAATTTTCAAATTTAAAATTATTTTCAAAATCAAATACTACCTTTCAAATTATTTATTTAAATTAAATTTAAAATTCGCCGACAATTTCTGTTAGGCGACCCCCTTTTTAAAATAAAACACAACCTAAAAATAATGCCGACATACTTCTGGCGACTCCGCTGGGGAGTAGTTCCTCTCTCCATTTTAATCAGACAATTCTGCTTTCAAAAATCGGTAGTGTATCCATGTCCCTTGTGGATCAAGCTACCCTTCTTTCCGTTGGAATACTATGTTCATTTCTACCTTGAACGAGTATAGCTAACATCCTCTTGGATTTAGGAGCCACTGTTTAGACACCCCTAAATAGAGAGGTTCCGAGATCCTTTTACCTCATTTCTGAGGTGGGGTGGACCCCCAATAGGTGTTAGTTTAGGAGCAATCCTTCGAGTCGAGAAGTCTTGCATAAGACTTTCTTTTTCCTTTCCAACTCGAATCGGATTCATTACCTTCTCTACACCTTCGAACATTCCGTTCTAAATAAACAAACCCTCTAATGAATGACTCTTTTAACAAATAACTCCTTCTTATAAATACATGAATAAGAATGTGTTCGGACTCTTTTCGATTCCTTTCTTTTCGTCCCGATGAGAAGAAGCATAACTCGGGACCGACAATCGAATCTACCCCGCAGAAATGGAAGCCTCAAAGCCGATTTTCTCCTTCACCAATGGACTCGGACTTCACCGTTTACAAGGATGAGCCGCCCGACAATGGGATCATCCGGTTTGGACAAGGATTCGAGAACACAAATGTCAAGATCACCGACGTTTCCTTTTCGCGCCGACAAACAAAGTATCCGAAGCCGAGAAGCCGCTGATCGAGTTCAACCTCAGGTCAACTCAAGAGTTTCCTCCCCGCAAAAGATTCCAACCGAGAGGAGTACCGCCGTCCACGAAGGACCGTTGTTGCTACCCCCACCGGTCTAGTTGTCTCGCACCTACCCCGGCTTCGCCAAATTAAAGGGGAAGGAAATCCGTAACTATGGTGAACTCCGTTATCGTGGAGGGTACGGACCTTCCCGTGAGACCTTCCGTTTTGAAATCGGATCCAGCTCGAGAATTCCATCACTAACACGGACCCAAAGAAGGAACGAAGTAGAAAGATTGCCAGGAAGGCCGTAGCCGCCGAAGTTGCTTTCCTAGAGGAAATCCCGAAATCCCCGAGTACACACCACTATCTGAATACATACCATTGCCTGAAGATACACCCCTTTTGGAAGGAAGTAGATTCCATCCCCTTTCCGCCGCAATCGACGAGGAAAATGTCCGCAGGATTGTTTCTACATTACCTCGACCCGCATACTACAGCGACAGCAGAAAGAAAAGGGCTAGGATCACACCATTTGCCCGACTACAGACTATGATTGAGAAGTTAGCAAAGAAAGAGAAGTACCCTGTATCGGAGATTTTAAGAAGGATAGGGCGGGTGCCAGTTAAATCCCGTCTTGGGCCACGATTAGAACCTGCCAACGTTACAGAAAAGCCAAATAAAAGGATGAAGGCTAGTCCGCCTGTCGTTGTTTCAGGATTACAGATTAGGGAGGATACTACCTTCCAGCATTTGGCTGACAGACCATCTGGTCCTAGACCTTCCGCTGCTAGAAGGATGGTGTGGCGTCCCACTACTGGATAATTAAGATTGAAACAACAGCCCGAGAAGGAAAGTCTCGTCAGGAGACTTGAATCTGAAGAAAGCGCCACTATAGTAAAGGGGATTCATGAGAAGGGAACCCGACAGCCATCACACGACAACTGCAAGGATGCGCAGAAAGGACCACTAGAGGATGCTATGGAAAAGTTGAGGACTGATATTCGACGATTAGCAAAGGAAAGAGAAGAGAAATTCGGAGATGAGATTGATTCGTCGGAATTCATGGATGATGAGTATGCAAAAATTAACATGGTCGAAACACGAGCTTTGTCAGCTTCACAAGGTGCTCCCGCAGCCGCAGAAAGAGAGGAGCCGGAAGTAATGAGGAGGTAGCTTCAAGAGAAAGACGATACAATCGCCCAAATGGCAAAGAGGATGGAAGAGATGGCTGTAGCCCTAGCCACTCTCCAGAGTCAAGTGCAACCCCAAAGAGAGACACCCCCAGAGGTCATTCACATCGTAGACGGAGGAAAGGAGATTACGTCCGTCAACGGGGATGATCAGCTAAAGAAAGATGCGACACAAAGCATGATTCCTGAAAAGGATATCAAGAGCTTGGTGGAACAGCAGGTGCGAGAAGCCTTAGCACAATCAAAAAGCTGGACATCCATTCAGACGGGTAGACCTTACCCCGAAGAATTCGACACCGTCCAATATCCGAAAGGCTTCGTACCACCTCTCGTTCACGACCTTTGATGGAACCGGAACCCCGACAGCATGTTGCATATTTTCGTGCCAGTTGTTTCAATGCCGGCGGAAGTGATGCATTACTCTTCCGACAATTTGTCAGCAGCCTGTCAGGGATCGCCTTTGATTGGTATGCAGAACTACCGAATGGTTCGGTGAAGACATTCTCAGAACTAGAGAACCTTTTCATCAAGCGATTTGTCGGAGCTCAGCACCACATCACTATAGGTGATTTAGTGGTAGAGAAGCGTGAGCCGAACGAAACTTTGGTGGATTACATACTTCGATGGAGGAACCTAAGCATGAAGTGTGAGCCACAACTACAAGAACAAGCATGCGGTCGGCATCTTACTTAAGAGCATTCACGGCCCGATAAAGACTTCTCCTCAAGGGATTCACTATTAAGACTTTCAAGAAATTGTTAAGCAAGGCCGGAAGCTTGCAAGAGGAGGCGAAGCAATTAAGTTTCGCCGACAAGACATACAAGCAGAAGCCTGTGAAGACTTTTGAAAAGAAATCCGGGATTGTTGCAGCAGTCGACAAAGGCAAGCAACCGATACAAATATCGTCGAACGGCCGCAACGAACCTCAACAGAACTACCAGCAACCCCGACCTAGCTATCAGTCATCTCCACAGTATGAACAACCGCCTCGTTCGCAACGTACGTTAAGGGAGCTTCTGAGATGGGAGTATTCGTTCAAGAATGAAGCAGTGCCGAAGATGTTCCGCAGTTTGATGAAGACTCCATATTTCCAACTGTCAGAGCCTAAGAGACCAGAAGAAGTCAACAAGAAAGGTGATCCCAACTTTTGCCCTTACCACCGGATGCTTGGACACAAGATAGAAGATTGTATTACCTTCAAAAGTTGGCTCAACGACAATCTTCGAAAAGGGAATATAACAATCCCGAAGGAGTACATGAAGGAACCCTAGAAAGGAGGTTTCATCAATGTTGTCTCGACTGATCTCATTGTTCCGATAGATCCCTATGCGACTGATGATGGATGGACTACCGCTTGGACAAGGTCTTCGAAAAAGATTTTGGATCACATCCAAACCGCTTCGGTGCGAGCCTCAATTCGTAGTTCGAAACCCGTCAAGTCGACACCGTCACTCGCGATAGAAAAACCACCTCAACAAGAGACGATCGAAGAGAAGAAGAAAATCGACGAAGAAGAGAAGACCGAGGCTCCTAAGGCTGAGCCAGGGGTCGCTTATCCTAGGATAGTTGTTTCGGATCTCGGGGAGAAATCCCTCAAACCTCTGACTCTGTATGATTATCTGCTCACTCCTGTGGGATCTTATAATGATAAGGGTTATGGCGTTGGCTACGTTTTGACTGTTTCTAACGATTACGTAACTAGCAACAATCTGGACATCGATTTCGATACAAATGACAATTCTCAAATCATACACAATCTCAACGATCACAATGACGAAGAAGACATCCATCAAGGAGGCTACGAGAGTTCAACAAGCAACGAATTTATCTGCGAGTTTCGAGGAGCTCCAGTCACAATAGAGTTAGAGCCTTCAGACTCCGAGGCTAATCCATAAGAACCTGTCATTCCGATTCAAGAGGAGACACTAGCAAACTTAACACTAGATTCAGAAGAAATTACAGAAGTCAACTTAAGAAGTGGAAGAGTCCTACCTCCGAGAATGGGTCCAAAGGATAAAGGAAAGCAGGTAGTTGTTCAGGAAGAACCAACCCTGGCAGAAGAAATACCCATTCGAGGAGAAGCCGAGACACATGAAAATAAAGTGGACTACAACGTGCTAGCCCATCTTAGGAAACTACCAGCCAAACCGAGCATCTACGACGCTCTCATCTTATCAAAGGAGATGAGAGAAGCTCGATCAAGGCCTTACTTCGATCCGTAAATTTGCTTAGCTCAAATGGCCGGAGATTCCTAGATGAGGTTCGCTCGTTAAAGGAACAACGAGGTGCCACCTTCACGGACAATGACCTACTACTTGGGACAACTGGATCACAACCGACCGTTGTACATTTCGCCATAATCGGAAAATTTACACTCTCTGTAGTATTGGTGGATCCAGAGCATCAATCAATATAATGAGTCTTCGAACACTAAGCATATTTGGAAATTGATGCTCGCGAGCTCGAAGCCGACAAAATGTTATTAAGAGGATTCAACCGTAAAGGAGAAAGAGCCCTCGATCAATAACACTACTAATGAAGACCGGTGACTTAGCAAAGACAACCGCGAAATTTCACATAATTGATTCAGAAACATCGTTCAACGCTCTACTGGGCCGACCATGGATACTTAAAAACAGGATGGTACCATCATCCCTACATCAGTGCATCAAGTACTACGACGGAGGGGAACAGTGCATCAAAGGTGACTTACAACCATTCACCGTACATGAAATTGGAATTCATGAAGATGCAGCTTATTATGCACCTCCGAGGAAAACAATCTTCTCCAGAGATACCATAACGAATGAAGCAAAGAAAGTTCGGGACAACGAAGAACCCGAAGTTCTAGTTCATCAACTACTCACCACTCCCTTACGGCGAGATGGTGAAGGTTTCTCCACAACTCGCATCCGAGGTCGAGGCCGGGGACGAGGTCGTGGCAGTAGACGTTAGGACAATTGGATGTGAGGAAACCAACCATCAATGTCGATCGGGAAGATAGTTCCGAAGAAGAAAAAGAAATCAAGCAAGAAGCAGCGACAATAAGTCGAAAGAAGCCGTAATTCAAGATCTCTCTCGAAGATGAAAAGAATGAAGAATATAAATCAATGTACGAGAAGATTAATCACTATGTACATACTATGACCCTGACCCCAATCCATTCTAATAAGGTCAAGGGTATGGTGGTCAAAGAGGTACATAGCGGCGGTGCAAAGCCCATCAAATTCTACCGTGGTGCTTCTTCCTCTAAAACTGAAAATAATGTACAATTTGAAGATGTCACTTCATCAGAATTAATGGAATTACCTTTTGAGTGGTACTCTCCCCGTGTTCAAAATTTAATTCAACAGTGGTTTCTTACCTCGACAATGGACAAAAGGTTAATCACAACATTTTGAAAAATTATGGAATAACTCCGGTCGTCCACCCAATTCAAAGCATGGTCTCGGATTGAGCACAAGCAGGATCAGCTGACGATACCGAATTTTTCTTGGTTGTCACTGCGAGTCTAATGAAAACCGCATGGAAACTACGAAGAATTCAAGATTTACAAATTGGAGATGCTCCACCGAATTCAAAGAAGAGATCAAATCTACAATAGATGAGTTAACAGAAGTTAACTTAGGTACTAGCGAAGAGCCTAGACCTACCTTTGTTAGCTCCTTACTCAATAAAGAAGACTCCGAAGAAATAATCAAGTTATTAATGGAATTTAAAGACTGTTTTGCTTGGAGCTATGATGAGATGCCGTGTTTAGCACTCGCAGGTCGCAATCCATAAGCTAGGAGTAGATCCTACTTCTATCCCGCCGTACAAGGTCCCGTAAGAATGCGTCTAGAAATCGAACAACAAGTCATAGCCGAAGTTAAAAAGCTAATCGACGCCAGATTTGTCCATGAAGAACAGTACCCGACTTGGTTAGCCAATGTGGTGCCACCGTAAAGAAGAATGGTCGTATCGAATTTGTGTGGACTTCGTAGATTTAAACAAGGCAAGTCCAAAGGATGAATTCCCTCTACCGATCCCGTAACTAATGATCGACATCGCTTCGACACATGAGATATTTTCATTCATGGATGGATCTTCGTGATACAACCGCATAAAAATGGCTCCGTAAGATGAAAAGCTTACGCATTCGTAACGCCGATCGGAGTATATTGCTACACAGTTGATGTCATTCGGATCGAAGAACGCAGGAGCAACATACCGTAGAGCGATGACAAGAATTTTTGATGATCTCATCCACAATCAATTCGAATGCTACGTGGACGATGTGGTCATCAAAAGCAAAGTAAAGGAAAACCACTCGTATGATTCGAGAATTGTTTTCGAACGATTAAGACAATTTAACCTTAAGATGAATCCCTTAAAATGTGCCTTAGGCGTCACCTCCGGAAAATTCTTAGGATTCGTTGTCCAACATCGTGGAATTGAAATCGACCCGGAAAAGATTAAAGCTATCTTAGAAATGCCGCCTCCCAAAACCTTAAAGCAACTATGATCTTTTCAAGGAAGCCGGCATATCTTCGACGCTTTATCTCAAACTTGTCAAGTAGGTGTCAGCCTTTCTCGCACTAGTTAAAAAGGACGCCAAATTTATTCGGGAAGAGAAATGCCGTAAGGCCGTCGAAGACATTAAACAATATTTAATGACACCTCCCGTCTTAGCAGCCCCGGCCTCGTGTAGACCGTCGATACTTTATACCGCGGCTTTAGACGACTCTCTCTGAGCCTCGTTAGCTCTGTGTCAATGACGAGGGTAAAGAAAATGCTCTTTACTATCTAAGCCGTCGTTTACTTCCGACGTAAATAAGATATCCCGCAATCGAAAAGCATTGTTTGGCCCCGATCTTCGCCGCGCAAAAGCTCGTGCACTACATGCTTTCTCATAAGGTCAACTCCGATCTCGAAATTTAATCCATTGCAATACTTGATGACTCGTCCAACGCTTTCCTGCAGACTTGCCGTATGGTCAATGATATTATCGCAATTCGATATAACTTTCGTGCCTCTTCGTGCCGTAAAGGGACAAGTCTTAGCAGACCTCCTCGCAAAGACACCCTTTGCCGGCAGAATCTCCTCTCAATGACGATTTGCCGCATGAACAAATAATGAGCCTAGAAGACCCCGATGATCGACGTTGGGAATTATATTTCGACGGAGCATCTTCAAGCACACAAAGACGAAGAATCGCAAGTGATAGTGCCCTGCAAGGCAGAATCGGACTAATCTTTATAACACCGGAGCGGGGATGTTAAGATACTCCTACCACTTGACGCAGCCGTGTACAAACAACGAAGCGTAATACGAAGCCCTCATAACGAGACTAGAACTAACTATTCAAATGGGGATAACAAACATCAACATCTACGGGGATTCGCAGCTAATCATTCAACAGATCGCTGGACAAGATACAGGATTTTAAAACCAATACTCGAGCAATACTTCCAAGATGCCAAACAAGTTGTTGGAACAGATTCGAATGTGACAATCTACAAAATTCCCGTAAAAGAAAATGCATTAACAGATGGGTTAGCTCGCCTCGCAAAAGAATTTGCCTGCTTGCAAGATGAATCGATGGAAGTGTCAGCTCACTGACATCAGGTCCTATCACAAATCGACACGTACACAATACACAAATCAAAAAAGAAAAGGAATCAGTTGAAACAAAGGATGTAAAAACACGTAAGATCGGCAACGACCATTAATGTACTACCCGCAAACAGGAAAACTACCGGACGATAGGTCGCTATCCCATCGGATCAAGAAAAGAACTCGTCCTACGCATTAGTAAACAACACGTTATACGGAAGGTCTTTCGATCAAATGTGGCTAAGGTGCCTAAGCGGGTCCAAGGCCCGTGAAATTGTTAAAGAGGTGCATTCGGGACTCGTGGTGCTCACCGACTGGGTCCGAAGATGAAAATGAAAATTAAAAGACTAGGGTACTACCGGCCCTCAATGATGACCGACCGCATGAAAATCGCCAAGAGCCGTCACCAATGCCAAGTGCACGGAGTGGTTCTACACCAACCTCCAAATGTGCTACATCCGACAATCGCGTCATGGCCATTCGAATGTTGGGGCACGTATATAGTGGGTCCAATGAACCACCATCTTCAAAAGGACATCGCTTCATTCTTGTGGCTACAGATTACTTTTCCAAGTGGGCAGAGACAGTTCCACTTAGAGAAGTGAAAGCACACCACGTGCTACGCTTTTCAAGAACCAAGTTGTCTACCGTTTCGGAGTGCCGCGTGAGATCATCTCGTATAATGGGTCAGCATTCGAAGCACACAAATCAACAATTTTGTCGTGAGACACGGAATCGACCGCGATATTCAACAATTTACTACCCAAGAGCAAACGGCCTGGCTGAGGCTTTTAATAAAACCCTCATTCAAATCTTAAAGAAAACCTTGGACGATAATAAGAGAAATTGGCACAAGAAATTATTGGAAGCCTTATGGGCCTACCGGACAACCTTCAGAACTCCTACTCAAGCTACACCTTACGCTCTGGTGTATGGGTCCGAGGCAGTGTTACCTTTAGAGGTTCAGCCTTCCTTCACTCGTAATTGCGGTTGCAAACAAAATCACGACGTAAGAGAATGCCAAATTACGACTAGAAGAATTGGAAAACTCGGAAGGGAAAAGACTTGCAGACGACAGCAGAATTTAGAACTATACCAAGCTAAGATGGTTCAAGCCCATGACAAATTGGTCCGCCCAAGAACCTTCAAAGTTGGTGACTTAGTTCTCGTTCTCAAGAGACCTATCCTTGCACACCGCAAGATAGGAGGAAAATTTGAACCCACTTGGGAAGGGCCGTTTGTGGTCAAGCAAGATACTCGTGGAGGCTCCTACCAGCCTAGTGAATTGCCAAGGAGAACGACATATGCTTCCTATCAACGGACGATACTTGAAGAAGTATTATGCTACCTAATGTTTCGAAGGAATGGATTTTTCATCCCTAGAAGCACGGGTGAAGTAGTTACTTAAGACTGGGTCCGAACCCAAAAATAATAAAAAATGTGCTAAAATAAATAAAATCATGATAATAAAGTTTTCCTTGTTTTCTCTTCCATATCAAAATCTCTTTCCCGATCTTATCCCACTTCATTCCCGTTAAATATAAAAATATAAAAGTAATAAAAACTCGTCTTTAATAAACATTTTCTTAATGTTTTTGTTCTTAAGACAGCCCCTCGATCCTTTTCCTTGTCTTTTCGCAGGGAAATGTCGAACGGGCGGTTGGTCCCGAACTTTAGAAATGGCGTAAGCCTCGTACTCGACGAAAAGAGGGTGAAAGATGGAGCGATAATCGAGATTAACTCGGACTTCGCACCGACAGGCTCGCAATACGAGGAAAGTGACCGGGTCCCGCCGACCGAGAGGAACTCGCCCGACCGTACAATAATGAAAGTGGGTGGCCCAAGCCACCAATCCAAAGAAGAAGAAAAGGAAAACAAACACTGAAGAAGACAAGAAAATCAAATTTGTAGTTGCCACAGCAGAGGGCAGGCTTGTCAGCGCCGTGCCCACAGAAATTCAGGAAGTACGAAGAGCTACTCTCACGGAAACTCAACGAAGAAATAAAAATCGCCGTATCCGCAAGATGTTAACTAAACTAGCAGCAGACCAGCGCGACGAGGCAGTTGCTACTGCCAATACATATACTTCAAGGACGCCAGTTCACCAAGTACCTGAAGGAAGGAGGCCAGCTCCTAGGATAACAGAAGAGACCAGGGAAATCTTAAGAAGATCAGAAGAAAGAAGGCTACCAAGCCACCAGATAGAACCACCAGTAATGTATAACCTTGTTGCGTATAACCCCGGAGGATGTCCCGATGGACATCATCCCCGAGGAGCCGAGGTATGCAGGAGAACGTGAAGGGATCGAGCCGTATATTCCACAATACGTCACTGTGCCCCGCCATTTGTAGATTATTCCGTAATATGAGCCGGAAAGAATGCGTAATGTCGAAAAGAAAACTTTTGAATACTTCGAGAGAATCGGAGGCAGGGAGGATCAATATACTGAAGGCCTCGAGCTACATACGTACGTGTTCTCGAATACGAACAATAACAAATCGTGGACTGCATCCGGGATTTGAAAAGAATGGGCCGAGAGGGCCGCCTAAGAGAAAACACTTACTCGGAACCCCAGAGATGGATGCCAGGGAAAGGGAGAATTACAATACAATGCGGATGCTGCTACAACTTCGCAGAAGACAGGAAGGGAAACCCACCGGGAATACTCCATCATGGCCAGGTGGATCCAATGCCATTAGTCATTAAAAGGATGGTAAAAAGATTGATAACATGGAGGGTACTGCCAGCAGATTGCATACCCAACAGTTGCATCATTAATATCTACAAGAAGGGTGACTGCATACCCCCGCACATAGATCACCATGACTTTGTCAGACCTTTCTGCACGGTTTCATTTCTGAACGAGTGTAATATCATGTTCGGATCTGACCTCCCGATAGCAGTGCCCGGTGAGTTCCGAGGGCCGTTGAAGATACCATTACCGGTAGGTTCCGTCATGATACCGAAGGGCAACGGAGCAAATGTCGCTAAACATTGCATACCAGGAGTACCGATGAAGCGCATCTCGCTACTTTCGAAGAATGGACGACAGGAAGACACCTTACCACTTCCAGCCGCACCCGGAGCTAGAGAGCCTCCGCCTTACGAATCGTGAGTTACATGGAAAATATCACACCTCCAACGTACATCCATACGGCATCCTTGCCAAGGATGGCTTGGAAGGTGATATTATTGACCATGTACCTCACTATTCAGACATGGATTTCTAACAGATACCTTTTTTTTTTTGGATGGATCGACAAAGATTATACATAGTCCGTTTTGATTCTACATGGATCGTATGAGACGTATTCCAGATCGAGTTGTATGATGTATCTTCAACATGATTGGAATGAAAGTGACCATGTCACATTTTTGGCCTTCACCTATTTTGTGCAAATTGACTGGGAAACGCCATTAAAGTTAAATGAACTTCGAACAAAGAACAGAAAAGAAATAAAAATAATAATAATAAAAATAAAAAAAAGAAATAAAATGATTTCAAATCAAATCTCAATCAAATTTCAAATTCAATCTTTCCAAATTTTAAATCAAATCTCAATCAAATTTCAAATTCAATCTTTCCAGATTTTAAATCAATTCTCAATCAAATTTCAAATTCAATCTTTCCAGATTTCAAATCAAATCTCAATCAAATTTCAAATTCAATCATTCCAGATTTCAAATCAAATCTCAATCAAATTTCAAATTCAATCTTTCCAGATTCCAAATCAAACCTCAATCAAATTCAAATCCAATCTTTCAAATCTGAAATCCAATCCGTTCTATTCTCTCCCTTGTCTGGGATGGAAGCGGTTGATTCCATTGACACAGATCGAATCTGATGGTGAGGGATTATATCCAATCCAAACCAGTAACTTCCGATCAACTCTTTTGAATGGGATATGTAGCATCTACATATTCCCTCCTAATCTATTTCCTTCCATGAAAGTCTTTTACAACTTTCATGAAATTCTCGAAACACCAAAATTCCACACTTTTCAAATCAACACTACAAATCTTTGCAAAGTCAATGACTACATCAAAATTCAAACTTTTTGGGGTTGGGGATTTTACATCCGAGACTGCATTGCTTTAGGATTCCTTTTCCTATTGCAATGAAATACATCAAATTCAAACTTTGGAGTTGAGGATTTTACATCCGAGACTGCATTGCTTTAGGTTCTTTCCCTATCGCAATGAAATACATCAAATTCAAACTTTGGAGTTGAGGATTTTACATCCGAGACTGCATTGCTTTAGGATTCTTTGCCTATTGCAATGAAATACATCAAATTCAAACATTTTGGGGTTGAGGATTTTACATCCGAGACTGCATTGCTTTAGGATCCTTTCCCTATCGCAATGAAATACATCAAATTCAAACTTTGGAGTTGAGGATTTTACATATGAGACTGCATTGCTTTAGGATTCCTTTTCCTATTGCAATGAAATACATCAAATTCAAACTTTTGGGTTGAGGATTTTACATCCGAGACTGCATTGCTTTAGGATTCCTTTTCTTATTGCAATGAAATACATCAAATTCGAACTTTGGAGTTGAGGATTTTACATCCGAGACTGCATTGCTTTAGGATTCTTTCCCTATTGCAATGAAATACATCAAATTCAAACATTTTGGGGTTGAGGATTTTACATCCGAGACTGCATTGTTTTAGGATCCTTTCCCTATCGCAATGAAATACATCAAATTCAAACTTTGGAGTTGAGGATTTTACATCCGAGACTGCATTGCTTTAGGATTCATTTTCCTATTGCAATGAAATACATCAAATTCAAACTTTTGGGTTGAGGATTTTACATCCGAGACTGCATTGCTTTAGGATTCCTTTTCCTATTGCAATGAAATACATCAAATTCAAACTTTCGGGTCGAGGATTTTACATCCGAGATCGCATTACTTTAGGATTCTTTCCCTATTGCAATGAAATACATCAAAATCAAATTCTCGGGTCGAGGATTTTACATCCGAGATTGCATTGCTTTAGGATTATTTCCTATCGCAATGAAATACATCAAAATCAAATTCTTGGGTCGAGGATTTTACATCCGAGATCGCATTGCTTCAGGATTTTTTCCCTATCGCAATGCAATACACCAAATTCAAACTCTCGAGGTTAAGGATTTTACATCCAATACCGCATTGCTTCCGAGTTCTTTCCTCATCGTAATGATTTAATTCAATCAATTCAATTTTCTTTTGAGGGTGAAGATGTTACATCTAAAACCACAAAATTCCAATTTTCATTTCAAATCAAATCCCTTCAAATTAATCTTAATAAAACTTCAATCTAAATTGAAACTCAAACTGAAATCTAAGCTCACACATCAAAACTCAAACTAAAACAAAATGAAATCTAAATCGAAATTCCCCGCATCATGTGATTTGGAATTCACCTTCTTTTCCTTTCCCCAACGAGAGTTCCGGATTTCCAGCCTCGAGATATACTAGACACTCCCCAGCGGAAACTCTTATACTTTGTCCTAAGTTTGTCACTTGGACGTTTGTGTTGGTTTTATTGATCGCTTCGGTCAATACCAATACGCGCGGTGTGCTCCGTCAGCTCACCACACCTATTGGGGGTCCATTTGTTGACCTCATTTTTTATGAGGTCTTCTCTTCTCTCTATAGTATTTAGATCTAGCCTTCAGCTTTTCCTTCGACTATCTTAGAGGATTAGAATCGGGACACACCTTTTAGAAACTCAAACCACTTCTTAACTCCCCGCAAACTCCACAAACTCGATTGTAGACCCCTAATCACCTGTAGGGTTGAAATCAAATGTGGAAGTTTAAAGGATGAGTTCCTATAGACTCTTCGGCCTTAGGATCGGCTTCCGGGTGGCCCGGTCTGGTGAAGGCTGACTTACACACACACTACATTTATACACTACACTTTCACACACCTCCTAAAACACACCTATACCCAACTTGATCTCCTGACTCATGAAAGGAATCCACATGGATGGTCCTTAACCCCTAAGCCCTTGGCTAAGAGGGTTAGGGACAACATAGTGGATGCCTCAAATGAATCCCCTCATGGCTCATATAGGCTTAATATGGCTTCATGGCTCAACCAAAATGATTTCATTCCACTTACATTCACCCAATCTTCAATTTTCCAAATTTTCAATTTTCCAAATTTTCAATTTTTGACCCCCGGGACCCTACACCCGCCTAACCTACCCAAAACCCTTGAAATCCTCCAAAATTTCCAAATCACCCAAAATTCCCCAAAATCAATCCCAAACATTCCCACATTACTCAAATTGATCATCCATAGCCAAAAGTATCAAAAATTCCAAAAATACCTCCCAATACCCTCCAAATACCCAAAATACCCCTCTTGACCCAAAAATCCAAAAATTCAGAAAATTCTCAGAAAATTCCAGAAAATCTCAAATATTCCCAATTTTATTTTGTTCAACTACACCATAGGCCAATTTTGTCAATTTACCCCACTTTTATCAAAACCCCCAATTTGACCATTTTAACCCTAAGTGAACCCAATGTCAAACCAAACCTACCCAATTGACCCAAATTCTGGTCCAATTCAATTCTAAACTTCAATTCAACATTCCCAACACCAATCTAGACCAAATCCAAGTTCAATTTGATTGACAATTGGATCCAATTTCACTTTTGGCCTTAAAGCCCAATTTGGACCCATGACCCAAACCTAGCCCAAACTCACCCAATTCAACTCCAATTAACCCCAAATCTTTTCCAAACCTCCCTTAACATCCCTACAAACAAAACCCTAACATGATTTGCCCAAAATTTAGACCCAACCCCCAATCAAATTCAACCCAAAATCAAAAAGCCCAATTTTGACCTAAACCCAAACCTAACCCAAATAAGCCCAAACCCCGAAATCAAAACGCAACCAAAGCCAAAACCTCTTTGAAACACTCCCATAAACATTTCCCAACATTTATTTTACATCAATTTCAACCCTAGCCCAACATTGGCCCAAGTTAGCCTAATTTGACCTATATTGGCCCATTCACCAAAGAAGCCCAAATTCAACCCAATTCAAACCCAAATCACTCCCAATTTGCTTCAAATCACTCATGACACATCTATGAACTAAACACAACATTTGTTTGGCCCAATACTTCACAAAATTCCCATCCATAAATTTATTTTCAAACCAAAAGCCCACCTTCTTAAACCTTCGTAAGCCCAAATTTCATGCTAAAGCCCATATGACAAATTCTCCTCATCATACCCTTAATTAAAATCAATCCCTAAGTTTCAAAACTCATCATGAAGCCATTCAAAGTTAAGCCCCATACAAATTCCCATCAAAATACCAAAAGTTTCTTAAACCCATTTCCATGAAATTGACTTAACTTTTCCCAAGCCAAAGATGAGCCATGAAGCCATGCATGAGCCACATGGGAGCCATGAGAGCCATGGAATCTACTTTCCACCTCACCATACCCAAGATGGCAAGAGGAGGAGGTCCTTTCCATATTCTCTTAAGAGTGATTAACCACTTCCATGACTCTACTAAACCATGCTTAAACTTAATTTACTTGGATTGTGACTTGACCCCACTAATCAAGCTGATCCAAATCACTTTCTCTTCAGCCTAAACCAAGCCTTGGGTGGTGCACCTAGCCCAAAGGGATGGGCTGACCAATTTGAGCCAAATTGAGCCCTCTCCCATTCCATTCTAATCCAAGCCTTTTACACATGGCATTTGCCAATTACCTACACTAAACCCCAGCCCCGACCCACTCGAACAAGATGGTGACTAGCGCTCGGCCGGCCACCCACTGTGTCGCCGGAAAACACCACACCCGAGAGCTCACATGTGAGCCAACTTTGGAATTCCACCTCGCCGAGCCGCCCCATGCCCAATGGCCACCATGGTTGTTCTTCCCATGCCCGCAGCAGCCGATCCCAACCCTCGTCATCCCCGCGAGGCTCTCCACCACCTCTATTTAAACCCGACCCCTCACGGCCATGGGAGGAGAGTTGCACAAACCTTGCCGAAACTCCGCCAAAATTGTTCCAAACCCTACTCCATACTTAGAGCAGCTTGATCCCCGTTGTCAATTTGCCCTAATCCCCACCGATGTAATCCAATTTCTCAACCGAAATTTCACCCAAAACCAGGACACTTTGCCACAATGAGCCAATCATCAAATCGACCGGTCCTACACCTTCACCGGACCAAGAGGAGAAGTTTCCCACTCGAAAGCCCCATCTCCAAAGCCACCCAGCTGCTCCAGCCTCCAAGCTTTGTGATCGGCCGTGGTCACTTTCATAGCTAGTGCAATTCACTGCGACCAGAGACTTCATCCGGAGCTTGCCGGGATCCAATCGAAGGTGACACAACCCTCGCATCGAAGCCACACTTCTCCGAGCAAAGGTATGGCCTCACTCTTCTTCCCGAGCTTCCGAACATTCTCCATTTTTATCGAGTCAATTTCATGCCACATAAACCGTATGGATGTGTTCGTCTTCTCGAGACGAATCCATGCAGCATAAGAACGTTCAATTTGCTAAGTATCGAGTGAGATCTTAGGCCCAGAAGACGCGACGGCCCTCGGCGAGGACGCTGGGGACGATGAACGGATGTCGTTCATTTAATACACGCGAGGACTCGACGGCCAGATCGCACCGGACGAGGAGACGGAATGATACGGCCGGGCCCCCGAGCGCCGAGTCGGATAGCGGCATCGAATCGAGAGCGCCACGCGGCGTTTCGGAGTCGCCGAGGCCGACGCGGCGCCGCGTGGATAAATAGAAAATTAGGGTATTTTCTCGATTTATTTAATTCCCTAAACTTCAAAAATCCATAACTTTGTGTAGAAAAATCAGAAAAATAAAATAAAAATACCCTCTCGCTCAGTTGAATGTGAGGAGAATAATGTGGAAAAGAAATCATTTAATTTCATCCAGTATTTTATTTTTAATGATTTATTTCATGTCCGCATTGTTTTAATTCTCCATGCATATAGGAAATTCACCATGGCATGAGACCATAGTGGCTTTCAAGCCTCTCAATTTGGGAACATTCCCCGAATTTTCCAAAGTCGAGGCCATCCCTACGAGAAGTTATTGATTTTTCAAATTCATGTTGTCGTTTTGAGTATTTTAAATCCAATAATTAGCATATTGTGAAATAAATTCTAGGAAAATTTGGTGATGTTTCTTACGACCGCAGGACCCTAGGAAAAATAAGCTAAATAGGTTTTGAATTAATTCACTTAGAATAACCCTAATCGGCTTAAACACCCAAAATAAGCTCCTTAATTAATTAGAGCTAATCATACATCAAATTGACTTGAAATCAATTCTCCACTAACCTTTAGGATCAGAGGAACCCACCATAAAAATTTGAAGTCAATTGGACTTGGTAAGCCCTACTAAATGGGTTGATTAAGCCATTTAATCAATTTGAATTTCAAAAATTCATAACTTTCAAAATACCTTTCAAAAATTCACCAAATTGCTTTTGAAGCCTCTCTGATATTAGGGAAGTTTAAGAAAATTAAAATTTCAATTTTCTAAAAAAGTTGATTTTTTGGTATTATTTTAATATTTTAATAATTAAAAAATAATAAAAAACACAAAAATAATAAAATTCACCAAAATGTCACATTTTGAATTTTAATCACTTGGGAACAAATCCCATATTTTTCTTAGGTCTATTTAATGAGATATTAAATTTTAAAGCCCTAAGGTAATTTTAAAATTAAAAAATGTTTTGTTTAGCATTTTCACTAAAATAATTCTAACAAATCAAAGAAAAATCAGAAAATTGTAAAAATTGATTCTCTAATTTCCTTGATATTAGAGAGATTTTTGAAAAATATAAAATTAATTTTCCAACCTTCATTTTATTTTTAAATTAATTAATACTCCAAAACTTAAAATAATTATAATAAAAATAATATAATTCAAAAAATCACCAAAATTGGTCCAAGTGGTCCTCTGGTCATTAGGAATGTCCCATAATTTTCTTAAGGACAGAAACTTTCCCTTGGTCATATCATTAAATTTTCCTTGGAAATCCCTTTTTTCCACCAAAAATAATTACATAAATAAATTAAATACAGAAAAATCACATTTTCTCCTCTCATGTCTTTATTGGCATATGAGTAAAGTCACATAAAAATTTCAAATTCATTTAAGCTCAATTTAGTGAGTTATGAAATTATTAAGCTTGAAGGGCAAAATGGTAATTAAAAATTTTAACCCTTAATTAAAACTTTAGGTTTAATAAAATTAAAGAGTAAAATATTTGATCTTAATCTGATTTGGATGATTGAAATTTAAATTTTTAAAGGGTAGAAACCTATTAAATAATTTAAAATAAGTGAAATAAACTTTAATTAAATAATTGATTAAATTTGGAAGAATAATAAAATTGGAATTATTAAAATAGGGATATTACTAGGAAGAGATTTATTCTTTAATTTAAAAATCCCTAAATTAATCATCTCAATAATATTTGATTCCTAATTAAAATGATAATTCAAATTTAAGTTTTAAAATGTTAAAGGACTTAATCATTAAAATTAAATTAAAAGTTAAATTATTAAACTCATTTTAAATTTTCAATTAAATTAAAATTAAAAATAAAATTAAATTAAAGATTAAATTAAATTAAATCAAACAAATTAAATTAACTTAAATTAAATTAAATCAAATAAATTAAATTAAATTAAATTAAATTAAATTAAATTAAATTAAAACATATTAAATTAAATTAAATTAAATTAAATTAAATTAAATTAAATTAAAAAAAATAAAATCAAATTAAAATAAAATTAAAATTAAATTAAAAATTAAAATAAAATTAAAATTAAAATTAAAATTAAAATTAAATTAAAATTAAAACTAAACCAAATTAAATTAAATTAAAGTTTAATTAAATTGAATTAAATAACATCACCTAAGACATAAAGAAATTAAATATAAAGCAACTTGAACACTATTCCAAATTTAAATCCGATAACTCGAAATTAAACTAAATCACAAACCATTCAACACCATTCGCCCTCGAAAACTTTTATCGTCATAACTCCTAAACGTAACGTTAAATGAAGTGTTGCTTCACTTATAGGATATTCAAATGTCCTAGTTCACTGAGCATGATAACAAAACTTGAATTCTCGGACAATTACTTCACCTGATTAACTAAATCTATTTGGACTTAAAATAATCTTATCAGTATTGAAAAGATGTTTAAGATTCTTCTTAAGCACTTCCTCAATATGATAGGATACTTATAAGAACAATTGAACTTAATTATTCTTTGATGAAGAAAATCGTCCTCAAACCAAAACACAAGAACCTAGACGTCATAGGAAATGACTAGCTATAGGATTAGGAATTTGGTAGAAAACCATAACCCTTCCCTTAGCTTTACCTAGGAACTTGCTTAAATATTCTAATTGTGTTTTAAGTGCAACTTGGGATGACGGGAAGACCCTCCGAGTACGCTTTTATCAGCAATTTATCTTATTGCAATTTATTTAATCGCATCGCACTTACTTTTCTTGCATGATAAACAACTCGTTGCATGAAAACCCACACCTTTAGGATAGTCCCTAAAACTCGAAACCAAAACTAAATTAAAAGTCATTGCAAGATAAAATTCACCGCCACAACATTTCAAAATATAAAACAACTCAAAATTTAATCACTAACGGAACACAAAACTACAATTACAACTAAATTAAAACGTCCTGTTGGATGATCGGGAATACCTCGGATGATGTAACCTACGTGTTGCTAACGGGATTTCCCACGGTCTAAATGAAAGTGTTGAACTCATTCAGTTGAGTTTAGCAAATTCATCTGGACTAAGTGAATCCGATAAAAATAACGATGCCGGAAGGATGGAACCGCGGGATCTTAACCGGTGTTGTTATAATCAACTTTAAGATTTGTTTTAAATAAAACATAAAAAACACTCGGAAATTAAGATTTTCACTAAACCAAAACACTTTTCTCACCTCCCGATTTATGACTTCTAAAACTAAACCTCTCGCAACAACAAGGAGCTCGGAGCATGGTGGGCAAAGACGACCATCGTCATCAGCAGAAACTCCGAGTCTACTTCACAGAAACTTTCTTAGAATTAAATAACTAAGCCATAGGATTTCGAGGTAGTTTTCCTAGTGCAACATAAATACTCAACTCTTCGTTAGGCATTTGCATGATCATGTCATGTAAATTAAGCCCTAACCGGTCTTAGGACTCCGAGGTAGTCGTTTGATACGACATAAACCCTCAAATCTTCAAGGCTATTTGTATGATTTTATCATACAAATATAAGTCCAAATTAATTAAAATTGGCAAGATTGAAATACTAAATAAACATTAGGACTTTCCTAAATCCAAGCCAAACAATAGGATAGTTGGGAAATTACCAAAGTTCGCTTCGAATCCGTGATTTCTCCTACCTTTCTTCCATCGAATCCCCAAAATAAAATGTTTCAAACTTGATCCATTCCCTATCGAAATTCCAAAATTCAATCCTTTGAAAACTTAAACTTTGAAATTCTTGAGAGAAGAATTACTGATTATTATCGAGAGTTTTCATAAATGATTCCCGTCATTTAAGATGTAATTAACTATAGGGGCTTTCCCTTATAGGGAATTTTAAGAACTCAGGTAATATAAACCATGTTTAATGCTTGCATATTAAGCAGGGGAATTTGTCGGCTTATAAAATTGGTTCGCAGACCAAACGGATGTCACAAATCTTCTAGTTTATTTAATCAAGCCTCATCGTCAAGCAAAGGTGTCTATTCTTCGGGATAGATACACGGCTTGTGGTGCGGTGCTTGTTTATGTAAACTATTCGGGATATAAGATCAGTTTGATTTCATATCTTAAAATTTTCAAATTTAAAATTATTTTCAAAATCAAATACTAGCTTTCAAATTATTTATTTAAATTAAATTAAAAATTCGCCGACAATTTCTGTTAGGCGACCCCCTTTTTAAAATAAAACACACAACCTAAAAATAATGTCGATAATGGAGAATTCATATATGAAGCTTGGGAAAGATTTAAAGATCTTCTAAGGAAGTGTCCACACCATGCTTTACCAGACTAGTTAATAATTCAAACCTTCTATAATGGATTAGTAGGATCATTGAGATCAATTATCGATGTTGTTGCTGGTGGATCATTAATGTCAAAACCATTTGATGAAGCATATTCGTTAACTGAAGAAATGGCTACTAATAATTTTCAATGGCCCTCTGAGTGGGTAAATCCTAAGAGAATAGCCAGTATTCATGATTCTAATGCGATAACTATGATAGTCTGCATTTTCTAAGAAAATAGATTAATATGGAATGAATTATTCTGCAACACCCCTGGTTTTAGAAGAAAATTCATCGGGATAGATGATAGACTCTCAAATGTCTTATGAAACCTTTTATGCTATACATAATAAAGTCAATAATCCTTATTGGAATTATTATAACTTTAGTTGGAGGAATCATCTAAACTTCAACTGGAATAATACCAATGTTGTCGTTAACCCGCAATGGGAAAAGAATCCTATGAATCCAATTAGAAATCTGAACAACTAAGGAAATACCAATTTTATACCTTCTTATCCTCCTGGTTCTAATAGTAATCATCAATTTAAGTAAAAGAAGTTGTCCTGAAGAAATGATTATGAATATGGGTAATCAAATTCAAGCTCAAAATGTTGCGATGAAGAACATTAAAAATCAATTGAGACATATCTTTACTGTGCTTAAAAATAAACCTTCTAGGAATCTTCCTAGCAATGTTGAGATCAACCCAAAAGATCAAAACAAAGAGCAAATTAAGGCTATTCAATTAAGGATTGGAAAAAAATTGAAACTAAGAGTTCAAAAAGAAGTCGAAGTTGAAAGAGAGGAAGAGAACATTGAGAAAGCTTCTAATAAGATATATCCAGACGAATATCCAATAGAACCAATGAATATAACTGTTGAAAGACCACCTCCTCTTTTTCCTCAAAGACTAAGAAACAAAATAGGGATAAAAGATTTGCAAAATTTTTGGAAATTCTTAAGAAATTGACGATTAATATTCCCTTTGTTGAAGCATTAGAGTAGATGCCTGATTATGTAAAGTTTATGAAGGATATACTTAAAAGGAAGAGAAATTTTAAAGACCATGAGACTGTTGCACTTAGCGGTGAGTGTAGTGCAATTATCCAGAAAAAGCTTCCTAAAAAACTTAAAGACCCAGGTCGTTTCACTATACCGTGCTCTATAGGTGAATTTTTTTCGAAAGAGCTTTATGTGATCTTGGAGCTAGTATTAATCTTATGCCTTTATCAGCTTTCAAAAGATTGGGAATAGGAAAAATTTCACCTACATCTGTGACTCTTCAACTGGCTGATCATTTTATCACTTATCCTAAATGAGTTGTGGAAGATGCATTAGTAAAGGTGGATAAATTTATCTTTCCTATGGACTTTATTGTATTAGATATGGAGGAAGATAAAGAAATTCTAATTATTTTGGGAAGACCATTCCTTGCTACTAGGAGAGCTATGATTGATGTCCAAAAAGGAGAATTAACTATGAGAGTTAATGACTGAACCACTCCGCGCACTTAGCGTAATTTTAATTTTTTGTAAGAAGTGTATTATATATTCTTTAATCGCATGGTTACTATTCAATGAAAGTATACATATCGCTCAAGTAATACAGGGCTCTAATGGAGTCCTGGGTATCGATCCCACAGGGAATATTTTAGAGGTTACAAACTAGGATTATAGAAACCAATTTAGAATCAAAACTTGGAAATCGAAATTGCATATCTGTCAATAATATTCAATCAAAAATGATATGAAGATTTAATAAACTAGTTCTACTAACAAATAACTAATTCTACTAATAAAGTGAAGTTTAAATATATAAGCAAGAATCTTTCTCCTTTGTTAAGAAACTTAAGTGAATGGATAAATAGAATTAGTTTAAAACTATGTTGTGCCAAATAGGAGCATACATATTCTTTACCCTTTGGTCTAGGCATAAAGAACATTGACTAATCCTATGCTTGGTTACTTAATCTGCTGCTAAGTTGGGAGGATACCGACTCTCACTTCGGAGTCCCACGTTCCCCTTGCCTGAGGGCTAACATCTACACTTCAGCACCCAAATGATAGGACCAAATTGAGGATTTTAGCCTGTCACTCTAAAATCTCCAATTCTACACCCGATTTATTTCCCTATTTATTAGCACCCTATTTCTAAGGACTTTGACCTCCCTGAATCTTGGATGTAATCTTTACTTTAGTTGTAAACTCAACATATTTTAACTAATCAATTAGCCAAATTGAAAGTAAAATAAGATTTAATTAAAAATTTATCACAACTTCTTTAAACTTTTTCTTGGCACACTAATTCAAATTACCATTTCACAAAAATATCAAAACAAGGAGAAAGACAGAAAAACTACTCAGATTTCATGGAGAGGATACGATAAAACTTGGATTTCATACATAAAAGCAAAGTTTTACAAACTAAAATAATTAAATACAACTTATCTTAAATTCCTCCCTAAGCAAACTCCTTGAAGTTCCTCTGAATCTCTTCCTTTCTTTACAGTGCGCAGAATTCTCCTTCAAAACGACAATGAGGAAGAAATCTCTCACTTCCCTTCCACTCTTACAATATCTCAAAGAATTCCTTACAAATATCACTAATTTGAACTCACTAACTAACACTCTAGACTTTATGGACTCACTAGACTCACACACTTGACTATCTAATGTTTTAGATAGATACGTGGCGGACACAAATGGACCCTAGTGGACCCTTATTTTGGCCCCAAATTGTTCCTTTAAAGTAGTTGAAAAGTGTCCAAGAGTTTTCCAAGCATCCCTTCAAAAATCATCCACATTCAATGCACATTGTGAGAGAACTGACTTTCCCACCATCGGTGGCCTCGAGCTCGCCGTCGGAGGCCTTTTAGAATACTTAGCCTTGGACCCTTCTACATAAGCTCTGCTGTCAGCGGCCTCGATCTCACCATCGGCGGGCTCCCTTGTAATATTTTCTGAACTCTCGGGAAAAAACTGTCGTCGGCGCCCTAGATCAAATTTTCATAATTTTGGTCATTTTTTCTTCAAATTCACTCCGTTTTGCATATTTTCGCTCCAATGTCCATAAATCTTCATATCTACAACAAATCATTAAAAATACCCTTCTTTAAAGTGCAATATCATCAAAATAATATAAAATAAGCATGAAAATCTTAACATATTTTCAGTGGGTCAATGACCAAGAGGTAACTTTCAACATTCTGAAATCTATGAAGTACCCTTCAACTGAAAAAGATGATGAGTGCTATCGAATGGAAGTCTACGATTATTTGAGAGAAGATTATTTTAAAGAAGTATTTGAAGAAAATTTGGAACGTGAGGATGAAAATGGAAGTGAAAATGAAGATGATTTGGATGATATGAAGAAAGAAAAGTTAGACTTTGTTTAGGAAAATTTTGAAAGATTGGATACTGTGGAAAATGGAGATAAAAGTTTGATTCCATCTATCATTAAACCCCCTGAACTTGAGTTGAAAATTCATCCTAATCATTTAAAGTACATGTTTTTAGGAGAATCATCTACCTTACCAGTCATTGTATCTTCAGATTTAAATGAATATCAAGAACAAAAATTATTGAAAACCTTAAAAAGATACAAAAAAGCTTTTGGTTGGTCCATAGCTGATATTAAAGGAATCAGTCCTTCGATTTGTATGCACATAACTTTATTAGGTGAACAACACAAATTAAGAGTTGATCCACAAAGAAGACTAAACCCAATAATGAAAAAAGTGGTTAAAAAGGAGATTTTAAAGGGGTTAGATGCTGGAATTATATATCCTATTTCTGATAGTGTTTGGGTGAGCCCAATTCATTGTGTTCCTAATAAAGGAGGAGTGACTGTTGATGTAAATGATCAAGATAAAATTATACCGACAAGACAAGTCACAGGTTGGCGAATATGTATTGATTATAGAAAATTAAATGCTGCCACTAGAAAAGATCACTTTTCTTTACCCTTTTTAGACAAAATGCTAAACTGACTTACTGGACACAAGTACTATTGCTTTTTAGATGGATATACCAGGTATCACCAAATACCTATTGCTTCTGAGGAACAAGAGAAAACTACATTTACTAGCCCTTATGTAACTTTTGGTTTTAGAAGAATGCTTTTTGGATGATGTAATGCACCTGCAACATTTCAAAGATGTATGACATCCATATTTAGCAATTTAATAGATGATGGAATAGAAGTGTATATGGATGATTTCTCAGTATTTGAAGATTCATTTGATGCATGCCTATGCAATTTAGAAAAATTTTTATCTAAGCCTCTATGCTAACTTTTGGAAAAAGAGAGAAAGTTTGATTTTAACGATGAACGTTTAAAAGCTTTCGATTTATTGAAGAAAAAGTTAATTTTTGCACTTATAATAGTTTCACCTGATTGGGAGAAACCATTTGAACTAATGTGTGATGCTAGTGATTATGCTATTGGAGTTGTTTTAGGGCAAATACATGACAAAATTTTTAAACTTATATACTATGCTAGTAAGACTCTTACTGCTACTCAAACTAATTAAACTAATACTAAAAGAGAGTTATTAGCAATTGTATATGCTTTTGAATAATTTAGATCTTCCTTAATAGAAGCTAAATGTATAGTGCATACTGATCATTCTGCAATTAAACACTTAATGCAAAAGAAGGATGCAAAACTAAGATTGATTCGATAGATGCATTTAATGCAAGAATTTGATTTTGAGATCATTAATAGCAAAGTGGTCGATAATCAAATAGCTGATCATTTATCTAGACTTGAACAACCTAATTTGGATGATTTTGAAAAGGAAATTACTGAAACTTTTCCTGATGAGCAACTATATAATATTATTGAAGTAAATTTACTGTGGTATGCTGATATTGTGAACTACATCGTTAGTAATATTTTACCACCTGATTTATCAATGCAACAGTAGAAAAAAATTTAGGCATGATGCTAAATTTTATTTCTGGGACGATCCTTTTCTGTACAAGCAATGTAAAGATCTTATTATTAGAAGATGTGTGCATTATGAAGAAACTGAAAAAATTATTCGAGAATGTCATTATTCTGAATTTGGAGGACATTTTAGAATTGATAGAACCGTACATAAGATTTTGCAATCTAGATTTTATTGGTCTACACTTTTCATATATATTTATAAATTTATCAAAACTTGTGATCGGTGTCAGAGAATAGGCAATATATCTAGAAGAAATGAAATGCCTCTTAATTTTACTCTGGAAGTTGAAATTTTTGATGCATGGGGATTAGATTTTATGAAACCATTTATGCATGCATTTGGAAATATATATATACTAATTGTTGTTGATTATGTATCAAAATGGATTGAGGCAATAGCTTTACCTTGGTGTGATGCTAAAAGTGTTTCGTGATTTTTAATAAAAAATATTTTTACAAGATGTGGAATGCCTAGAGTAATCATCACTGATAGAGGATCTCATTTTAAGAATAATCTGATTTAAAGATTGGTGGAAATATATAATATTACGCATAGAATCTCTACAACTTATCATCCCCAAACTAATGGTTTATCAAAGGTATCTAATCGTGAAATTAAACTAATTCTGGAGAAAGTCATTAATCCTGAAAAATTGGATTGGCCTGCTAGATTAGATACTGCTTTATGGGCATGCAAAACTGCTTATAAAACTCCTATATGAATGTCCCCTTACCGATTAATCTTTGAAAAAATCTGTCACTTGCCAGTTGAATTAGAATATAAAGCATAATGGGTGATAAAAAATTTGAATTTTAATTTGAAAGATGCTGGTGAGAAGAGATTGTTGCAATTGAATGAATTGGAAGAAATCAGAAATGAATCTTATGATAATGATAAAATTGATAAGGAAAGAAGAAAAATATGGCATGATCGGAAGATTGTCAAAAAAGAATTTGAACTAGAACAAAAAGTTTATTATACAATATAAAATTTAAATTATTTCTTGGGAAACTGAAATCTAGATGGACAGGACCTTTCATTGTCGTAAAAGTGTATCAGTTTGGAGCTGTGATTATCGAAGATCCTAAATCTGAATGAATATTGAAAATTAACGGCCAAAGATTAAAACCATTTTTTGAAGGCAATATAACTAATTTTAAAGAGGTTTTAATGTAGGATCAACATGAATAATTGAAAGTTAAGTCGAGCTGAAGACGTTAAACCAAGTTCTTTGTGGGAGGCAACCCACAGTTATTGAATGTGTGCTTTGTTTTATATGTTACCTGTGTTTGTTTGTTGCTTAATTAATTCTTGATCTTCCTTAATTATCATTAATAATATTTAATAAATGAATCGAATCGAAATTTGGAAAAAATTTAAACTAGCGTCGAATGGTGCTGCTATCAGCACTGGATAGCGCCGCTATTCAGAAAATCATTTCTCATCTTTAAAATCCAAGATTTGGCAGTTCTAGGCTGTAACTCCTCCATTAGAACATCCAAAAACTGCCCCTAGATGCTGGAACTTCCAAAGGAATGAAGAGGAAGACCCAAATTCTTGTCCAAATGGATTCCGACTCGATGGAAATTCAAAGATTTCAAGTGATCAACCGCAGAAAGTTCATAAGTTTCGAGGCGGAACAGCTTTTCAACAAAAATATCTCAAAAATGAGATTAATTAAGGAGTGAGGCTTTGTAAATTGAGGTAATAATTCTTATTCAGAGATGTTGGGAAGTATTGTGTTATACTACTACAACTGTAGTTGTTCCGGTTGTGAAGGAGTTTTATGAAAATCTTCATGGAATCAACCATGGATGAGTTTATGTGCGAGGTAGGTTTTTCACATTTACTCTTGCAAAGATTAATGATTTATACATGACTGAGAATGTGTCAATCTGCCACTATTCAAATTTTGCTCCGATGAAGGATAATATGAATGACATATACAGATATCTGACGGATGAAAGTGATGAATGGGAGATAAGAGATAGAAGGTATGTAAGTTTCTCGACCACACTATTAAATCCTACGTCGAAACACTTACATTACTTCATTTGTGCAAAATTGCTCCCAACAATGAAAACAAGTAAGGTTACTAAGGAGTGTGTTATGTTGAATTATTGTATTCAAATGGGAATGCCTTTTGATGTTGGTTCGATAATTGTTAAGTATGCTTTGGGATTGATCATTCATGGATCAAAGTATGGGCTTGGAAATCCTTCCACCATCTTTTTCCTCTATATTCAATCACAAGTACCATATGAGAATTGGGAAAGAGTACTTCTACCTTGGAAGCCTATAGACCCAGCAGATGCATATAATAATTAGGTAATTAGTGATATGAATGATATGAGCATTATTGAAGATCAACCATCTCAAAGGTTAGCACCTATTCCTCCTTATTTCCTGAAATTTCACAGATCATCTTGAAGAAAATCAAGAAATTAGAGAAGGAAGTACAACATCTGATAAATGCATTCAACAATCTTTCTGATTTCTTTGATCATCTAGATTGGAGAATGAAGGAGCATTTTGATCATTCAGGATATCTTGAAGGAAGTTTGACTTGATTAATGAGAAGGGAAGGTTGGATTGAAGAGGATTCTACTGAAGAATTCTCATTTCATCCATTCTAAAATTTATTTGTTCATGTTCAATCGATGGGAGATCTTAGAATTGATGATAGTTTGGAGGAAGAATGAAAACTTGATTAGTGTATTTATGTGTTTGTATGTCTGATTGCTTTACTTTACTTTACTTTATTTGGTTTGAATGTTATATTTGGACATGCTTGTTTGTTTAGTTTTCAGCATTATTGTGTTGTGGTTGTGTGTGACGCTGAACTTAAGATTATATGGCTTGAAAATGTGTAATGTTTAGTGTTGTGTATATGTGTATGACTTATGAATTTTATATATGAAAGTAATGTTATGTGTTGTTTGTGTTAAAAAAATATCATTTGCCAAGGCTTTAGGATGTTATTAAATGCTTAATTAGACTAATTAGACATCAGAGCAGGCTTGAAATAATCGAAATTGCAAAAGAAAGTCGAAAGCCCAGTTTTTGAACTGGCGCTGCCACCAGCACCGGACAGCGCCAAAAGTCAGAGAGCTTGGCCATTTCAGCAGAATAATGTGCTGAACGGCGCTGCTTCCAGCGCCGGACAGTGCTCGAACGCAAAAAATGGCCGAAACTCCAAATTTTCGTTGTTTAACCCTAGGACCCGCCATTTTTGTCCAAATATTTTTCTTCAACCTCCAGTCAAGGACGATTTTCGTGCCTAGGGCTCACTAGCATTTAGATTTGAAGCAATTTCGTGGCCGGAAAAGTTTGAATTTCATCTTCTCTTGGTAAGAGCTACACTTTAACCTAAAATGTTTTGATTTTGACTGTGGAAATCTACTACATTAGGAAGATTTGGAATTTTGAAGTTTTGGGAGAAACTTTGGAGATTTTTTATGGGTTTTGAGTTCTTATCTATTTAAATTTATCTGGTAGTCGATTGCATTGTAATTTAAAATTGATTTGGAAAATTTTAATATTTTTAGATAAATGGCTCCAAGATTGGCTAAGGGGAAGAGGAAATTTGAATATGATGAAAGTATATTTGTGAATTTCAAAGCCTATTCACATTTTAGTACATTTCTTAGCAATAAGAAATGTATTCAGGAAAGAGCATGAAGAACTGATTGCTAATCGTCAATGGGAGATTTTCTATTATTTCACTGCAAGTGCGATGTTGGGTATTGTTCGGGAATTTTATGCTAATCTGTATTATTCTGAGAGTGAATTTATTCTGGTTAGAGGCTAAATGGTTGAATTAACCCTTGCCAACATAAATGCATTTTATCAGTTGAGAGCACCCCACCATTGTGAATATGAAATTTTTTCTATCACGAATCAAGCATTGAATGAGATTATAAACTTTTTGACTGATGGAAAAGGGGAATGGAAGATTAAGCAGAGAATGAAAGTTAATTTTTCCCTTTCTACTTTGAATCATGTATCAAAAGCCTGACATTATTTCATTTCTGCAAGACTGTTACCTACCAACCATCACAGTGATGTTACTGTTGATAAAGCTATTTTGAAGTACTGTATTCATAATATGAATAATATAAATATTAGGGGTATTATTCATAAAAGTATTTTGACAAGCTCAAAAGGAGAGACTATAGGAGAGCTAGGACACCCCAGTCTGATTCATGCTTTATGTATTCAGGCAGGTGTAATGATTGAAGATAATGATGAGGTAGTTCACCCTTTGAAGCCTATTACTAAATTAAATTTGAAAACTTATGAAGCCTATGTAGGATGGAAATGGAGTAAGAGAGCTGATGAGCCTTCTTCTAGTCGAGATAGACCATCTACATCTAGGGAGCCTATTCTGCATGATGTTATGGATCAATTGGAAAAGTTAAACACCAGAGTAGAGGGACTAGAAGTAAGGAACAAAATTAATGATGATTATCAAGTGCGGTGGAGAAAATATGAGATAGCTTATCATGACGCACAGACGAGATTTTTTAGGGGAGACACTGATGTTGTATTTCCTACTTACCCTGAGTATACTCCATACCAGCATGAGGATCATGATGATGGTGGAGCTCCTGCAGAAGATGAAGATTGGTTGTTTGTGTATTTTTATTTTTCATTGAACTTTGTGATGTATGTGTTTTGTATTTGTGATGTACCTTAGACTCCTTATGATTTGTATCTGAGATGTTATATGTGTGTTGGATGTACTTGTAGTAGACTTTTTTGTTGATTTGTGATGTATTTGATGTGATAGTGAAGTTTTTTATGTGTTTGGTTTGCTAGTTTAATCTGTACAAGTAACAGTTGGATGTTAATGTTATGTGCACTGTTTAATGTATTTAAACTTCTTCTTTATAAACTTCAAACCCATAATTGTGTATAGAAATGTTTCTTAATTATTTTAGGTCTATTATTCTACTTTATGAAGAAAAACCTACTAAAACTCAAAGTTATGCAAAGCCAGTATATTGAATTATGAGTTATATTTAGATCTTTTCTTTCTTCCATGTTAATTATATTCAAAAATCTAAGTTTGGGGAAAGGGAAAGAATTAACTGTTAATTGTTCTCATTTAAAATTATTTTCAAAAATTAGTAACATGATTTCCGTAATATAACTCAATTTCGTATAATCGTATTTTGATTTCATTTTATAAAATTGAATGAAAGTGTTTGGTAATGAAAAGTAATTTTGTAATGTAAGATAATTGGTATAAAAGTATAAGACTATAGCCAACTATTCAAAGTAAGAAAAACTGTATGTTTGAAATATTAAGAATCTTAAAATTTTATTTAATAGGAAAGGATTAAGGATCTATGATGAATCATTAATAAGCTAAAGAAATGCCTATAAGGTAAAGGAATGTGGTAAGTTTCAAATTTAGGGTGAGAAGGGTGAAGTTCAAAATCATTAAAAGCTATCCAGATACAGTAATCCTCACTGAAAAACAAAAGAAAAGAAAAGAAAAAATCAAAAGAAAAGAAAAGAAAAGGAAAAAGAAAAAGAAAATAAAAGAAAAGCAAAAAAGAAAAAGAAAAAGAAAAGAAAAGAAAAGTGAGGAGAAACTTGAGGAGATGCCTAATAAAAAATTGGCTTCACTTGGACCTACCTAAAAAGAAAAAACTTAATTACTTTCCTGAACTTATGTGTATGGATTATCATCTTTTACTAATAGTGTTCTCATAAACTTCTTTTCATGTAATCCTTTTAAGTGCCTTAATAAGATAATCTACAAGCATTTTTGAAATGAATAGAAAGCTAGAACTCTTAGACTTGATTACTAGATATTCTTACACCTGCAGAATTTGTTTGAATTATTCAAAGATCTTTCTGAAAATTTTACTATTGTACTTATCTAAATCAAAATTATGGTATTCTAGAAAGAAAGTTCATTGCAGTGGATCATAATTTTATGTATTAACTAGAACTACTTGAGGACAATTAATAGTTAAGTTTAGGGGATCTTGATCCATTGAAAATTTGATAGCTTTTTACTATTCATTTCATACCTATTTTTGATGATATTGCACTTTAAAGCAAAGTATTTTTTATGATTTCATGCAGGTACAATGATTTTAGGCCTTTGGAGCAAATGGAAGTGAAAAGGAGCAAATTTGGAGCGAAAAAGGCGAAAGTGTATTTTATTGAACTAGCGCCGGACGACAATGTCACCAGTACTGGACAGCTCCAGTTTCCACAGAGTTACGACATTTTGGCAGAATAATGCGCCTAACGGCGCTCCTATCAGTGTCGGATAACGCTCTAACCCAATTTTGAACTAGATTCAATGTATTTGGCTAGATTTTGAAAGGTTACTTGAGGAAACTCTTGGGAATTCAGTTTTGGCCAAATTTAAACACCTTTGGAGCCACGTTTCAAAGGGGGGAAGGAAGGAAGTGAAGAGTTCAGAGTTGAGAGAGTGAGTTCTTTCCATTTTTGTGTAGGAAGTTATGTTTGTGTTTTTCTTTTCTAAGGAGTGTGAGAGCAGAGGGAAAGTGAGAGTTTCTTCTTTCTTACTATTCTAAAGAGAGAATTGTGTGTTGTTGTGAAGAAAGAAGAGGAGTCAAAGGAATTCCTTGAGATTCGCTTAGAGAAGAGTTTGAGATAAGTTGTCTTTACTTTACTCTGTTTATATGATGTTGTTTTTATATATGAAATCCATGTTTTGTCATCTTTTCCTCATGAGACTTGAGTAGATTTCTTTGTCTTTCTCCTTTTCATGTGATGTGTTCATGTTGTTAAATGGAAATGATGTGTCGATTTATTATGGAGAATTTTTGATGACCTTTTCACTTAGAACTTCATTTACTTGATCTGGCCAATTGAATTGTTAAAACTTGTTGTGAAACATATGTTCTGAAAGTATTATGAGTTCCACAATAAAAGTTGGGAAACATATGTTCTGAAAGTATTATGAGTTCCACAATAAAAGTGAAGGTCACTTTCAAATTCCATGAATGGTGAAGTTCATAGGTGTTGAGTGCAAAATAAATAGGGAAATATACTTTGATGGGCGTAGAATTAGAGATTTCAGAGTGACAGGCTGAAATCCTCAATTTGGTCTTAATGTTTAGAAACTAAAGCGAGAGTTAGCCTTCAGGTGAAGGGAAGTGTGAGCTCTGGAGTGAGAGCGAGTATCCTCCTAGCCTAACAACGGATTTGGGGACGAAACTTAGGATTAGCCAATGTTCTTTATACGCTGAAATATGGGTAAAGAATAGGAATGCTCCTATTTGGCACAATACATTTTCATCACTGATCTTTGTCACAATAATCATCACATTATGAATGGAAAGGAGGAAGACTCTTTCTTGCAATTGAACTTTGTTATAAATTTGGTCCTGTGTTAGTTTAACTTGCTAGACTTTAGAACGTGCTTTGGTAGATATAGTAACTGAACTTGTTTGTCTTTACTTCAAGAATTAACTACTTGCAATTGTGTTGTGATTCGATAAGAGATTTATGTGCTATGCCATAAAAGTAAAGCCTCCCTATGGGATCGATATTCCAGAACTCCACTAGAGCCCTGTATTACTTGAGCGATATGTATACTTGCGTAAATTGTATGACTCATTATCATTTAAATCAATATATAAATATAAATCTGAGTTCATTAATTTTTTCAAATTAATAAAGTCGCACCAATATTGCACTTTAAAGAAATGTATTTTGCATGTTACTTTGTAGATATGATGATTTTAGGTAATTTGAGCAAAAAGAAGCAAGAAAGGAAAGAATTTGGAGCAAAATAGGGCGAAAAACCAGATTTTGAAGTTCTGGCACTGTCATCCCCAGAATGGGCACTGATGGTTCATTATTTCCTAGAGTTCAGATAATTAAGCGCGATAAGGTGCCGATGGTGCCCAATGTCGGTGGAGGCTAAATTCAATATATTTTGATGACTTTTGGAGGGATTCTTGAAGCATCTCTTAGGAAAATCGTCCTTAGACTATTTAATTTGATCTTGGCACCAGAATTCAAGAGAGGAGTCTAGAGAAGAAGTGGTGTGAGAGTTTGTAAAGTGTTTTAGAGTCTAGATTTTGGTGTTAAGTGTTGTTTTATGAGGGATTCTTCTCAAAAGAGTTGTAGGAGGAGAGGGAAGGTGAGAGATTATTTACTCCCTACTATTTCAAGAGAGAATTGTTTGTTGTTGTGAAGAGAGAAGGAGATTCAAAGGAACTTCAAGGGATTTGCTTGGGGAATAAATTGAGATAAGTTTTATTTACTACTTATTATTTGTATGAATTTTCTTTTATATATAAAATCTTTGTTTTGTCGTATCTTCCTCTTGAATTCTGAGTAGATTATATTGATTTTCTCTTTGCAATGGTATATTGTGAAGTGATGGTTTAGATTGGATGCACCATATAAATGTTAAGCAATTGTGATAATTTTTCTCTTTGTACTTCCTTTACATTTCGATCTGGCTAATTGAATTGTTAAAAAATGTTGTGAAACATAAGATCCGAAAGGACTATGCTTTCTACAATAAAAGTGAAAATTACATGCAATGTCCATGAATGAATGATATAGTTCATGGGGGTTGGTGCAAATAAATAGGCAAATATGTTTATTGGGCGTAGAATTGGAAATTTTAGGGTGGTAGACTAAAATTCTCAATTTAGTCCTAGTGTTTGGAAACTAAAGTGAGAGTTAGCCTTCATACGAAGGGAAGTGGGAGCTCTGGAGTGAGAGCTAGTATTCTCTCAGCCTAACCACGAATTTAGAGACTAAACCTAGGATTAGCCAATGTTCTATATAACACTTGGAAGAGGGTAAAGAATAGGTATGCTCTTATTTATCATTCATTCACCATAACATCATTGTAAGGGGGAGGACACTTTCTCTAAATTTTAACCTTGCATTAAAAAACTTATAGTAGTAGTAGTTAACTTTAATTTGAAATATAGAAGGTACTTTAGTGATCTTAAAATCTCTAACATTGTTAACTTTTGCAACTTTAGTATTTAGTTTAAGTTCATTGCGGATTTAAATATTGGTTTTCTGTGCTATGCCTTAAGGTTTGCTTCCTCCCTATGGCATCGATAACCAGAACATTGTTAGAGCCCTGTCTTATTTGAACGTTGCGTATACTTGCATATAGATTGGCTGCTTTCTTATTAAACTGATTATAATTTGTGTCTGAACAGAAAAAACTTTTCATATATTTATTCCTAGGTTGCAGCCACGCATCAAAGACCAATAAGGAAATCCCCTAGGGATTTTACAAAATGATGAAGTGGATCTGATGACATCAGAGATAAAGAGAATGGTAAAGAGGATGGTTGAGTGGCACATACTGCGCTAGATTGCATTCCAAATAGTTGCAGTGGGAGATTGCATTCTGCCCCATATTGATCACCGTGACTTCGTGATATTTTTCTGCATGATCTCGTTTGTTAGTGAAAGCAACATTTTGTTCGGAAGAGAAATTTAGATTTTTGGACCTGAAAAATTTAAAGGTTAGGTCGAGATCTTGTTGCCATTTGGATCAGTTTTGATATTGAAAGGAAACGGAGCAAACCTGTCAAAACACTGCATACTTGGAGCGGTACAGCACCGCATTTCAGTTAATTTCCGTCGAATGAACGAAGATAAGACAGACACCATACTGATATGAGCCAGACCCATACTTGGAGTGTAATTGCTGTTGGAGCTGTGAAATAGCTGTAATTTTGAGTGTACGCGAGGGGAATTCTGTCTTGGAGCATAACGTAGGAGGTTAACTTGTTCACATGGTGACCTCAAAAGATACACAGTTGCTACTTTTGTACCAGCAGCAACACATGACATGATATTTTAGCTTTTTTTCGGATATATTACAAATTTTTTGGATGCCTCGCATAATATGATTTTAGTTGTACCGCATTTTCAAGACAAGATCAACAAAGAGCTAGTTTTTCTTTCATTACAATTTGTACCTCTAAGTGCGCTATGGATGAAAAAGTCGCAGGACCATACAACAACAACAACAACAACAACAACAAAGCCTTAATCCCACCAAGTGGGGTCGGCTACATGAATCCTTTTTCTCCATTGTGTCCGATTTAGTGTCAAATTTTCGTTCAATTCTAATAAATTAAGATCATTTTTTATGCAATAAGCCCAAGTTTTCCTAGGTCTGCCTCTGCCTTTCTTAACATAATCGCAGGACCATACATTGGTCTAAAATTGTAACAAACAAAGAAAAATTGAAAATGAAATCAAAATTCAAAATAAAATGGAATGAAAATTCAAAACGAAAATGAAATGAAAAAATAACAAAAGCAAACAAAAGATAAAATATAAAATCAAATCAATGCAAATCCTCCTCGAAATCCCGAGTTCCTCGCTTGTTCTATGAATTTCAATTCTTCATAGCGTCACTTCTCACAAATATGAAATGATCTCATAATTTTCTACAACTCTCCATGAATTCACACAAATTGCACAACTTCTACCCCCTTGAAATTCCACAAACTCTATACAATTTTCCCCCATAAATCTCTATAAGTTTCCACATTCCTTCCATAAATTCTCTACATTTCCAAAATTTTGAGGTCGGTACCAAAATTCCTGATTCTCATTTTGAGGCTAGAACAGAAATTTCAGTTCTTATCTTGGGGAGTCAGTACCTAAATTTTGATTCCCTCGGTCACCTATTAGGCTGGATGTGAATCCCTAAGCTTTCCTTCATAATGTGATCCTCTTTCTATTTCTTGAGTTGGATGTGATTCCCTGAGCTTTCCTTCACAACGTGATAATCCCTAAATTTCTGCTTCCCATCCGAGAAATTTTCCGCCTTCCATGAAATTCCAAGGTCGGAGCATGGTCATCTAATTCCTTCAAAATCCCAAAATTTCTGCTTCTACCCGAGAAATTTTTCGTCTTCCATAAAATTGCAGGGTCAGAGCATGGTCAGCCGAGTCCTTCAAAATCTCTAAATTTTCGCTTCCTATCCGAGAAAGTTTTCGTCATCCTTGAAATTCCAGGGTCGGTGCAAGGTCGTCTGATTCCTTCAAAATGCCTAAAAGTTTGCTTCCTATCTGTGAAATTTTTGCCATCCATGAAAATTTTCCACACCCGCGAAATTCAGAGATTGGTACCGAAATTTCGATTCTCATTCCCGAGGTTGGTTCTGAAATTTCAGTTCTCATCCTTTGAGATCAGTACCTAAAGTCTGATTCTCCTCTTCTGAGATCGGCACTGAATTCTCATTTTTGAGACTGGTACCGAAATTCCAGTTGTCATCCTCCGAAATCAGTACTTAAATTCTAATTCCCTCCTCTCATGGTTGGTACCTAAATTTTGACTTTCCCCTCTACACTGTCCTTAAACTCAAAGATTCCTATAAAATTAAAATTCTCAAATCAAAGTGAAATTTCCACATATTCAAAATTACATAAAGTCAAATTCCCGTAAATTTAAAACTTAAATTCAAATTCAAATTTAGAAATGCAATTCTAAATCTGATACCAACTTTGAATAGAATCTGATCTCCTTCAGAATGTAGAGGCTTGAAGTTCATAGCTCCCTAATAAAGGTATTTCACCCGCTTTCCCCAGCGAGAGTTCCTGAGCTTGAAGATTTTCTACCAGATAATCCCCAACAGACATGTTCTCGTTGAAATCTATGTTCTATTTTGAGTGTACTAACTCAGACAGTTGTGTTTGTTTTGTTGATCTTGTCAGTCAACAACAATACGTGTGGTGTGCTTGTCCAGCACACCACACCTATTGGGGGTCCATTTGTTGGCATCACTTTTGTTGAGGTCTAGTCTTTCTTCAGAATAGCCTAAGGTCTAGCCATAGGACTCTCTTGGTGACTATCATAAAAGACTAACAATGGAACCCTAAACCCAAAGAAATTTAAAACACTTATTTGCTTAAATTGGAGTTTCAAATGCTTAAAGTCTTACCTTTAAGTACTTAAAAGGATGAGACTAAGCATAAGAAAGCTCAAGAGATTTCGATCCACCCGATATATATATATATATATATATATATATATATATATATATATATATATATATATAATTTGATAGTCATTCTTAATAATTTTATAATGTGGATACTATGTAAGTATATGTATCTTTTATCCATTAATATAGAACTTTCCGATTAATCGCCAAGATATCGAACCCACAGAGAAATTGATAACAAAGAAAATAACTTTTAATTCAGAAAATAGAAAATTAACTTTTTTACATTTGGAAAAGATCTTCTCAAACTATACATAATATTTTAGGAAATAATTTAATTCTTTTTGTTAATTTTTATACTTTGAAATGAAAGTAAGCACCTACTTTAACTAAACTTTTATAATATGAAAGCTTATGCAAATGATATCTTTTTCCTTTTTATAAATTAGTAACAAGTTATGGAGAATATTTGTTGTGGAAGTATCTAAAAATGGGTTTTGCCAAATAGGAGCAATAATATTCTTTACCCTTACTAGAGATGCTATAAATAATATAGGTTAATTCAATGCTCTAAAAATCATGAAGACGGGTTATACAGAAAAGATACTAGCTCTCACTCTAGAGTTTCCTTGATTCCCTCCACCTGGGGTCTAACATCTCATATCAAAATATAAGACAATAAACCAAATTGGGGACTTTAGTCTGTCACTCTAAAGTCCTCTAATTCTACGCCCATCAAAGTATATCTCCCTATTTATTTGCACTCAACCATATGGATTACATTTTCACCCATACAATCTCATGTGATTCTTTCCAATTGTTGACTGAGACAATACTACACTCGATCTTACATGCTCTCACAATATATTTTAACATCTTAATTGGTCAAATCAAAAAGTAAATAAAGTGCAAGGTTTTGAATCAACACAACTTCTTCCAACATTGAAGTCCTATACTTTACACAACATAGTTCCATAACTTAATTACTACATCATTTTAAGGAAAATATAAAGAAAACTACTCAGAATTCATAGAGAAAATACAATCACAACTTGTTTTAAAATTAGATATCATAGTGAAAACACAACAAGTCTTAATTAAAAACTAAATGTAATGCAAAGATAAAGACTTACCTGTAAATTATCTCCACAGAACTCTTGAAGTTCCTTTCAAAACTTTACTGTCCCTTACACTACTCTTTAGAGGTTGGCGCCCAAATTCATAGACTCCAAGTCTCAATTCTAGTCCTATTACAAACTATATCACATAAAGTAAAGATGGTGAAGTGGAGAGGTGCGTTCTAAAATAACTCTATAACATAAACCTCACTCTTAAACACTAACCACACACTCCAACAACAACTATTTTTCTGATCTTCAAGTCCACTTTTTATGCTTTTAAAAAGGTGTCTTCATATCCCTTCAAATTGTGTCTAGATTCAATGTATCTTCCAAGAGATGCATCCTTTCTAGTGTATTTTAAAGTTAATTTGGCACCAATAGGTAAGTACTCACGTTCTCACCAAGAGATGCCTCCAAACCCTCTTCAAAATGACACCTAAATTAAAATAACCCCTCTTTTTAAACTACCATACTTAAGCGCGAGATACATGTGCTTAGTCGCGAGCCTGCTAGCGCGTAAGCTTCAGATCCAGGTGTTGACCTCATTTTTGATGAGGTCTTCTCTTCTTCTTTTTAGTGCTTAGGATCTAGCCTTAGGCTTTTCCTTTGACTATCTTAGAGGACTAGAATTGGGACCCACCTTTTAGAAATTCAAACCACTTCTTAACTCCCCGCAAACTCCACAAACTCGACCGTAGACCCCTAATCACCTAGAGGGTTGAAATCAAATGTGGAAGTTTAAAGGATGAGTTCCTATAGGACTCTTCGGCCTCAGGATCGCCTCGGCGGCCCGGTCTCGGTGAAGGGGCCGACTTACACACACCACACTTATACACTACACCTACACACTACACTTCCACATACTTCATAAAACCACACCCATACCTAACTCGACCTCCCGACTCATGTAGGTGATTCACATGGATGGTCCTTAACCCCTAAGCCCTCGCAAGAGGGTTAGGAACAACATAGCTGAATGCCTCAAGTGAGTCCCTTCATGGCTCATGTGGGCTTGATATGGCTTCATGGCTCAACCAAAATGACTTCTTTCCACCCAAATTCACCCAATCTTCAATTTCCCAAATTTTCAATTTTTGACCCCCGGGACCCTACACCTACTAAACCTACCCATAACCCTTAAAATTATCCAAAATTCTCAAAAATTTCCAAATCACCCAAAATTCTCCAAAATCATTCCCAAACATTTCCACATCACTTAAACTGATCATCCATACCCAAAAATACCAAAAATTCCAAGAAAACCTCCCAATACCCTCCAAATACCCAAAATACCCCTCTCGCCTAAAATTCCAAAAATTCAGAAAATTCCCAAAAAATTCCAGAAAATCCCAAATATTCCCAATTTCATTTTGTCCAACTACACCATGGGCCAATTTTGTCAATTTACCCTACTTTTGTCAAAACCCCAATTTGACTCCATTTTAACCCAAACCTAACCCAAATGAGCCCAAACCCCAAAATCAAAGCCCAACCAAAGCCAAAACCTCTTTGAAACACCCCATAAACATTTCTCAACATTGATTTTATATCAATTTCAACCCTAGCCCAACATTAGCCCAACTTGGCCCACTTGGACCTACATAGGCCCACTTACCAAATAAATCCAAATTCAAACCAATTCAACTCCAAATCACATCAAATTGATTCCAAGCCCTTCATAGAACATCCCTAAACCAATTATGACATTTATTTGACAAAGTTCTTCACAAAATTTTTATCCAAATGCCCATCCTAAAATCAAAAGCCCATTTCCCTTAAACTTTCCTAAAAGCCCACTCCCTTCAAATTCAAAAGCCCAAATTCATCCAAAGCCCACATGACACTTCCTTTCATCATCCATTTAATCAAAATTGTCCCTAAGTCCTAAATTCACCATCAAATTATTCCAAATCAGGTTTCATACAAATTTCCATCAAATTACCAAAAATTCTTAAAACCCATTTTCATGAAATCGACCCAAGCTTTTCCCAAGCCAAATGGAGCCAAGGATGAGCCATTCACAAGCCATATGAAGCCATGAAAGTTTGGCATGTGACCATGCCATTAATGGCAAAAGGAGGAGGTCCTTTAACCATCTCCTAAAAGTCATTAGCCTTTAAGCATGTCTCCCCTTAACCAAGATTTAATCCAAATATTCTTGGATAAGGACATCACCACCTCTTGACCAGCTAGCCTAACTGATTTTCTCAGCCCAAGACCAGCCATGGGGAGGTGAACCCAACCCAAACCAATGGGTTGACCAATTTCAAGCCAAAATGACCCCTTCCCCATTCCATTTTAAATCAAACCCTTTACACATGGCCAATGCTAATTGACTGCACTAAGCCCCAGCCCTGACCTCCCTGACCAAGATGGTGACCCATGCTTGGCCGGCCGACCACCGTGCCGCCGGAAAACACCATGGCCGAGAGCTCACATGTGAGCCAACATCGAAATTCTCACTTGCCGAGCCGCCCCATGCCTAGTGGTCACCATGGTCGTTCTTCTCCTCACCGCAGCAATCGATCCCATGCCTCAACTCCCCCGGAGGCCCTCCACCCTCTCCTATTTAAACTCCTCCCTCTCGGCCATGAGAAGAGCTAAGCACAAACCTTGCCAAAACTCTGCCAAAATTGTTCCGGACTCCTCCCCATACACGAGCACTTGATTCCCGATGAGATCCCCCGCCATTTCTCCTCTCGCGAGCTCAATTTCGCAGTCGAAATTCCACCCAAAACCAGGACACTTCTCCACAGCTGAGCCAATTCCCAAATTGATTGGTTCTACACCTTCACTGCACCAAGGGAAGGTGTCCACCAGCAAAAGCCCCATCTCCGAGCCACCCGGCTGCTCCAGCCTCCAAGCTTTGTGATCGGGCTTGGTCGAAATCACATCCGGACAATCCACTGCACCGGGAGACTTCATCCGGAGCTTGCTAGGATCCAATCGAAGGTGCAACAACTCTCGATTGAAGCCACACTTCTCCGAGCAAAGGTATGAGCTAATTCTTCATCTCGAGCTTCGGAGATTCTCCATTTCAAATGCCTTATTTTCAATGCATGTTAACCGTATAGATGTGTTCGTCTCTTCAAGACGAATCCATAGAGCATAAGAACATAAAAATCCATCGAGTATCGAGTGAGATCTGTGGATTTAGTGTGGACGGCTCTCGGGTGAGGACGCTCGGGGACGATGAACGGATGCCGTCCATTCAATACACGCGCGGACGAACGGCTCGGACGGCGTCGGACCAGAGACGGTACGAGAACCGCGGGGCCCGGCCGCCGACTCGGGTGGCGGCGTCGAATGGGAGCGCGACACGCGGCGTTCGGAGCCGCCGAGGCCGACGCGGCGCCGCGTGGATAAATAGAAAATTAGGATATTTTTCTATTTATTTAATTCCCTAAACTTCAAAAATTCATATCTCCGTGTAGAAAAATCGAAAAATAAAATAAAAATACCCTCTCGCTCGCTGAACAGAGGAGAATAATGTGGAAAAGAAATCATTTAATTTCATCAAGTATTTTATTTTTTATAATTTATTTACTCTCTGCATTATTTTAATTCTCCATGCATGCATACAATTCACCATGGCATGAGACCATAGTGGCTTTCAAGCCTCCGAATTTGGGAACATTCCCCGAATTTTCCAAAGTCGAGGCCATCCCTATGAAAAGTTATTGATTTTTCAAATTCAGAGTTATCGTTTTGAGTATTTTAATTCCAATAAATAGCATGTTGTGAAATAAATTCTAGGAAAATTTGGTGATGTTTCTTATGACCAGAGAACCTTAGGAAAAATAGGTTTTGACTTAGTTCATTTAAAACAACCCTAATCGGCTTAAAAACCCAAAATAGGTCTTTAATTAATTAAAGTTAATCATGCATCAAATTGACTTGAAATCAATTCTCCACTGACCTTTAGGATCAGAGGAACCCATCATAAAAATTTGAGGTCAATTGGACTTGGTTAGCCCCACTAATCGGGTCGATTAAGCCACTTAGTCATTTTAAACTTTAAAAATTCATAACTTTTAAAATACTTTTTAAAAATTCACCAAATTGGTTTTGGAGCCTCTCTGATATTAGGGGAATTTAAGAAAATTAAAATTTCAATTTTCTAAAAAAGTTGATTTTTAATCATATTTTAATATTTTTAATAATTAAAAAATAATAAAAATCACAAAAATAATAAAATTCACCAAAATGTCACATTTTGAATTTTAATCACATAGGAACAAATCCCACATTTTTCTTAGGTCTATTTAGTGAGATATTAAATTTTAAAGCTTTAAGGTAATTTTAAAATTAAAAAAATATGTTTTCTAGCTTTTTCACTAAAATAATTATAATAAATTATAGAAAAATCAGAAAATTGCAAAATTTGCTTCTCTGATTTCCTTGATATCAGAGAGATTTTTGAAAATTATAAAATCCATTTTTCAACATTTATTTTATTTTTAAATTAATTAACACTCCAAAACTTAAAATAATTATAATAAAAATAATATAATTCAAAAAATCACCAAAATTGGTCCAAGTGCTTCTCTGGTCATTAGGAATGTCCCCTAATTTTCTTAAGGACAGAAACTTTCCCTTAGTCATGTTATTAAATTTTCCTTGGAAATCTCTATTTTTCACCAAAAATAATTATATAAATAAATTAAATACAGAAAAATCACATTTTCTCCTCTCATGTCTTTATTGACATATGAGTGAAGTCACATAAAAATTTCAAGTTCATTTGAGTTCAATTTAGTGAGTTATGAAATTATTAAGCTTAAAGGGTAAAGTGGTAATTAAAATTTTAATCCTTAATTAAAACTTTAGGTTTAATAAAAAAAATTAACAAGTAAAATATTTGATCCTAATCTGATTTGGATGATTGAAATTTAAATAATTAAAGGGTAGAAACCCATTAAGCAATTTTAAAATGATTAAACTTTAATTAAATAATGGATTAAATTTGGAAGAATAATAAAATTGGAATTATTAAAATAAGGATATTATTAGGAAGAGATTTATTCTTTAATTTAAAAAATCCCTAAATTAATTATCTCATTAATATTCAATTCTTAATTAAAATGATAACTCAAATTTAAAATATTAAAAGACTTAATTATTAAATCCTTTTAAAAATTTCAATTAAAATTAAAAATTAAATTAAATTAATTAAATTAAATTAAATTAAATTAAATAAATTAAATTAAATTAAATAATTGAATTTAATTAAATTAAATTAAATAATTAAATTAAATTAAATAATTAAATTAAATTAATATTAAATTAAATTAAATTAAAATTAAATTAAATTAAATTAAATTAAATTAAATTAAATTAAATTAAATCTAAATTAAATTTAATTAAATCAAATTAAATTAAAATCAAATCAAATCAAATTAAATTAATTCAACATCAAATCAAACTCAATTAAATTAAATTAAATTAAATTAAATATAAAGCAACTTGAACACTATTCCAAATTTAAACCCTTTAACTTAAATCAAATCATTTGGAATACCAATTTACCCTCGAAAGTTTTAGTTATCATAACTCCTAAACGTAACATTAAATGAAATGTTACTTCACTTATAGGATATTCAAATGTCCTAGTTCACCGAGCAAGTTAACAAAACTCGAATTCTTGGACGATTAATTCATTTGTATAATTAAATTCATTCTGACTTAAAACAATCCTAGAAATATCGAAAAGATGTTTAAGATTCCTCTTAAGCACTTCCTCAATATGATATGACATTTATAAGAACAATCGAACTTAATCGTTCTTCGATGAAGAAAATCGTCCTCAAACCAAAATACAAAGACCTAGACGTCATAAGAGACGACTAAGCTATAGGATTAGGAATTTGGTAGAAAACCATAACCCTTCCCTTAGCTTTACCTAGGAACTTGCTTAAATATTCTAATTGTGTTTTAAGTGCAAATTGGGATGACTGGAAGACCCTCCGTGTACGCTTTTATTTTATTGCAATCTACTTTCGCAATTTACATTATTGCAATTTACTTAACTCGCATCGCACTTACTTTTCTCGCATGATAAACAACTCGTTGCATGAAAACTCACACCTTTAGGATAGCTCCTAAAACCGAAACCAAATTAAGTTAAAATTCATCGCAAGATAAAATTCACCGCCACAACATTTCAAAATATAAAACAACTCAAAATTTAATCAACAAACGAACACAAAACTACAATTGCAACTAAATTAAAACGTCCTCGTTGGATGATCGGAATACTTCTGATGATGTAACCTACGTGTTGCTAACGGGATTTCCCACGCGTCTAAATGAAAGTGTGGAACTCATTCAACTGAGTTTAGCAAATTCATCCGGACTAAGTGAATCCGATAAAAATAATGATGCCTGAAGGATGGAACCGTGGGATCTTAACCGGTGTCGTTATAATCAACTTTAAGATTTGTTTTAATCAAAACATAAAAAACAACACTTGGAAAATTAAGACTTCTCTAAACCAAAACACTTTTCTCATCTCCTGACTTATGATTTCTAAAACTAAACCTCTGCAACAACAAGGAGCTCGGAGCATGGTGGGCAGCACGGCCATCGTCATCAACGAAAACTCGAACCTACTTCAACAAAACTTTCCTAGAATTAAATAACCAAGCCATAGGATTTCGAGGTAGTTTCGCCTAGTGCAACATAAATCCTCAACCTTTTGTTAGTGCATTTGTCTCGCAAATTAAGCCCTAACCGACTTAGGATTCCGAGGTAGTCGTCCGATACGACATAAACCCTCACATCTTCAAGGCTATTTGTATGATTCTATCATATAAATATAAGTCCTAATTAATTAAAATCGACAAAATCAAAACATTTAAATGAACATTAGGATTTTCCTAAATTTAAGCCAAACAATAGGATAGTCGGGAAATTACCGAAGTTCACTTCGAATCTGTGATTTCTCCTACTTTTCTTCCTTTGGATTCACAAAACAAAATGTTCCAAACTTGATCCATTCCCTATTGAAATTCCAAAATTCAATCCCTCGAAAACTTAAACTTCGAAATCCTCGAGAGCGAATTATTGATTATTATCGAGAGTTTTCTTAGGTGATTCCCATCACTTAAGATGTAATTAACTATAGGGGCTTGCCCTTATAGGGAATTTTGAAGAACCTGTGTAATATAAACCCCGTTTAATGTTTTCATATTAAGCAGTGGAATTTTGTCGGCTTATAAAATTGGTTCGCAGTACCAAACGGGTGTTACAAATCTTCTAGTTTATTTAATCGAGCCCCACTGTCAAGCAGTGTGTCTATCCTTAGGGATAGATACACGGTTTGTGGTGCGGCGCTCGTTTATATAAACTATTCTGGGATGTGAGATCGGCTCAATCTCATATCTTAAAACCTTCAAATTTAAAATTATTTTCAAAATCAAATACTACTTTTCAAATTATTTATTTTAATTAAATTAAAAATTCGCCGACAGCTTCTGTTAGGCGACCCCCTCTTTTTCAAAATAAAACACAACCTAAAAAAATATGCCGACAGATTTCTGGCGACTCCGCTGGGGAAAATTCCTCTCTCCATTATAATCAGATAATTCTGCTTTCAAAAATCGGAAGTGTATCCATGTCCCCTGTGGATCAAACTACCCTTCTTTCCGTTGGAATACTATGTTCATTTCTATCTTGAATGAGTATAGCCAACATTCTCTCGGATTTAGGAGCCACTGTTCAGACACCCCTAAACAGAGAGGTTCCGAGATCCTTTTACCTCATTTCGAGGTGGGGCGGACCCCCAATAAGTGTCGCTCAGGAATGATCCTTCGAGTCGAGAAGTCTTACTTAAGACTTTCTTTTCCTTTCCAACTCGAATCGATTCCTTACCTTCTCTACACTTTTGAACATTCCGTTCTAAATAAACAAACCCTCTAATAAGTGACTCTTTTAACAAATGATTCCCTCTTATAAATACATGAACAAAAATGAGTTCGGACTCTTTTCAATTCCTTTCTTCTCGTCCTAAAGAAAAGAAGCATAACTCGGGACCGACAACCGTAATCTACCTTGCGAAATGGAAGCCCCGAAACCGATTTTCTCCTTCACCAACGGACTCGGACTTCGCCGTCTATAAGGATGAGCCGCCCGACAATGGGATCATCCGATTCGGACGAGGATTTGAAAACACGAACGTCAAGGTCACCGACGTCTCCCTCTTCGCACCGACGAACAAGGTATCCGAAGCCGAGGAGCCACCGCTCGAGTTCAACCTCAGGTCGACCCAAGAGTTTCCTCCCCCGCAAAGGGTCCCGACTAGGAGGAGTACCGCCGTCCGCAGGAGGACCGTTCTTACTACCCCCACCGGTCTAGTTGTTTTCGCACCTACCCCGACTCTCGCCAAATCAAAGGGGAAAGAAATCCGAATTATGGTAAACTCCGTCACCGTGGAGGGCACGGATCTTCCCGTAAGACCTTCCGTTTTCGAAATCGGGTCCGAGCTCAAAGATTCCGTCACCGACAAAGACCCAAAGAAGAAACGAAGTAGAAGGATCGCCGCAGAAGCCGTAGCCGCCGAGATTGCTTTCCTGGAGGAAATTCCAGAGTTGCCAGAATATACACCACTGCCTGACTACATACCACTTTTGGGAGGAAGCAGGTTCCATCCCCTCTCCGCCGCAGAGGACGAGGAGAATGTTCGCAAGATTGCCGCCACATTACCTCACCCCGCATACTACAACGATAGCCGCAAGAAAAGAACTAGAACTACGCCGTTTCGCTCGACCGCAAACTTTGGCAGAAAAGTTAGCAAGGAAGGAAAACCGCCCCGTATCGGAAATTCTACGAAGGATAGGGCGGGTGCCGGCCAAATCCCGTCTCGGGCCCCGAGTAGAGCCCGCCGTCATGACGAAAAGCCAAGCAAGAGAATAAAGGCTAGCCCGCCCGTCGTAGTCTCGGGATTACGGATCAGGGAGGATACCACCTTCCAAAGATTCGGCCGACTGCACCATCCGGTCCTAGCACCTTCCGCCGCTGAAGGATGGTATGGCGTCTCACTACCGGGCAAGCTGAGATCGAAACAACAGCACTCGAGAAAGAAAGTCTCGCCGAGAGGCCGGAATCCGAAGAAAGCGCTACCGCGATAAAGGGGACTCGTGAAAAAGGGACCCGGCAGCTATCGCATGACAACCGCAAAGACACACAGAAAGCTCTGCTAGAAGATGCCATGGAAAAGTTGAGAACCGATATCCAACGATTGGCAAAAGAAAGAGAAGAAAAGTTCGGAGACGAGATTGATTCATCGGAGTTCATGGACGACGAATATGCAGAAATCAACATGGTTGAGACACGAGCTTCATCGCCTTCGCAAGGTGCTCCCGGCACGCGCAGAAAGAGAGGAGCCGAACCGATGAGAAGACAGCCTTCGTGAAAAAGACGACACGATCGCTCAAATGGCGAAGAGGATGGAAGAGATGGCCGTAGCTCCGGCCACTCTCCGCAGTCAAGTACAACCACATAGAGAGACACCCCCGCAGGTCATTCACATCGTAGACGGAGGAAAGGAGATTACATCCGTCAATGGGGATGACCAACTCGAAAAGGATACGACACAAAGTATGATCCCCGAAAAGGATATCAAGAACTTGGTAGCAACAGCAAAGCGAGAAGCCTTAGCACAATCGAAGAACGGGACATCCATTCGGACGGGCAGACCTTACCCGTAAGAATTCGACGCTGTCCAATACCCGAAAGGCTTCGTACCACCTCCGTTCAAGACATTCGACGGAACCGGAACCCCGACAAAGATGTTGCACACTTTCGTGCCGCTTGTTGCAATGCCGGCGGGAGCGATGCATTACTCTTCCGACAGCTCGTCGCCAGTCTGTCAGAATCGCTTTCGACCGGTACGTAGAATTACCAAACGGTTCAGCTGAAGACATTCTCGCAGCTAGAGAGCCTCTTCATCAAGCGATTTGCCGGAGCTTCAAGCACCACATCACTATACGTGATTTAGTGGTAGAGAAACAAAGGCCGAATGAAACTTTGGTGGATTACATACTTCGATGGAGAAACTTAAGTATGAAGTGTGAACCACAACTGCAAGAACAACATGCAATCGGCATCTTGCTTAAAAGCATTCACAGCCCGATAGCACTTCTCCTCAAAGGATTCACTATTAAGACTTTTGAGAAGTTGTTAAGCAAGGCCGGAAGCTTGCAAGAAGAGGCGAAGCAATTAAGTTTCGCCGACAAGACTGACAAGCGTAGCTTCGTGAAGACCTTCGAGAAGAAATCCGGATCATTGCAGTCAGCTGATAAAGGCAAGCAACCAATGCAAATACCACCGTAACGGCCGCAAAGAACCGCAACAGAACTACCAAGAACCCCGGTCCAGCGATCATCGTCTCCGCAAGATGAACAACCGCCTCGCCCGCAACGTACATTGAGGGAGCTTCGAGCAGAGAATATCCGTTCAAAAATGAAGCAAGATCGAAGATGTTCCGTAGTCCTAATGAAGACTCCGGATTTCCACACGCTGAACCTAAAAGACCGGAGGAAGTCAACAAGAAAGGTGATCCCAACTTTCGCCCCTACCACCGGATGCTCGGGCACAAGATAGAAGATTGCATTACCTTTAAAAGTTGGCTCAACGACAACCTTCGGAAAGGAAATATAACAATCCCGAAGGAGTACATGAAGGAACCCCAGAAAGGAGGTTCCGTCAATGTTATCTCAACCGATCCCGTCATTCCGATAGATCCCTATGCAACTGATGATGGATGGACTACCGCCTGGACGAGGTCTTCAAAGAAGATTTTAGACAACATCCGAACCGCCTCGTGCGAGCTTCAATTCGGAGTTCGAGACCCGTTAAGCCGGTACTATCACTTGCGATGAAGAACCACCTCAACAGAGACGATCGAAGAGAAGAAGAAGATCGACGAAGAAGAGGGGACCGAGACTCCTAAGGCTGGACTAGGGGCCGCTTATCCTAGGATAGTTATTTCCGATTCGGGGAGAAATCCCTCGAACCTCTCGATTTTGTATGATTATCTCGCTCACTTCGGTGGGATCATATAATGATAAGGGTGATGGCGTTGGCTACGTTTGACTCGTTTCTAACGATTACGTAACTAGCGACAATCCGGACATCGATTTCGATACCAACGACAATTCTCAAATCATACACGATCTCGACAATCAAAATAACGAAGAAGGCATCCATCAAGGAGGCTACGAGAGTTCAACAAGCAACGGATCTATCCGCGAGTTTCGAGGAGCTCCGCTTACGATAGAGTTAGAGCCTTCGCATTTTGAAGATAATCCGAAGAGCTTGTCATTCCGATTCGGGAGGAGACACCGCAAGTTCAACACTAGATTCGAAGAAATTACGAAGTCAACTTAAGAAGTGGAAAAGTTCTACCTCCAAGAATGGGTCCAAAAGACAAAGGAAAGCATGTGGTCGCTCAAGAAGAACCAACCCTGCCAGTAAGAAATACCCGTTCGAGAAGAAGCCGAGACGCATGAGAACAAAGTGGACTACAACGTGCTAGCCCATCTTAGGAAACTACCGGCCAAACCGAGCATTTACGATGCTCTCATCTTATCAAAGGAGATGAGAGAAGCTCGATCAAGGCCTTACTTGATCCCGAAATTCGTTTAGCTCAAATGGCCGGAGATTCCTTAGATGAGGTTTGCTCGTTAAAGGAACAGCTGAGGCGTTACCTTCACTGGACAATGACCTACTACTGGGATGACAGATCACAACCGACCGTTGTACATTTCTGCTACAATCGGGAAGTTTACGCTCTCCGCAGTATTGGTGGATCCAGGAGCATCAATCAATATAATGAGTCTTCGAACACTAAGATACTTGGAAATCGATGCTCGCGAGCTCGAGGCCGACAAAATGTTATTAAGAGGATTCAACCGTAAAGGAGAAAGAGCCCTCGGGTCAATAACGCTACCGATGAAGACCGTGACTTAGCAAAGACAACCGCGAAATTTCACATAATCGATTCGAAACATCGTTCAACGCTCCGCCGGGCCGACCATGGATACATGAAAACAGGATGGTACCATCATCTCGCACCGCTGCATCAAATACTACGATGGAGGGGAACAGCGCATCAAAGGTGACTTGCAACCATTCTCCGTACATGAGATCGGAATCCATGAAGACGCAGTCTTATTATGCACCGCCAAAGAAAACAATCTTCTCCGGAGATACCGTAACAAATGAAGCAAAGAAAGTTCGGACAACGAAGAACCCGAAGTTCTAGTCCAACAGCTCACTCACCACTCCCTTCCGGCGAGATGGTGAAGGTTTCTCCACAACTCGCATCCGAGGTCGAGGCCGGGGACGAGGTCGTGGTAAAGACGTTGGGACGATTGGACGAGGAAACCAGCCCATCAATGTCGATTGGGAAGATAGTTCCGAAGAAGAAAAAGAAATCAAACAAGAAGCAATGACAATAAGTCGAAAGAAGCCGCAATTCAAGATCTCTCTCGAAGATGAGAAGAATGAAGAATACAAATCAATGTACGAGAAGATTAACCACTACGTACATACTATGACCCTAACCCCGATCCATCCTAACAAGATCGAGGGTATGGTGGTCAAAGAGGTACGTAACGACGGTGCAAGGCCAATCAAATTCTACCGTGGTGCTTCTTCCTCCAAAACCGAAAATAATGTACAATTCGAAGATGTCACTTCATCGAATTAATGGAATTACCTTTTGAGTGGTACTCTCCCCGTGTTCAAAATTTAATTCAACGTGGTTTCTTACCTCGACAATGGACAAAAAGCCAATCACAACATTTTGAAAAATTATGGAATAACTCCGGTCGTCCTCCCAATTCAAAGCATGGACTCGGATTCGCACGCAGGTCGGTCACTGACGATACCGAATTTTGCTTGGTTGTCACTTGCAAGTCCAATGAAAACCGCATGGAAACTACGGACGAACTCGAAGATTTACAAATCGGAGACGCTCCACCGTAATTCGAAGAAGAAATCAAATCTACAATAGATGAGTTAACTGAAGTTAACTTAGGTACTAGCGAAGAGCCTAGACCTACCTTTGTTAGCTCCTTACTCAACAAAGAAGACTCCGAAGAAATAATCAAATTATTAATGGAATTTAAAGACTCGTTTTGCTTGGAACTACGATGAGATGTCGTGATCGGCTCCAGTAGGTCGCAGCTCATAAGTTAGGAGTGGATCCTACTTCGTCCCAGCCGACAAGGTCCCTGAAGAATGCGTCTAGAAATCGAACAACAAGTCATACCGAAGTTAAAAAGCTAATAGACGCTAAATTTGTCCGTGAAGAACAATACCCGACTTGGCTAGCCAATGTAGTGCCACGTAAAGAAGAATGGTCAAATCGAATTTGTGTAGACTTCGGAGATTTAAACAAGGCATGTCCGAAGGATGAATTCCCTCTACCGATCCCGCAATTAATGATTGATATTGCTTCAACACATGAAATATTCTCGTTCATGGATGGATCTTCGTGATACAACCAGCATAAAAATGGCTCTAGAAGATGAAAAGCTTACAGCATTCAGAACGCCAATCGGAGTATTTTGCTACACAGTAATGCCATTCGGACTGAAGAACGCAAGAGCAACCTACCAAAGAGCAATGACAAGAATTTTTGATGATCTCATCCACATCCAAGTCAAATGCTACGTGGACGATGTGGTCATCAAAAGCAAAGTAAAGGAAAACCACCTGTATGATTTGAGAATTGTTTTCGAACGATTAAGACAATTTAACCTTAAGATGAATCCCTTAAAATGCGCCTTCGGCGTCACCTCCGGAAATTCTTAGGATTCGTTGTCCGACATCGTGGAATTGAAATCGACCCGAGAAGATTAAAGCTATCTTAGAAATGTCGCCTCCCAAAACCTTAAAACAACTACGATCTTTTCAAAGGAAGCCGGCATATCTTCAACGCTTTATCTCAAACAGGTAGGTGTCAGCCTTTCTCAGCACTAGTTAAAAAGGACGCCAAATTTATTTGGGAAGAGAAATGCCAGAAGGCCTTCGAGGACATTAAACAATACTTAATGACACCTCCTGTCTTAGCAGACCCTGGGCCTCGGTAGTACCGCCGATACTTTACACCGCGGCTCTAGACGACTCTCTCTGAGCCCCGTTAGCCTGTGTCAATGATGAGGGTAAAGAAAATGCTCTTTACTACTTAAGCCGTCGTTTACTTCCGACGGAAGTAAGGTATCCCGCAATCGAAAAGCATTGTTCGTCCCCGATCTTCGCCGCTCAAAAGCTCGTGCACTACATGCTTTCTCATAAGGTCAACTCGATCTCGAAGTTTAATCCATTGCAATACTCGATGACTCGTCCAACACTTTCCGACGTACTCGCCGATGGTCAATGATATTATCGCAATTCGATATAACTTTCGTGCCTCCGCGTGCCGTAAAGGGACAAGTCTTAGCGTACTTCTCGCAACAAGCACCCTTTCACGGCAGAAATCTCCTCTCAACGACGATTTGCCGCATGAACAAATAATGAACCTAGAAGACCCCGATGATCGACGTTGGGAATTATATTTCGACGGAGCATCTTCAAGCACACAAAGACGAAGAATCGCAAGTGATAGTGCCCGTGCAGGCGAGAATCGGCTAATCTTTATAACGCCGGAGCGGGGATGTTAAGATACTCCTACCACTCGACGTAACCGTGTACAAACAACGAAGCGAATACGAAGCCCTCATAACGGACCGGAATTAGCTATTCAAATGGGGATAACCGTACATCAACATCTACGGGGATTCGCAGTTAATCATTCAACAATCGCCGGACAATACAGAATTTTAAAGCCAAGACTCGAACAATACTTCCAAGATGCCATACAAATTGTTGAATAGATTCCAAATGTGACAATCTACAAAATTCCCGTAAAAGAAAATGCTTTAAGCAGATGCTTTAGCCCGTCTCGCAAAAGAATTCGCCCGTTTGCAAGATGAATCGATGGAAGTGTCGGCTCACTGGACGTCGGTCCTATCACAACTCGACATGTACACAACACACAAATCGAAAAAGAAAAAGAAGCAAGCATGAAGAAGGATGTAAAAACACAGAAGATCAGGCGACAGCCATTAATGTACTACCCGCAAACAGAAAGCTACCGTGACGATAGGTCGCTAGCCCATCGTATCAAGAAAAGAACTCGTCCTACGCATTAATAAATAACACATCGCACGTAAGGTCTTTTGATCAAATGTGGCTAAGATGCCTAAGCGGGTCCGAGGCCCGTGAAATTGTTAAAGAGGTGCATTCGTGACTCGTGGCGCTCACCAGCCGGGTCCGAAGATGAAAATGAAAATTAAAAGACTAGGGTACTACCGGCCCTCAATGATGACCGACCGCATGAAAATCGCCAAGAGTCGTCACCAATGCCAAGTGCACGGAGTGGTTCTACACCAACCTCCAAATGTGCCGCACCCGACAACTGCGTCGCGGCCATTCGAATGTTGAGGCACAGATATAGTGGGTCCGATGGAACCACCATCTTCAAAAGGACATCGCTTTATTCTTGCGGCTACAGATTACTTTTCCAAGTGCAGAGGCAGCTCCACTTAGAGAAGTGAAAGCACACCACGTGCTACAGCTTTTCAAGAACCAAGTTGTCTACCGTTTCGGAGTGCCGTGCAGGATCATCTCGTATAATGGGTCCGCATTCGAAGCACACAAATCAACAATTTTGTCGTGAGACACGGAATCGACCGACGATACTCAACAATTTACTACCCAAGAGCAAACGGCCTCGCCGAGGCTTTTAATAAAACTCTCGTTCAAATCTTAAAGAAAACCTTGGACGATAATAAGAGAAATTGGCACGAGAAATTGTTAGAAGCCTTATGGGCCTACCGGACAACCTTCGTAACTCCTACTCAAGCTACACCTTACGCTCTAGTGTATGGGTCCGAGGCAGATGTTACCTTTAGAGGTTCAGCCTTCCTTCACTCGAATTGCAGCTTGCAAACAAGATCCCGACGAAGAAAACGCCGATTACGACTCGAAGAATTAGAAAACTTGGAAGGGAAAAGACTTGCGCGCAACAATGTAATTTAGAACTATACCAAGCTAAGATGGTTCAAGCCCATGACAAACCGGTCCGCCCAAGAACCTTCAAAGTTGGTGACTTAGTTCTCGTTCTCAAGAGACCTATTCTCGCACACCGCAAGATAGGAGGAAAATTTGAACCCACTTGGGAAGGACCGTTTCGTGGTCGAAGCAAGTATACTCGGGAGGTTCCTACCAGCCTAGTGAATCGCCGAGGAGAACGACATATGCTTCCGATCAACTGATGATACTTGAAAAAGTATTACGCTACCTCGATGTTTCGAAGGAATGAATTCTTCATCCCTAAGAAACACGGGCGAAGTAATTACTTATGATCGGGTCCGAACCCAAAAATAATAAAATGTGCTAAGATAAATAAAATCATGATAATATGTTTTCCTTGTTTTCTTTTCCAAATCAAAATCTCTTTCCCGATCTTATCCTACTTCATTCCTGTGAAATTTTAAAAAATAAAAAAATAAAAAAATATATAATAAAAAAATGTCTTTAATAAACATTTTCTTAATGTTCTTGTTCTGAGATGACACTCTCGATCCTTTTCCTTATCTTTTCACAGGGAAATGTCGAACGGGCGGTTGGTCCCGAACTTTAAGAATGGCGTAAGCCTCGCACTCGATGAAAAGAGGGTGAAAGATGGAGCGATAATCGAGATCGACTCGGATTTCGCACCAGCAGCCTACAAGACGAGGAAAGTGACCGGGTCCCGGCTAACCGAGAAGAACTACCCGGCAGACAAAGGATGAAAGTGGGTGGCCCAAGCCACCAATCCAACAACAAGAAAAGAAAAGCAAACACCGAAGAAGATAAGAAAATGAAGTCCGTAGTCGCTACGACGGAGGGCAGAGCTTGTCGCCGCCGCGCCCATAGAGATTCAAGAAGTGCGGAGAGCTACTCTCACAGCCACACAACGAAGAAATAAGAATCGCCGTATCCGTAAGATGTTAACAAAACTAGCTGCGGACCAGCGCGACGAAACAATTGCTAATGCCAGCACACACATTTCAAGGACACCGGTTCACCAGAACCCGAAGAAAGGAGGCCGCCTCCCAGGATAACAGAAAGAATCGTGGAAATCTCACGAAGACCAGAAGAAAGAAGGCTACCACGCCACCGGATAGAACCACCAATAATGCATGACCTTGTTGCGGAGCAACCCCGGGGATGTCCCGACGGACATCATCCCCGAGGAGCCGAGGTATGCAGGAGAACGTGAAGGGATTGAACCATATATCCCACAATATGTCACAAGGCCTCGCCATCTGCAGATCATTCCGGAATACGAGCTGGAGAGAATGCAGAATGTTGAAAAGAAAACTTTTGAATACTTCGAGAAAATTAAAGGAAGAAGGATTAACATACTAGAGGGCCTCGAGCTACATACCGACGTATTCTCGTAAGTATGAACAACAACGAAATCGTGGATTGTATCCGGATTTGAAGAGAATGGGCCGAGCGAGCCGCCCGAGGGAAAACACATACTCGAACCCCGGAGATGGATGCCGTGGAAAGGAAGAATCACAATACAATGCGGATGCTCGCTACAACTTCGTCGAAGACGAAAGGGAAACCCACCGGGATACTCCGTCATGGGCAAGTAGATCCGATGCCATTAGTCATCGAGAGAATGGTAAAAAGATTGATAACATGGAGGGTACTGCCAGCGGATTGCATACCCAATAGCCGCATTATCAACATCTACAAACAAGGTGACCGCATACCCCCACATATAGATCACCACGACTTCGTCGACCTTTCGCACAGCCTCTTTCTTGAACGAGTGTGACATCATGTTCGGATCTGATCTCCGGATAGCAGGCCCGGGTGAGTTCCGAGGGCCAGTAAAGATACCTTTACCGGTGGGTTCCGTCATGATACTGAAGGGCAACAGAGCAGATATTGCTAAGCATTGCATACCAGGAGTGCCGATGGAGCGGATCTCGCTTACTTTCGTGAGAATGGACGACAAGCAAGATACCTTACCATTTCCAACCGTACCCGCAGCTGGAGAACCTCCGGCCTTACGAGCCGCGAGTTACATGGGAAATATCACACCTCCAACGTACATCCAGCCGGCATCCTCGCTGTGGATGGCTTGGAAGGTGATGTTACTAACCATGTACCCCACTATTCGGACATGGATTTTTTTCGACAAATGCTTCTTTCGATGGACCAACAAAGATCATACACGATCCGTTTTGAGTCTACATGGATTGTATGAAATGTATTCCGCATCGAGTTGTATGATGTATTTTCAACATGATTGGAATGAAAGTGACCATGTCACGTTTTGGCCTTCACCTCTTTTGTGCAAATTGATTGGGAAACGCCATTAAAGTTAAATGAACTTTCGAACAAAGAACAGAAAAGAAATAAATAAAAAAAAGGATAAAAGAAAACTTTCTTTAAAAATCTGAAATGACAAACACCAAATTCACATGAACATTAAATAAACGATAAAATAAAATTTGAATCATTAAAAGATAAACGAAATCAACACAAATCTTAAATTCCATCCTTCCAAATTTCAAATCAAATTTCAAATTCAATCTTTCCAAATTCCGAATCAAATTTCAATCTTTTCAAATCTCAAATCAAATTCTCAACCGAATTCCAAATCCAATCTCGATCAAATTTCAAATTTGATCTTCCAAATTTCAAATCAAATCTTAAATCAAATTTCAATCGAGTTCAAACTCATCCTTCCAAATTTCCAAATTCAATCTTTCCAAATTCCAAATCCAGTCTCAATCAAATTCAAATTCAATTTCTTCCAGATCTCGAATTAAATATACATCAAATTCAAACCTTTGGGTCGAGGATTTTACATCCAAGACTGCACTGCTTTAGGATTCTTTCCTATTGCACTGAAATACATCGAATTCAACCTTTTGGGTCGAGGATTTTACATCCAAGACTGCACTCGCTTTAGGATTCTTTTCCTATCGCACCGAAATACATCAAATTCAAACTTTTGGGTCGAGGATTTTACATCCAAGACCGCACTCGCTTTAGGATTCTTTCCTATTGCACCGAAATACATCGAATTCACCCTTTTGGGTCGAGGATTTTACATCCAAGACCGCACTCGCTTTAGGATTCTTTCCTATCGCACCGAAATACATCAAATTCAAACTTTTGGGTCGAGGATTTTACATCCAAGACCGCACCGCTTAGGATTCTTTCCTATTGCACCGAAATACATCGAATTCAACCTTTTGGGTCGAGGATTTTACATCCAAGACCGCATCGCTTTAGGATTCTTTCCTATTGCACCGAAATACATCAAATTCAAACTTTTGGGTCGAGGATTTTACATCCAAGACCGCACTCGCTTTAGGATTCTTTCCTATTGCACTCGAAATACATCGAATTCACCCTTTTGGGTCGAGGATTTTACATCCAAGATCGCACTCGCTTTAGGATTCTTTCCTATTGCACTCGAAATACATCAAATTCAAACTTTTGGGTCGAGGATTTTACATCCAAGACCGCATCGCTTTAGGATTCTTTCATATTGCACCGAAATACATCGAATTCAACTTTTGGGTCGAGGATTTTACATCCAAGATCGCACCGCTTTAGGATTCTTTCCCTATTGCACTCGAAATACATCAAATTTAAACTTTGGGTCGAGGATTTTACATCCAAGACCGCACCGCTTTAGGATTCTTCTCCTATCGCACCGAAATACATCAAATTCAAACCTTTTGGGTCGAGGATTTTACATCCAAGACTGCACTGCTTTAGGATTCTTCTCCTATTGCACTGAAATACATCAAATTCAAACCTTTTTGGTAGAGGATTTTACATCCAAGACTGCACTGCTTTAGGATTCTTTTCCTATTGCACTGAAATACATCAAAATCAAACTCTTGAGGTTAAGGATTTTACATCCAATACCGCATTGCTCCGAGATCTCTTCTCATTGCAATGATTCAATCCAATCAATTCAATTTTCTTTCGAGGTCGAAGATGTTACATCTAAAACCTCGAATTCCAATTTTCATTTCAAATCAAATCCCTCAAATTAATTTCGACAAAACTTCAATCTAAATCGAAATTCCAAACTAAAATCTAAACTCACACATCAAAACTTAAATTGAAACAAAATAAAATCTAAATCGAAATTCCCCCGTATCATGTGATTTGGAATTCACCTCCTTTTCCTTTCCCCGGCCGAGAGTTCAGGAATCTCCGCTTCGTAGATATACTTGACACTCCCCAAGTGAAACTCTTCTACTTCGTCCTAAGTTTGTCACTTGGACATCCGTGTTGGTTTTGTTGATCGCTTCGGTCAACACCAATACACGCGGTGTGCTCCGTCAGCTCACCACACCTATCGGGGGTCCATTTGTTGACCTCATTTTCGATGAGGTCTTCTCTTCTTCTTTTTAGTGCTTAGGATCTAGCCTTAGCTTTTCCTTCGACTATCTTAGAGGACTAGAATCGGGACCCACCTTTTAGAAATTCAAACCACTTCTTAACTCCCCGCAAACTCCACAAACTCGACCGTAGACCCCTAATCACCTAGAGGGTTGAAATCAAATGTGGAAGTTTAAAGGATGAGTTCCTATGGACTCTTTCGCCTTAGGATCGCCCTGGCGGCCTCGGTCCGGTGAAGGGGCCGACTTACACACACCACACTTATACACTACACCTACACACTACACTTCCACATACTTCATAAAACCACACCCATACCTAACTTGACCTCCCGACTCATGTAGGTGATTCACATGGATGGTCCTTAACCCCTAAGCCCTCGAGCAAGAGGGTTAGTGAACAACATAAATGAATGCATCAAGTGAGTCCCTTCATGGCTCATGTGGGCTTGATATGGCTTCATGGCTCAACCAAAATGACTTCTTTCCACCTAAATTCACCCAATCTTCAATTTCCCAAATTTTCAATTTTTGACCCCCGGGACCCTACACCTACTAAACCTACCCAAAACCCTTAAAATTATCCAAAATTCTCAAAAATTTCCAAATCACCCAAAATTCTCCAAAATTATTCCCAAACATTTCCACATCACTTAAACTGATCATCCATACCCAAAAATACCAAAAATTCCAAGAAAACCTCCCAATACCCTCCAAATACCCAAAATACCCCTCTTGGCCTAAAATTCCAAAAATTCAGAAAATTCCCAAAAAATTCCAGAAAATCCCAAATATTCCCAATTTCATTTTGTCCAACTACACCATGGGCCAATTTTGTCAATTTACCCTACTTTTGTCAAAACCCCCAATTTGACCCATTTTAACCCAAACCTAACCCAAATGAGCCCAAACCCCAAAATCAAAGCCCAACCAAAGCCAAAACCTCTTTGAAACACCCCCATAAACATTTCTCAACATTGATTTTATATCAATTTCAACCCTAGCCCAACATTAGCCCAACTTGGCCCACTTGGACCTACATAGGCCCACTTACCAAATAAATCCAAATTCAAACCAATTCAACTCCAAATCACATCAAATTGATTCCAAGCCCTTCATAGAACATCCCTAAACCAATTATGACATTTATTTGACAAAGTTCTTCACAAAATTTTTTATCCAAATGCCCATCCTAAAATCAAAAGCCCATTTCCCTTAAACTTTCCTAAAAGCCCACTCCCTTCAAATTCAAAAGCCCAAATTCATCCAAAGCCCACATGACACTTCCTTTCATCATCCATTTAATCAAAATTGTCCCTAAGTCCTAAATTCACCATCAAATTATTCCAAATCAAGTTTCATACAAATTTCCATCAAATTACCAAAAATTCTTAAAACCCATTTTCATGAAATCGACCCAAGCTTTTCCCAAGCCAAATGGAGCCAAGGATGAGCCATTCACAAGCCATATGAAGCCATGAAAGTTTGGCATGTGACCATGCCATTAATGGCAAAAGGAGGAGGTCCTTTAACCATCTCCTAAAAGTCATTAGCCTTTAAGCATGTCTCCCCTTAACCAAGATTTAATCCAAATATTCTTCGGATAAGGACATCACCACCTCTTGACCAGCTAGCCTAACTCGATTTTCTCAGCCCAAGACCAGCCATGGGGAGGTGAACCCAACCCAAACCAATGGGTTGACCAATTTCAAGCCAAAATGACCCCTTCCCCATTCCATTTTAAATCAAACCCTTTACACATGGCCAATGCTAATTGATTGCACTAAGCCCCAGCCCTGACCTCCCTGACCAAGATGGTGACCCATGCCTGGCCGGCCGGCCACCAGGCCGCCGGAAAACACCATGGCCGAGAGCTCACATGTGAGCCAACATTGAAATTCTCACTTGCTGAGCTGCCCCATGCCTAGTGGTCACCATGGCTGTTCTTCTCCTCACCAGAGCAGCTGATCCCATGCCTCAACTCCCCCTAGGAGGCCCTCCACCATCTCCTATTTAAACTCCACCCCTCTCGGCCATGAGAAGAGCTAAGCACAAACCTTGCTAAAACTCTGCCAAAATTGTTCCGTACTCCTCCCCATACACGAGCACTTGATTCCCAAGGAGATCCCCCCGCCATTTCTCCTCTCGCGAGCTCAATTTCGCAGTCGAAATTCCACCCAAAACCGGGACACTTCTCCACAGTGAGCCAATTCCCAAATCGATTGGTTCTACACCTTCACCGCACCAAGGGAAGGTGTCCACCGACAAAAGCCCCATCTCCAGAGCCACCCGAGTTGCTCCGACCTCCAAGCTTTGTGATCTGGCTTGGTCGAAATCACATTCAGACAATTCACCAGACCAGGAGACTTCATCTGGAGCTTGCTGGGATCCAATCGAAGGTGCAACAACTCTCAGATCGAAGCCACACTTCTCTGAGCAAAGGTATGAGCTAATTCTTCATCCCGAGCATCTCGGAGATTCTCCATTTCAAATGCCTTATTTTCAATGCATGTTAACCGTATAGATGTGTTCGTCTCTTCAAGACGAATCCATAGAGCATAAGAACATAAAAATCCATCGAGTATCGAGTGAGATCTGTGGATTTAGTGTGGAAGGCTCTCGGGTGAGGACGCTCGGGGACGATGAACGGATGCCGTCCATTCAATACACGCGCGGACGAACGGCTCAGATGGCATCGGACCAGGAGACGGTACGAGAACCGCGGGGCCCGGGCTGCTGACTCAGGTGGCGGCGTCGAATGGGAGCACGACACGCGGTGTTCGGAGTGGATTCGATGTAGAAAAATCAGAAAAATAAAATAAAAATACCCTCTTGCTCAGTGAACAGAGGAGAATAATGTGGAAAAGAAATCATTTAATTTCATCAAGTATTTTATTTTTTATAATTTATTTACTCTCTGCATTATTTTAATTCTCCATGCATGCATACAATTCACCATGGCATGAGACCATGAGGCTTTGAAGCCTCCGAATTTGGGAACATTCCCCGAATTTTCCAAAGTCGAGGCCATCCCTATGAAAAGTTATTGATTTTTCAAATTCGAGTTACTCGTTTTGAGTATTTTAATTCCAATAAATAGCATGTTGTGAAATAAATTCTAGGAAAATTTGGTGATGTTTCTTATGACCGGAGAACCTTAGGAAAAATAGGTTTTGACTTAGTTCATTTAAAACAACCCTAATCGGCTTAAAAACCCAAAATAGTCTTTAATTAATTAAAGTTAATCATGCATCAAATTGACTTGAAATCAATTCTTCACTGACCTTTAGGATCAGAGGAACCCATCATAAAAATTTGAGGTCAATCGGACTTCGTTAGCCCCAACTAATCGGGTTGATTAAGCCACTTAGCCATTTTTAAACTTTAAAAATTCATAACTTTTAAAATACTTTTTAAAAATTCACCAAATTGGTTTTGGAGCCTCTCTGATATTAGGGAAATTTAAGAAAATTAAAATTTCAATTTTCTAAAAAAGTTGATTTTTAATCATATTTTAATATTTTTAATAATTAAAAAATAATAAAAATCACAAAAATAATAAAATTCACCAAAATGTCACATTTTGAATTTTAATAACATAGGAACAAATCCCACATTTTTCTTAGGTCTATTTAGTGAGATATTAAATTTTAAAGCTTTAAGGTAATTTTAAAATTAAAAAAAATATGTTTTCTAGCTTTTTCACTAAAATAATTATAATAAATTATAGAAAAATCAGAAAATTGCAAAATTTGCTTCTCTGATTTCCTTGGTATCAGAGAGATTTTGAAAATTATAAAATCCATTTTTCAACATTTATTTTATTTTTAAATTAATTAACACTCCAAAACTTAAAATAATTATAATAAAAATAATATAATTCAAAAAATCACCAAAATTGGTCCAAGTGCTTCTCTTGTCATTAGGAATGTTCCCTAATTTTCTTAAGGACAGAAACTTTCCCTTAGTCATGTTATTAAATTTTCCTTGGAAATCTCTATTTTTCACCAAAAATAATTATATAAATAAATTAAATACAGAAAAATCACATTTTCTCCTCTCATGTCTTTATTGACATATGAGTGAAGTCACATAAAAATTACAAGTTCATTTGAGTTCAATTTAGTGAGTTATGAAATTATTAAGCTTAAAGGGTAAAGTGGTAATTAAAATTTTAATCCTTAATTAAAACTTTAGGTTTAATAAAAAAAATTAACAAGTAAAATATTTGATCCTAATCTGATTTGGATGATTGAAATTTAAATAATTAAAGGGTAGAAACCCATTAAGCAATTTTAAAATGATTAAACTTTAATTAAATAATGGATTAAATTTGGAAGAATAATAAAATTGGAATTATTAAAATAGGGATATTATTAGGAAGAGATTTATTCTTTAATTTAAAAAATCCCTAAATTAATTATCTCATTAATATTCAATTCTTAATTAAAATGATAACTCAAATTTAAAATATTAAAAGACTTAATTATTAAATCCTTTTAAAAATTTCAATTAAAATAAAAAATTAAATTAAATTAATTAAATTAAATTAAATTAATTAAATTAAATTAAATTAAATTAAAATTAAATTAAATTAAATAAATTAAATTAAATTAAATAATTGAATTTAATTAAATTAAATTAAATAAATTAAATTAAATTAAATAATTAAATTAAAAATTAAATTAAATTAAATTAAATTAAATTAAATTAAATTAAATTAAATCAAATTAAATTTAATTAAATCAAATTAAATTAAAATCAAATCAAATCAAATTAAATTAATTCAACATCAAATCAAACTCAATTAAATTAAATTAAATTAAATTAAATATAAAGCAACTCGAACACTATTCCAAATTTAAACCCTTTAACTTAAATCAAATCATTTGGAATACCAATTTACCCTCGAAAGTTTTAGTTATCATAACTCCTAAACGTAACATTAAATGAAATGTTACTTCACTTATATGATATTCAAATGTCCTAGTTCACTCGAAGCAAGTTAACAAAACTTGAATTCTTGGACGATTAATTCATTTGTATAATTAAATTCATTTGGACTTCAAAACAATCCTAGAAATATTGAAAAGATGTTTAAGATTCCTCTTAAGCACTTCCTCAATATGATAGGACATTTATAAGAACAATTGGACTTAATCGTTCTTCGATGAAGAAAATCGTCCTCAAACCAAAATACAAAGACCTAGGACGTCATAGGAGATGACTAGCTATAGGATTAGGAATTTGGTAGAAAACCATAACCCTTCCCTTAGCTTTACCTAGGAACTTGCTTAAATATTCTAATTGTGTTTTAAGTGCGACTTGGGATGACGGGAAGACCCTCCGTGTACGCTTTTATTTTATTGCAATCTACTTTCTTGCAATTTACATTATCGCAATTTACTTAACTGCATTGCACTTACTTTTCTTGCATGATAAACAACTGTTGCATGAAAACTCACACCTTTAGGATAGCTCCTAAAACTGAAACCAAATTAAGTTAAAATTCATTGCAAGATAAAATTCACCGCCACAACATTTCAAAATATAAAACAACTCAAAATTTAATCAAAAACAGAACACAAAACTACAATTGCAACTAAATTAAAACGTCCTGTTGGATGATCGAGAATACCTCGGATGATGTAACCTACGTGTTGCTAACGGGATTTCCCACTGGTCTAAATGAAAGTGTGGAACTCATTCAGTTGAGTTTAGCAAATTCATCTGGACTAAGTGAATCCGATAAAAATAATGATGCCGGAAGGATGGAACCGTGGGATCTTAACCGGTGTCGTTATAATCAACTTTAAGATTTGTTTTAATCAAAACATAAAAAACAACACTTGGAAAATTAAGACTTCTCTAAACCAAAACACTTTTCTCATCTCCTGACTTATGATTTCTAAAACTAAACCTCCGCAACAACAAGGAGCTCGGAGCATAGTGGCAAGCACGGCCATCGTCATCAACAAAACTCGAACCTACTTCAACAAAACTTTCCTAGAATTAAATAACCAAGCCATAGGATTTCGAGGTAGTTCGCCTAGTGCAACATAAATCCTCAACCTTTTGTTAGGCATTTGTCTCGCAAATTAAGCCCTAACCGGACTTAGGATTCCGAGGTAGTCGTCTGATACGACATAAACCCTCACATCTTCAAGGCTATTTGTATGATTCTATCATATAAATATAAGTCCTAATTAATTAAAATCGACAAAATCAAAACATTTAAATGAACATTAGGATTTTCCTAAATTTAAGCCAAACAATAGGATAGTCGGAAATTACCGAAGTTCACTTCGAATCCGTGATTTCTCCTACTTTTCTTCCTTTGGATTCACAAAACAAAATGTTCCAAACTTGATCCATTCCCTATTGAAATTCCAAAATTCAATCCCTCGAAAACTTAAACTTCGAAATCCTCGAGAGCAGAATTATTGATTATTATCGAGAGTTTTCTTAGGTGATTCCCATCACTTAAGATGTAATTAACTATAGGGCTTGCCCTTATAGGGAATTTTGAAGAACCTGTGTAATATAAACCCCGTTTAATGTTTTCATATTAAGCAGTGGAATTTTGTTCGGCTTATAAAATTGGTTCGCAGACCAAACGGGTGTCACAAATCTTCTAGTTTATTTAATCGAGCCCCACCGATCAAGCGGTGTGTCTATCCTTAGGGATAGTATACACGGTTCATGGTGCGGCGCTCGTTTATATAAACTATTTGGGATGTGAGATCGGTTCAATCTCATATCTTAAAACCTTCAAATTTAAAATTATTTTCAAAATCAAATACTACTTTTCAAATTATTTATTTTAATTAAATTAAAAATTCGCCGACAGCTTCTGTTAGGCGACCCCCTCTTTTTCAAAATAAAACACAACCTAAAAAATATGCCGACACCAGGCGCACAGCTGTGGAGCCTTGGCGTGTAAGTGGGAGTTCCGGCGCTTAGCCGCCACACATCGCTTTTTCAATTTTCTTCATATTTACTCCAAATTTGATCTTTTTTCTTTCTTTTCATCATAACCATCCATTTAATCATACATGTTGACCCATTGAAAATATGTTAAGATTTTCATACTTATTTTATATTGATTTGATGATATTACACTTTAAAGAAGGATATTTTTTATGATTTCTTGCAGATATGAAGATTTAAGGATATTGGAGCGAAAATATGCAAAAAGGAGCGAATTTGGAGCAAAAAGGAGTGAATTTGGAGCAAAAATGACCAAAATTATGAAAATTTGATCTAGGGCGCCGATGGCGAGATTAAAGGCGCCGACGGTGGATTTTTCTCGAGAGTTCAAAAAAATATTACAAGGGAGCCCATCGACTTCGAGATCGAGGCTACCGACAGCGGTGCTTAAGCAGAAGGGTCTAAGGCTAAGTATTCTAGAAGGCCGCCGATGGCGAGCTCGAGGCCGCCGATGGCGAGAAATTTGGTTCTCTCACAAGGTGCTTTGAATGTGGTTGATGTTTTAAGGGATGCTTGGAAAACTCTTGGAGATTCTTCAACTACTTTGAAAGGATCAATTTGGGGCCGAAATAAGGGTCCACTAGCGTCCATTTGTGTCCACCACATGTCCATCTAATCCATTAGAGAGTAGTGTGTGAGTCTAGTAAGTCCATAGAGTTTAGAGTGTTAGTCAGTGAGTTCAAATTAGTGATATTTGTAAGGAATTCTTCGAGAGATTGTAAGAGTGGAAGGGAAGTGAGAGATTTCTTCCTCCTTGCCGTTTCAAAGGAGAATTCTGTGTACTGTAAAGAAAGGAAGAGATTCAAAGGAACTTCAAGGAGTTTGCTTGGGGAGGAATTTAAGATAAGTTGTATTTACTTATTTTAGTTTGTAGAACTTTAATTTTATATATGAAATCCAAGTTTTATCCTATCCTCTCCATGAAATCTGAGTAGTTTTTATGTCTTCCTCCTTGTTTTGATATTTTTGTGAAATGGTAATTTGAATTAGTGTGCCAAGAAAATTTTAAAGTTGTGATAATCTTTTACTTAAATTTTATTTTACTTTCAATCTGGCCAATAGATTAGTTAAAATATGTTGAGTTTAACAACTAAAAGAAAGATTACATCCGAGATTCAGGGAGGTCAAAGTCCTTGGAAGTAGGATGCAAATAAATAGGAAAATAATATTCATTGGGCGTAGAACTGGAGATTTTAGAGTGACAAGCTAAAATCCTTAATTTGGTCCTATCGTTTGGGTGCTGAAGTGTAGATGTTAGCCCTCGGGTGAGGGGAGCATTGGAGCACCAAAGTGAGAGCCGATATCCTCCCAGCCTAGCCGCAGATTCAGTAACCAAGCATAGGATTGGTCATTGTTCTTTATGCCTGGACCAAAGGGTAAAGAATAGGTATGCTCCTATTTGGCACAACACCTTTTTAAACTAATTCTAATTATCTATTCACTTAAATTTCTTAACGAAGAAGAAATATTCTTGCTTATATATTTGAACTTCACTTTATTAGTAGAATTAGTTATTTGTTAGTTGAATTAGTTTATTAAATCTCCATACTATTGTCGATTGCATATTAGTGACATATAGGAAATTTTGATTTCCTAGTTGTGATTCTGAATTGATTTCTATAATCCTAGTTCGTAGTCTCTAAAATATTTCCTGTGGGATCGATATCCAGAACTCCACTAGAACCCTGTATTACTTGAGCGATACGTATACTTGCGTTGAATAGTAATTCTGCGATTAAAGAATATATTATATACTTGTTACAAAAAATTAAAATTACGCTAAGTGCGCGGAGTGGTTCCCTTGTAAGAAAAACACACAAAATACCTTCCATTAAAGTGTAATATCATCAAAAATATGTATAAAAATGTGCATAAAAACATTACATATTTTAGGTGTATCATGTTCCCTATAAGATGGTCAAGCCTTAGGACTCACCGTGGGAAGTTTGTCTGGGTCAGGCTCATACATACACTCACACCCACTTTACACTTACACTCACTACCTCAGGTCCTGAACCAAACATATCAAACTTCTGCACACTTGACACCCCTACTCATTTAGAAACTCATGTGGGTGGTTCCCAAAGCTCTGGGCCCTAGATTAGGGTTTGGCTAGATCTAGCATATGGAGGATCCAAAATGGATTTCTCTTGGTTCATGGCTCAAATAGGTTGAAATTCTCAATTGACACCCAATCTTACCAAAATTTTAACTTTTGACCCTTTACCCCTAAACTCCACCGAATCACCAAATTACCCTTAACCCTAATTTTGACCAAAAATCCCAAAAATTATCCAAATTAGCCAATTTTCTCCAAATATTATCCCAAATCATTCCTTACTACTCAAAATTCCCAAAACACCTCAAATTCACTAAAATCATCAAAGTACCCCAAAACACCCAAAATGACCAAAATACCCCTCCAAATTTAAAAATTCCAAAAATTCTCAAAAATTCCAAAATCATCCAAAATGTCCCCAAAATTAATGTGAACCTCTTTACTAGACCCATTTTTGACCAAAAGCCCCAAATTACCCATTTATGCCCAAAATGCCTAAATCGCCTCTGATGTCTAACCAATTGACCCCAATCCTCACCAATTTCAATTCTAAACTCAAATTCACCATGCCTAATCTCAATTCAAACCAAATCCAAGCTCAATTTGATCCAATTTCAAATCTAATTTCAATCCAAATCAAAAAGCCCCAATTTTGACCATATGACCTAAATCCCCCAATTTGAGCCACTTAGCCAAGTTGATTTCCTCAAAATTGAATTTTAAACTCTTCAAAACATTCCTACAAACCAAATTGATCCATAAATTGACCCACATTTAAGCACAAACATCACCCAAATCCAACCCAGGTTAAAATCCTCAAGATTGCCTCAAATTGACTACATGACCAAATTCCACCAAATTGAATAACCTAACCCTAAAATTTCCACCCAATTCATGTTGAAAACCATTCATGACAATCCCCTACACTAATTTGAACCACCAATTGAACCCTAGCCAAGCTTTAGCCTAAGATAAACCCAAGCCTAACCCATGTTAGCCCAAATTAACCAAATGTCCAAATTCACCTCCAAAACCAACTCAAAACCACTCCAAATATTTTCCAAATCCTTCATGATAATCATACACACCACATTAATCAATCAATTAGACTTAAGCCAAGCTTAACCCAACTCAATCCAACTTAAACCCAAAGTCCCCAAAATTCCATGTGACCAAACCTAGCCCAATGTGACCAAGTCAAGCCCACCACAGCCATTAAGTGGACCCTGGGAACCACCCTTGATCACGAGCCATGGACCAAGGATCCCCCAATTTAGAGGAACTCCTTCCTTATTTGGCCAAATTCTATTTTGCTCCACCCTACACCTTTCCCACAATACATAATCACCATAAGACTGACCTCTAGCTCACCTAACCTTCTGGACACCTCCCACTAGCATGGCAGGCCGACCTAGTCGCCAGAGCAACTTAAAACCGCGAGTCAACCAACCAAATTAAAACCCAAATTGGCCCATCCAATGTTTCAAGCCATAATTTGGTCACTGGAGCTGCTCTACACTCCACATAAGCAACCTAATGCACCCAAGCTGACCCCTTGAGCTCCACCCCAACCATGGCTATTTAAACCCACCTTCTTCACAGCTAAATAAATATCAGGGGATGCACATTTACCTTGAGGAGACTCTGTCTAATTGCTTTAAAAGCTTCCTCCCGCCCTCATAAGCTCAAGCAAACCAACCTACAGCCATCCCTCCCACTGCCTGAGCTCAATTTTTGAGCTCAAAATTAAGCTAAAACAGGACACCATCCATCACAGCTCCACACTGAACCAAATTCAAATTAACTTGGCCTACACCATCCCCACACTGGCGAGCTTGATCCCCCACAAAAGCCCCATCATAGAGAGCCCCTAACATAAAGTTTGATCAACCTCTTAAATTGAGTTTGATTAAGTTCATGCCTGGACCCAAGGAGAGCTCGAATTGCTGCTTGGAGGAGCTTCAAAAGGTCACTATGAAGCTGTAGAACTATTTTGATTAAGGCCTCCCCTCATAGACCAAGGTATAGAGCTCTCACCTTAACCCAAGCCTATTTTTGTTCTCCATGCATGAATACTATATTTCATACTATATAAACCGTATGGATATGTTTGTCTGACTAGATGAGTCTACAGGATCAAACCTGAAGTAATTTGGTTGAGTCTAGGCTGAGATCATAGGGTTAGAAGGTGAAATTTTTATGGGTTAGGTCTGTTGAGGATGGTGACCAGGAGCCGTTGGATTGCGCGTGTATTTAGTGGATGGCTCTAATTGTGCAGGACAGAACCGCGGTGTATAAAGTATGGGACGCGTGGCTGTCGAGTCAAATGGCAGTATTGAATGGAAGCGCGCCACATGAGAGTTCAAAGCTGCCGTGGATATAGTCAGCGCAGTGTGGTTTAAGTAGGAAAATAGGGATTTTTTTATTTATTTAAATTAATTTACCTTTAAAAATTGGTAACTTGGTGTAGAAATATCCTAAAAATAAAATAAAATTACCATCTTACTCAGTAAAAATAGGAGAACAATGTGGAAATGGTTTGATGTTTAATTGATGTCTATTTTATTTATTAAATAATTAAATACAATAAATCATATTTTGGGCCTACTTAGCTCTAGTCATTTCACCATGGCATGAGGTTTGGAGGGCTTAAAGGCTCTATGGTTACGGATCTTCCCTGATTTTTCTAAAGTCAGGGGGCATCTCTAGCCAGAGATCCCTAATTTTTATGTTAATCCCCTCTATTTTGTTATAAAAATTATTAAAATTAAAATATGAATAAAAAAATGTAAAATAAATTTTAGTAGGTTCACTTGTGACCGCAGAATAAATATAAACTCGGATCAACTCATTCAAAATCTCGCTAATGGTAATTAAACCTTTAACATGAAATAACAATAAAACGATTTAACTCTAAATGTGAATAACTTAATTTTGATTCTCCACTATGGACTAGGTCAGCTCCCATAAAAAATTACAAGTTTTCTGGAGTTAATTTGATCACCTAATTTGATTTTCTAGGTTAAATGACAATTTTGGCTTAAATTAGTTATATTAACTAAAATACAAGTTGGAAAATTATAAAATTGGTTTTCGGAGTTTCTTATGACCATGTGAAGTTAATAAAAATAAAATGGTAATTAAAATAAGCACTTCATTTTTAGACTTATTTTTTGAATTTTAAAATTTTTAAAAATTTTTAAAATTAAATAAAAAATCATAAAAATCACTAAAACATTAAAATCCACTAAAATGTCACATTTGGTCTCTTGATTATTTAGAAACCATGAAAATAGTTTTCCTAATTTTCCAAATGAAGATATTAATTTTAAAATGGTTAATAATAAATTTTTTTAAACTTAAAAATGGATTTTCCCTAATTTCTCGCAAAAATAATTCTAATAATTAAAATATAAATCATAAAAATAAAAAATTTTGTTTCTCTGAATTCCTGACCTCAGCGAGATTTATGAAAAATATAAAATTTAATTTTTAAACTAAATAATATTTTATATTTAATTAACATTCCATAACTTAAAGTAATTATAATAATTAAATTAAAATTCAAAAAATCATGAAAATTTATCCAAGTGGTCCACTTGTCAAGAAATGAACCTCCAATAACTTTTCTAAGAATACAAATTGTGTTTTAATTAAGTTATTGAATTATCTTTGAAAATCCTCATTTTCGCATGTAAATAATTATATAAATTAAATTAAAATTGGAAAAAATCACATTTTCTCCTCTAATATTCTAATTGACCCATGAGTGAGGTAATATAAAAATTTCAAAGTCATTTAAGTTAGATTTAATAAATTATGAAGTGATAGGCCTTATAGGGGCAAGATGTAATTAAGAAATTTAAGCCTTAATTAATGTTTAGGCCTAAGCAAGGTGAAATGGGTAATGAATGATCATAATTGACATATTCAGATGATTGAAATACTAGGGATTTAAATGGTAGAAACTAACCTCACTTTTGTGACAGAAATGATAAATTTGCAAATTCTTTAATTATTTTAATTTGGAAGATAGTCAAAATTGAATGATCCTAAGTTAAGGGTTTCATCCATGGAAGATAATTTCTAATGATCCAAAACTCCTAGTCAATGGTTTAATGAAAAATCTAATAGTTTGATAAGGATTAAGAACCATGATCGCATAAGTTAACTTTTCCCCAAATTGCAAATATACCCAATAAGTTTTAAGGGTTAGGTAGTGAGCTAGGCTTCAAAATTAACTAATATGGGTTTGAAAAGATGATGAAATTGATTGTAAACATATTTGAAACACTACAAGCCCAACTTCAAAACCAAATCGGCTAAGCTTCTCAATTAAGTCAATGTGCCCTTAAAGGCCCCACCCACATAATTTATAAATAGAACATCAAGTGATAATTACTCCACTTTTTTGGATGATGAGAACATCAGTTCATTGAGCATAAGGGTATGATAAGGATGAACCATTAAACAACATAACAATTTTGAATGAACTCGAGACGTTTCAAAAGATTGTGTGATGTCTGGGGCCCAACCCATGAGCCCTTTCTCATACTCTTTTGGATACCATGGAGGACAATTAAACTTATTATTCCATGTTTAAGGAGTCATCTATACATTTAAAATAGGACCCACCAAGTTATGACATAGGATTTGATGGGTATGCTTCAAAATTGTTTTTACTGCTTTCTAGCATGCTTCAATTCCTACAAAATTATATATATGCATTGCAATGTTACACTTTCAAGTTAAGGAATGAAAAAAAAAATGTCATGTACACTTTTATTTTATTACAATGCAATTTACTTTCATTTACTTTCTCGACTCTTTTCTGTTTGTGAAATTGCATGATAAACAAGGTCACCCTGCATGTTAAATCAAAAACTTTTCGGATAGCAGCAAAACCAAAAACAAAATCAAGATTAAAACAAATCAAAGATGAAATTCACTACCATAACAATCAAAATAAAAGAAAACTCAAAATTTAATCACAAACAAAATAAAATGATAATTGAAACTAAATTAAAATGTCTCTTTGGATGATCAGGAATACCTCGGATGAGGCAACCTACACCTGCTAACGCGATCTCCCATGGTCTGAATGAAGTACTGAATTCATTTAGTTAAATTTGGTAAATTCATCTGGATTAAGTGAATCTGAAGAAAATGGTGGTACCATAATGAGGGAACCATGGTATCCTAACTAGTGTCTCCATAATCAACTTAAATATCCCCTAATAAAACATTAAGACATCTCAATTTAAACATTTCTAAGATATGACACTTCTCTCATTTCCTATATTTGACTCTTCTAAAACTAAACTTGCTACAACGAGGCGCTTGAAACATATAATTGTGGGCAGTACAATCATCTTCAACAGCAAAACAAGTCTACACCAGCTAAACCATTCCTTCGAAATAAATAAAAGTCATAGGACTTCGAGGTAGCTTTCTTAGTGCAACATAAATACTCATTTTATCTCTTTGGGCTTCTGCACCTTGCGCAATATAAAACCTAACTCGTCTTAAGATTCTAAGGTTGTCGTCTGATACGTCATAAATCCTCATATCCTCTAAACTATTCACATGATCGGTATCAAGTGAATGTAAGCCCTAAATAATAAAATTAGCAGGACAAAATATTCAATAATTATTTGATGTCGAATCCAAACAATAAGATAGTTTAGGAAATCACCAAGATTTTTCTTAGAGCTGTGTTTTCTCCTATCATTCTCTTCCTTTGGATTCCTATAATAACTGTTCCAAGTTTGAGTCATTTACCAATAGGATTTCCTATTACCATATCTTCTTGAAGATCCTACCTTTTGGAATTCATAAAAATAATATGTCTAGATCTAAATCAAGAGATTTCTTAGGTGACATCGGTTATCTAAGATGTAATTAACTATAGAGGCTTGCCTTTATGGAAAACTTAAAGACTGAAGACTAATATAAACCTTTTCTAATTCTTTTTTATTAGATAAAGGAAGTCGTCAATCAACATAAAGGTTTGCATACCAAACGGATATCATAAATCTTTAGTTTATTTAATCGAGCCTCATTAGTATGTAATGTGTCTATTCTTCGGGGTAGATGCATGGCTTGTAACTTAGTGCTTGCTTATTTAAACAATTTTTTATATGAAATCAGTTTGATTTCGTATTTTCAAAAAATTAAAATGATATTTTCCAAAATTCTATATATATTTATATAAATTAGATCTAAACACATTTTGACGGTCGACACCCACAAGTAATTTTTTTGTGAAGAATAAATGCATCCTAAGGCTTGCTTAATTTCATTTATTTATTGCAATTATTTATGGATAAAACTCCACTTTAAAAAAGGTATATTTGTGTTTTGTTTGCAAGTATAACAAGTAGGACATATGGAGCGAAGCGAAGGCATACAAAGCAAATTGGGGACCAGCAAACTAGTGCTTAGGTGTCACCCCTTGGGTGCCAAGGCGCAACGCTTGGGCTACAGAACCCACTAAGGAAAACCTAGAGGACGACGACTAGGTGCCATCCCTGTGGTGTCAAGGCGTTGGCAAGTTTCTGGGCAGTTTTCTATAGTTACTTTAACACTACTTGGGGAGTTATGGTGTTAATTTAAGCAGTTCGAGGGAGCACTCTAAAAGCATTCTAAAGCCTTTGGAAGTCCAAGAAGGTAGAGGAGTCATAGTGTAAAGTTAGGGTTTTGTATTTTCTACTTTCTTAGAGAGGTTGGAGAGGAATTGGAGAGAAATCTGTAAGGGGATATACTCAACATTGCAAGGAACGCATGGAAATCTTTTGAGGAGGAATTTTCATCTCTTTTTCCAGAAAAAAACTAATTATTGTGTTCTATATTGTCTTGTACTATTTGTAGACACAATTCTAGTGAATTTTCATTGTTATAAGATGATGATTTGTGGTGTATTTTTCATGCATTGTGAGTAGATGTTTCTTACCATTCTCTTGCGATGAATAAGTTGGATGTGTAGGATGTTAGGATGCTATAGAATTGGTATTTCAACATTAATATGATGAAAATTCTTCAAAACTTAATTTACATTTTTTATTGGTTGTATGTGCTGTTAAAATTTGTTGTGATCTATTATGGCTCAGAAGAACGATGGAGGAATGATTAGAGTATTCACATTGAACCAGTGGATGAAGGAAAAGTAGTCTATAGAGCGATGCATATAGATAAGAAAATAGGTTTTGATGGGTTTAAATTAGGGTTTAAGGAATTAAAACCAGTTTAACCAAACTACTTTATGAACTCGAGAGAGGCTACAATAGAGAATTGCTCCTATTTTTCATTAACCTCATTTGCAATTTGAAGTATTTATTCCTACACAATCACTTATATCATCACAATAAAGGGGTCACTTCATATTTTGATAATCACCAATCCAATTAAGTTAGGTAGGTTTTAACATTAGAATTAATTGAGGTAGTGTAAGAGTAATTGGTAGAGCTATCACCTAATCACAATTCCAAACTAAGACTTAAAAGTGGTGAGCTATAACTTTTCTTAAGGGATTCATTCCTTTGTGGGATCGATAATCTCAACTCAATAGAGTCTTATATTACTGAAACGATACGTATACTTGCATGAGAAACCCCAGTGTGCAAAAACACCTAATTTTAATAACTAAATCAAGTTGTCATGGAGTAGATCAAGTTTCTGGCGTTGTTTCCAAGAACTTTCATAATTGTGATAATAGCTGTGGAGGATTAAGAACTAGACAAAGAGCATTATTCGGTGGTCCTGGTGGCATCGTCAGTGGAAATCCATGGGCTAGAGCGCAAAATTCATGAAATGATTTGAACTGGCGTAGCCATGCTGAATTGAAGCATGCTCATGCCACTGTAGAAAGCGTCACAAATGAGTGGTCGATATTGCCTCGCCCAAGACCTGGCAAAATTTCATCAGGTGCTCTGTCTAGAAAGCATGATCATGTCACCTTTAGGCGTATTCATGCCACCTTCAGGCATGGTCACCCCGATCGAGGACCTGGGCGCCTCTCCAGAATTCAGGCATGGTCACATCAGTTTTGGTCATCTTTACGCCATCCATGGGTGTGACCACACCCAATTTAGGCATGGTCATGCTAGTCCTCACATAAATCGAGCTTCCGAAAAAGTTAGTTGATGGGGTTTTGAGCCTAGTGGGACCTTGGGAAGGCTAGTTATTAGCAAGAAATGACCCTCGGGCATTTTTTGACATCATAAGTGTGTCCCTAGAGCCCAAGAAGGCTCTCCACAAGTGTCACCAAATAAATATTGTTTCAGCGCAAGATTTGCCTGTCTAGATCTTGAGCTTAAGGTACGAATATGATGCTAGCTAACTTTGTCGATGGACTGCGTCACGAGAACATCTATATTAGCAAGATAAAGCCCCATGACGTAGAAACACACATTAGCACAAGGAACACTAAAGGAGATGGCGACTTGGCAATGATCGCCTCAGAGCACAGCTATGGAGGTGCATACCCCAATTATGGTGCTCGAAGCGTATGTTTAAAGGTCCCAAGGGCTCCTAGAGTCACAGTAGGCCATGTATGATTCAAATACGGCCCATGCTCCAAAAGGACATCCCGTCTATGTTGCATCAAAAATGGAAGCCAACATATACTACCACTTATTTGTAAGCAATCATGGGCATGGAAATCAAGAGAGTTTATTCTCTAAGAGTTGATTAAATACGAATCAAGTAATTGTTGAGTTTAATTCTCTCACTCTTATCGCAACTTACAACATACTAATGTATGAGAGAATCGGGGAATAAAAGGTATGATCAAAGTACGTTGAGCCGGGTCTGACAGTTGTAGATGGGTCAGTTATCAAAGAATCAACCTTGGCAAAATGGTAAAAAGTGTCGCCAGTAGGAACAGAGCAATTGTCTAGTTGATCGAACCGAGAACGCTAACCAAGTAAGCAGACGAACGACTTGTCATCAAAGGAGCAAGTCAAAAGAAGACCAGACAAGAAAGGATTCATTCATAGTAATTGTAATAGTAATTTTGACACTTACTGCGACCGGTCAACAATAGATAATTTTAAGAGTATTATCAATATTTCACAATGTAACTTGTAATCACAATAAATATGAAAACAGTAACATATAAATGGGACTTTTTTTTTTTTTGGAAGCTCGAAAAACTAATAATATTATATTTCTAAGATTCTTTTTATTCTCTATTTCTCTATTTTTTATTTTCTCTTTCCTGCCTCCACTCTAAAACTGGTTTCAGCAATTTTATTTTATTTTCTTGGTTAAACCAACAACACATGCATGCATTGTTAATTTTCATAGTGGAACATATTAATCATTAGCATTATCTTTAGTCTTTTCGGTGAATACATGCATTGTTTCTAGTCATTTTGATGACGATAAATAATCTTTCTATTTGTTTTTATGTGAACATTTATTGAGTTTGTACCACGACATTGCGTCATGTTGCCGGCTAGTCGTTGCTCGTGTGAGCTGAAATTCTAAACTTAATGAGGAACAAAAATCTAAACTCGAAACATTATTATTAGTATTCATTGTCGACGGTCGACATTGTCACGGGTTGGCTAGTCAGTGAATATTTTAAATTCAACTCAATTAATGTTCCATCCTATCTATTTAAATTAATAAATAAAAAAATTAATTTAAACATTTTTTTAAAGTTCGAATCTTAAATAAATTAAATATTTACCTAAATTGCTTCTTTATGTTCACCACCAAACTCTTAGTTGTTCAAAAGTAACTTGTAAAATGTTTCGATATTAAGTTCTTCGATAACTCCTATGATCTTTGAATTATGATATACTATTTAAATAAAAAATAATTTAAGTAAAACTTATACAGTAACATATTATTATATGAATAATATTTTATAATTAATTATTAATTATATATTTATTTATTAATCCAATTTAATAATTATTACATTATTTTCTAGCATTTTTAATCCACCATACTTTTTTATTATTAATTAATTAATCATTATAAAAATATCTAATATCTGTTTATTGATCATATATTTTATAATGTGAATTAATGCCTCATTATTAATTGTTATATAATTTAATAAATCATAGGATATTTTTCTTCCTTTGATAAAATTGATATATCTTATTCCTCGTTTGTTTTTTTTAGTTGTAGTAGATTATTTTGTTTTAATGAGAGTAAAAGTAATGGCAGTCATTTTGAGGATTTGATATTATGCTTGCTTGGCATGAAATGCTTCTTATGCATAGAAGCATTCATAATTTTCTAAGCTTTTTATTTTTTATTTTTCAAATTATTTAAGTTGAATTAATGAGTATATTACAAATAATTTTACTTCATATATATATATATATATATATATATATATATATATATATATATATATATATATATATATATATATATGTATGTATGTATGTATGTATATATATATATATATATGTATGTATGTGTATGTATGTATGTATGTATGTATGTATATATATATATATATAAATTATGCTAAAAAAATTAGATACCAATTCAAAATTTATTCAATTTATTATTTATTTAGATTTGTTTTTAAAAATATTTATTAAAAATTTTATATGAAAATCTAGATACCAGTTAAATTTTTTGGCATCTTTATTAACTCCTTGACAGCTCATTCAATTGACATAAACAAAGCAAGTATAAATCAAATTTAAGTAATAAAAAAATTTAAACAATCTAATATTGAATAAACGTGCGAAAGCTCAGCTCAAGCATGACTTGAACGTGAATAACGTATCCTATTATCAAAATAACTTAATAGTATTACCAAGTTAAATCCAAGCTACAATATACTCGGCTCTATTACAACCCTACTAATAAGAGCTAAAAATTTAAACGTGCGGCTTGTCCCAACAAATTATGTATGTATGCGTATAAGTTTAATTCATTCTCTCGGTATGGATATAGTCTAAATCTTTTAAAATATTTAATAGATTTCTTATTTAATAATATTAATAATTTTTTTTTTAACAAATTAAAATTCCAATAAGATTTTAAAATTAGACTAAAAATTCGTTCACATATCATTGAAATTTAATCATAAAATTTTCAAATATCCTAATAATACTTATTGATAAATTTAAAATTTCTAATTGTTATTGTCTTGTAAAAAAAATAAAATTTTGTTTACAATAAAAATTTGGATCTTAATTTTACTGGAGTGGATATCACTAAAGGTACGTTTGAGTCAGCTTATTATCAAGATCAGTTGCTTATCTGGAAAAGCAGATCACGGGACTCGACCTGCGTTCCGCGTTTAGTGTGAAAACAAACTGTTTTTTTCAGATAATCTGCACAAACGCAATTTCCAAACAGTGATGTAGTGTTTTCAAAACAGCGAAACAGCAGATAAGTGGCCCGAAATGCACCCTAAATGAAAGGACCCTGTTAGCTCTTATTCTCTTACAACCACAATCACCTTTATGTTTGCTTTGAACTCAACTCTCGCACTTACATACATGCAAGCTCTATAACTTATATACAAGGTCAAATGGGGGAAAGGTGTTGCTGTTTTAAATGGTACGAATGTAAATCTCCCTAACAACTTAGACACATAACGCTCTATCATGTTCTGCCTGCCCAAACGAAAACCACCCAATTTCTCAGAACGCTAGCCCACTTTGATTTCCTCCATTGTGTCCTGAACCATTTTCTTGGACCTTGTGAGCACATTTTCTTCTTCTAGTCAATCCACAAAGCCTGTCATGCACTTACTTCAAACCATCAGAGCTTGTATGACAACAAAATTTGATTTAAGCTAATAGGATTTAATAAATCTTGTAAATCAGAATTTTGATTTAGTACACCCTAAAAGGGCTGAATCTCAAAAATTATTTGGCAAAAGATTTAACAAATCCAGTTAAATCCTGTCAAACTCTCTAACAAATTCTATTAGAATCTATGTTTGTTTATATATAAAAAAATAGAATATTTAAACTTTGATTATTTTATTATTGTGATGAAACTTAATTATTAAATTTAATATCTAATTATATTAATTAATGATTAATTATTCAATAAATAAATAAATTATTAATACATTTTTACTTATTAAATAATAATTTAACATTATATAGTTATTAATAAATTGTTGATGTGTGCTAGAAAATTCGCGGTAGTACAGTAGCAACCCTTCTTAGCGTGGTAGAAAGATTCAATAAAACAACTGAGGATGACACCAGAAGTTTTTGTGGAAAACCCAAAAATGGAAAAGCCACGGGGTCTGACTCAGTTGAAGGGTGGTTCCACTATAAAAAGATAATTACAATTGTAACCACGTGTGCCAAATACGGGAAAATGTTAATAGGTTTCCCAAGTTACAACATCGATGTGAGGATGAATTTGTTGCTAGGAACGAGCAGCACCGATTGATTGGCGGCTTCCGATTGATAGTAGTCGACGGTGGTTGGTAGTGATCAACATAATAAAGATTGGAGACGATCAACAACGGTCGACGGAGGTCAGTGATGGTCAACAATGATTGAAGGTAGTCATCCGCGATCAATGAAAGCCAACGATGGTCGGCGTTGGTTAACAGAGGCCAGTGACGGTCGATGACAATCGGTGGTACTGGTATTGGACTTCAGCTCATTATGGAAGCTTCAAACTTTTCCTTAAATTTATAATGTTCTAGGTGCAATTAATGTAAGAATAGAAACAGTTTTGATCGGACGATCCGAAGGGCTTCCTTCGACAATATGATACTTGATGGACATTTGAGTGTTGAGTGATCGTGGGCTTGCTGGATTCGTCTTTTCAAGACACTTGATTTGACTATAGACTTGCTAGATTCAACATTTATTTGACATTTCAAATGTGTCTGAAAAACTTCCAAATTTGGTTTAATGACTAAGCTTGATTTATTCGGATTAGATCAATTTTGATATTATTGGTCTGCCTTATTGAGCTAGTCAGTTCGACTATAAATTTGCTAGAATCAGAGCTCTGGACGACTTCTAATTGAAATTTGAATATTCTTTGATCAAAAAGTTGTCTTGATATCTGTATTATACCTCAAGATTAGTGTCGGTTAATGAAAATTTATTGGTGGTGTATCAATTATATTAATTAAAATTTACTTAGAATTTTATTAATTAGAATTTTAAAAATAATTTATTCTTTATTTAATTATTAAATAATTAAAAATAAATTTATTTAATTATAATTAATTTGATAATATATGAAATTAATTATTAATTATTAATTTTTAATCAAATAAATTAATAAAATAAAACTTTAAAAAAAGTAAAGTAACCCCCAAACCCTCGCCTCCATCGTCTCCCGGTTTCGCCTCCTCGCCCTAACTTCCTGTCTCTGCCCAAAACCCTCGCTTTTGTCTCTACCCCTCCCGGTTTCAACCAAAACCACCGCCTTCGTGAGCGAACCCTGGCGATACAGTCGCTATTAGAGCTAGCTGGAAAGGCAACGAAGAAATCGCGGCGTACAGAGACTACCGAAGCTCCCATCATTCTCATCTTTCCGCTACGCTCCTACCAGAATCCGTTGCCAGAATCCGTTGCCAGAATCCGTTGACCAAGGTAAGCTTGCCGAAATCCACCAAATCCGGATTTTTTTTTGTCCAAAGCCACCGTCTGGCAAGATGTAGCCTAAATCCAGATTAAATCCTGCTCTAAATCCATTGCCAGCCAGTCCCTAAAATACTCATCCATCGAATTTCCATCGTTCTAATCATTTAAAAGCTTCTCTTTTTGATATTAAAGTTTTCCATACCATGCAGATGTCGGATCTGGCGGCTTCAGGCATGTTCCTGCCGTCTCAAACCGTAGGTACCGTCCTCTGTTGCATCTGCGGCGTCCCCATGTCCCCAAATCCAGCGAACATGTGCGTCCGCTGTCTCCGTTCCCGGGTAGACATCACCGAGGGCCTCCCACGCCACGCTTCTCTCGTCTACTGCCCCGAGTGTCGCAGCTACTTGCAACCCCCGCGCACCTGGATTCGCGCTGATCTTGAATCCAAAGAGCTCCTCTCGTTCTGTCTTCGCCGCCTTAAGCCCCTCACCCGCCATGTTCGCATCGTCAACGCTGAGTTTGTGTGGACCGAGCCCCACTCCAAGCGCATTAAGCTCCGCCTCCGAGTTCAGAGAGAGGCCCTCAATGGCGCCATCCTAGAGCAATCCCACCTCATTGAATTCACACAGCACGATAATCTCTGCGAGTCATGCTCCCGCTCCCAAGCCAATCCTGACCAGTGGGTTGCCGCAGTTCAACTCCGCCAGCATGTCTCCCACCGTCGCACCTTTTTCCATCTGGAGCAACTGATCCTTCATCATGGCGCAGCAGCGCGAACTCTCCGCATCAAAGAGGCTGATCGTGGTATAGATTTCTTCTTTGGGAATCGGAGCCATGCCATCAAGTTCGTTGATTTCATCTCCAGCTCTGTTCCTGTTCAGTCAAGGTCTGATAAGCAGCTGGTATCCCATGATACCAAGAGCAACACGTACAACTACAAGCACACCTTCTCTGTTGAGATCTGCCCCATTTGTAGGGAAGACTTGATCTGCCTCCCACCCAAGGTTGCAAACACTCTCGGTAACATTGGTCCACTTGTTCTCTGCACCAAGGTGACTAGTAGCATCGCCTTATTAGATCCATTCACCCTAAGAACTGTTTTCCTTGATTCAAAGCAATACTGGGGATCACCCTTTAAGGCCCTGCTCTCAAGTCGGCAACTTATTGAGTATATTGTATTGGATATAGAGATGGAGTCTTCAGAGATGGTTGTTGGAGGATCAAAGTATGCATTGGCCTACGTGCAGGTAGCAAGGGTTTCTGATTTCGGGAAGAATGATAATATTTTCACTGTCAAGACACATCTTGGGCATCTTTTGAATCCAGGAGATTACGCACTTGGATACGATCTTTATGGAGCCAATATAAATGATTTTGAGATCGACAAGTATAGAGGCCTTGATTTACCTAATGTAATTCTTGTAAAGAAGAGCTATGAAGAGAAGCGGCAAAAGAAGCGTGGAAAGGGTCGTTCTTGGAAGCTGAAGAGCTTGAACATGGAGATTGACAACACCAAAGGGAAAATGGATGAGGAGAAGAGGACTGATGATTATGAGGAGTTCCTGAGGGAGCTAGAGGAGAACCCAGAATTGAGGTTTAACATTTCACTCTATCGCGACAATGATTATCAACCATCAGAGGTGGCGTCTACTGTTGGAGGAGATGAGCTTCCTTCTATTCCAATAGATGAGTTGATTGCTGAACTTGCAATCAGTGATGTTGATGATCACAATTCTGATAGCATGGCAGAGTAATTTGTTTTTTGCATCTTAAAGTTTAAACCTTAGTTCGTGTAGTAATTTTGAATCTTGTTTTTTTTTTTTTTTTTTTTTTTTTTGTGTAATAATTATTGATTGTTGGGAAAGTTGAAACTTGGTTGTTACCTGTTGCATTGCCTTTAAATTTTATTTTGACGATCCTCTTAATAATGCATTGAGTTTGGCTTTGATGTTTCCCCACTAAGATTTGAGTTATGGCTTTCTTAATGTTTTTTATTTGGGGTTTTCTACATACCTGCTGCCCAAAACTTCAAATATAACACCTCGAACACCTAAACTTGTGTATTTACATTAACCACCCAAAACTTCCCTTCTTCAATATAGCCACCATCTGTCTGTCATCCTTCTCGTAGGGCTTTGTTCACCTCCATCTCCTACTCTGTTTGCCGTCTACGCCATCTTGCTCTCCTGTCTCATCTACTTTTCAATTCTCCTTCCTCTTCCCATTTATGCCGTCTGTATTTCCCGCAATGTGTTTCTTAGACACTCAAAGTCAGGCTGTGCAAGGTACTCTCCATCGCAGTCGGTTCTCTTTGATTTTTTCTTAATGCTATTTGTGTCTGAATTTTCATTTTTTTTTGGCTCCAATTTGAAAATGAACGAATAATAGATGGAGCGTAGTTGCTTTCCGATCTCAAACTTTGCAATGGGAGAAGTGGGGAGAAAAATAGATCATCATCGCATTGGCCCTTGGATCTGTGGGTAAAATTTTTCTTATCAAATATATTCATTTGATTCTGGGAGCATTTTTCTTTTAGTTAAAAAAGATTTGTCCATTTTTTTTTAATTTGGCTTTAGGATGGCTACTTTTGTGCGCTAAGATGGCCGGAAATAGATGTTATCAGCTTAACAACAATCAGCGGAAACGGTTATGCTGCCTTGGCTACAAGCTATGCTCTGCCCCTGGTAATTTGTTGAGTTTCCTGCGTGGATAGTCTAGGTTTAGGAATAGTCACTCTTGCTAATGCTAGATTTATTCAACATCTCTGTTTGAACACACAGTCAGATTAATTTTCATATGTACATTCCTCTTGTTTTGGTTGCGTGTTAAGGTAGATGGGAATCGGATTTGTATTTTCAGATACATTGGCCCCGGAAGTATCCCCACCTCTTCTTAACTGACTGACTTATTTGCTTGTTTGATTGAGAATTTGACTCTTTGATTTGGAATTTGAAACTAGGATGACTGGGGAACTGATGTGAGTTGAACCTACAGAATCCCTTTCTGGCCATGCCAGTTTTTGGTGTGAGATTGAGCTCGGCAGGCGATAGATTGCTATTCTCGATGGTGCATTTGCATTCAATGGGAATGTTAATACTGCAGCAGAAGCCAATGTAAGTACCATCTACATCTTTTCTATAGCGGTTATTTTTGTGCATTACTAGTAAGGTACATGTTTCTACATCACAGTTGCTAGTATTAATTTCTTATTTTTTATTGTTTTTAGTGTAATTTACATACATACCGCAGAAGTATTATATATTTACATACCTAACTCTCCAAATTTGATATTTACACTTATATAATACTTTGGTGTCATAAACCTATGTATGAAAAGGTTTATTTAACCTTTACAAAGATAGTGATGGTGGTATGTTTGATGGGCTTGATTATTCAGCACGGTGCATGCTTGTTCCATTTTTACTCTTCTTTCTGGATGTATAAACATACGTATAGGTTGGTCTATCCATTTCTCTCACTCTGCACATTCTGAATGCATCTTTGCTTTGTCTTTCAAAGATTTTGAGATTAATGATGGGGTAGCTATTCGTTTTCATCTACAAAGAGCTCTTCAATTTCTTTGGAAAATCCCATTTTGTTTATGGAGAATCTGGTGATATAATTTCAACTTTCTATAATTTTAAAAAAAGGTTTTTTATTTTTTTTCTAATTACTATTTAATTTAGAAGGAACTGATTAATTAATTAGCAGTTGATTTGACTTGTACACAGAGACGGAACTCTACCTTGTACAACTCTCATTATTGGGGGAAATCTTATCAATGGTAAGCTTCAAACTTTAATTTTGTATAATTTATTTATATAATTTAATAATTTTGTTCATCAGGTTTATGAAAATCAGTAGTGAAGTCTTCTTTAGTTATAGTAATTGGGTTAGTGAGATATATTTAACATGTTAGATACTAAGAAGGATGAAAAATATATGTTTAAACTAGCCAAACAAAGAGAAAAGAAAAGTAAAGATTTAACTCAAGTAAAGTGTATTAAAGATGAAAATCAAAAAGTGTTTTTCTTAGAAAAAGATATTCTTCATAGGTGAGTGAGTTATTTGGATAAACTTTTTGATGAAAATGCTGAAAATACGATCGACCTTAGTGATCTTATTATCGTTAATAATAATAAAACTTTTTATTTTTACCGTGGCATTAATAGAAAATAAGTCGAGGAGGCTTTAAAGAAAACCAATGGTGGAAAGTCTGTAGGACCTGATGATATCCCAATTGAAGTGTGAAAATGTTTAGGTGATTTGGGGGTTTCTTGGCTTACTAAATTTTTTAATATTATTTTAAAAACTAAAGAGACGTCTGTGGAGCGGAGGAAGAGTATTTTGGTCCACATTTTTAAGAATAAAGGAGATGCACGAGAGTGTGCAAATTATAGAGGAATTAAATTGATGTTTCATACTTTAAAATTATGGGAGAGGGTAATTGAACATAGACGTATTACCAAGGTTTCTCATAATCAGTTTGGATTTATGCCAGGCAGGTCTACTATGGAAGCTATACATTATTGACAGGTTTGATGGAGAAGTACAGAGATAATAAGGAGGATCTACATTTGATTTTTATTGATTTAGATAAAGCTTACGATAAGATTCCTAGAGATGTTCTTTGGAGAGTGCTTGAGAAGAAAGGTGTTGATATGACTTATATTCAAGTCATTAAAGATATGTATACTAGACCTGTTACATGTGTTCGAATTGAAGGAGGATTGACCAAATATTTTACTATTTCTGTTGGTTTACATTAGGGATCGGCTTTAAGCCCATATCCTTTTGCTTTATTTATGGATGGTCTTACTGGGCATTTACAAGAGGATGTACCTTGGTTTATGCTTTTTGCTGATGATATCATCGTGTATAAGGCGAGAGAAAAAGCCCAGGGAAAACTTGAATTATGGAGGTCTATATTGGAGTCTAAAGGTCTTCGTTTGAGTAGAACTAAAACTAAATACATGGAATGTAATTTTAGTAATAATAGTTCTAGTGACAGAAGTGTAACTTTGGGTGATCAAATTATTAAAAGGTGTGAACGATTTAGATATCTCGGGTCCATTGTTCAAAGCGATGGTGATATAGATGGGGATGTTAATAGTAGAATTCGGGTTGGTTGGTTGAAGTGGAGGAATGCGTCTGGCCTATTGTGTGATAGAAAAGCACCGCTTAGACTGAAACGAAAATTTTATAAGATGGTGGTGAGACCTGCAATGCTCTATGGTGCTGAATGTTGGCTTTTAAAAGAGAAGCATAATGCTAAGTTTAGTGTTGCCGAGATGAGAATGATTAGGTGGATGAGTGGCTTTACACTTACAGACAAAATGCGAAATGAATATATCCGTAATAGGGTTGGTGTTGCACCAGTGACGAATAAAATTAGAGAGAGTCGCCTTAAATAGTTTGGTCACATTAAACGTCGACCACTTGATGATCTGATTAGGAGAGTAGATGTTTTAGATGCAACTTATGTTAAGAAAGACAAAGGTAGAACTAGGAAAACTAGGGCTTATTGCATAAAAAATTATCTTAATTTATTAGAATTAAACGAAAATTTGACACTAAATAAGACGCACCGGAGAAAAAGGATTCATGTAGCCGACCCCAGTTATTGGGATTAAGGCTTTGTTGTTGTTGTTGTTGTTGTTGTTGGTTAGTGAGATGAATTGCGCTTCCCATACCAGGGATTGCTGTTGATAAGGATGCAAACGCTATTGGTTTTCTGCCTCAAGATGCACTGTTTGGTTATGTGCTGCTCACACGGTTCACTCTCCCTCCTTCAGTGGCTATTGGTAATTTACTATCTCTTATATGCTTGTAAAATCTATAATTATTTTATATTTTAAGTTCATTAATTCTCAATCATTAGGGTTGTTTTTGATCTGATCTCGAGTCGATTTGGGTTAGGTATAGTATAACAATGAATCTATCTCGCTTTATTTCGAGTAATTTTTACGTGTGAGTTTTGACTCGAGCTCAATCCGAGCCGATAATGGATTTGTATATAGGGGGAACCAGCATTATTTTTAGAGCGGGACAAATCGCCGAAGTATTGGGCCAAAAAATATCCCCAAGGTGGGGTATAACCTAGAGAATGCATCATATATATATATATATATATATATATATATATATATATATAATCATATTCAATTTTTGGTTGGGATTAAAAATAAATTATGATGGTGTTGTATGTGCGTAAATGCTCCTATGACATTTTATGTGATGGAAAGCTCTCATAAACCATGCAATTATTTTGATTAAAGTTTCAGGAAGATTTACATATATATCATTCAATTCGTGTTTACATAGGTAAGATATAAACTTAAATTTTTACCCATACACTTCTCTTATTATGTATGAAAAGGTGTTTTTCATTTTAAAAAGTTAAAAGATCTATTATCTTTGATGTGATAAAAAAATTTGCCGGTTACAAATGTAAAAAGCAAAGTTTAGGCGTTTTGGATTTATAAATACATGGGAATTGATTGATATGTATGTAAATTTCTATAAACATATCTATGTATTTGATGGTTACATTTTTGTATTGTGACTGCAGGTTTTTTTATATTCATTATTGCGAACTGAAGTCATGATAAATGCAATAAAGTGGTTTTAACTTACAATCAAGTTTGGTGGTCATTGGAGTAAATTAAAAAATAAATATCGAAGGAAATATGAGGGGTGAAGCAGAGGGCTGGGAGATAGGAGAGATTTGTTTGTTCTCTTTCATTTTTTGTATTTTTTGTATTAATGCCATATTTTGTTTTTTCCTTGGAGAATAGCATCTCAATATATGTACTTTTTGCAGCATAACTATAAGTGCATTTTAATCCAAGCTGAAGACTCATTTTCTACATGCATATTTTGCAAACTTTCAGGTTTATGATCCCTAAATTTAAATACAATTATGTTTCCAGTTTTATACAGAATATGAAGGAAATTCACGTCTTCAGACGTTGCTGAATCGGTAAAATTTAATATGTAATGTCACTTCTATACAAATTTAATATGTGATAAGTGTCACTTCTATACTATGTTTCAGATCACATACGTTGTTCAGATGCCAAGCAAGAGAAGAGCAGATATTTTGGAGAAAATTGCTTTTCAATCTCAAGTTTGTTCAGTTATTTATGGGAGATATGAAATTAAAAATTAACTTTATGTTGAATAAATTTCTTGTGCTGCTGTATCGACCTGAAGTAAAGTAACTTCTCTGAAAAATTGTTTCAAGTTTTCATATATGAACGTATTGTAATGTTATCTTCTCTATTTAATGCATTTGTTGGTGTTCATGTACGTTTAGTTTGTTCTACATTAGCTATTGTAAGATGTACTTGGTTATTGCCTCATGAATGCATATGCAAATGTAGAGGCTATCACATGCAGTGTGCAGTATGAATGGATATTTGTAAGGATAATGTAGAAGGCACTGTGCTGTCTACAACAGTTTGCAGCAGCGATGGTCTTAAGAAATTATTCTTTACATGCTTCTCCTAGCTGCGTACTGTTTGGAATTTCTTTAAGAACCACTTCACCTGCTTCAAAGTGGCAGTGATGATAATTATCGTGATTGCAAAAGCTAACTAACCTTAAGGACGCATGTCAAGTGGGAAGGTAACAGGGCTGCGCATTGGGCTGCAAAATTTGGTTTCTCTCTTTCTCGTGTTCAGATTGCTTCTATGGTTCTGGATGCTCTTTTGGAGCTTGTCTCCTTGAATCTTGCTTAGTTTTGTCTAGTTTTGTTTTGTTTGTTTGGGTTGTCTGTGTGTCGTGTGTGTTGTTTTGTCTTTTTTTTTTTGAAAAGAGGACCTTAGATTCTTATTTTTTGCGTGAGTTGTATGGGTGTGTTAAATAGAATCTCTTTCCCGGTTTTGTAAATTTTACTTTTTTGATGAAACGCGTAGGGAGCCTAAGTCTCATTCAACTAAAAAACCTTAAGGACGCATTTGCAATGGCTATGATTTATATCTCTTCTGTGAAGTGACGTCCTCTCCAATTACTATTCTAATTACACTGTGCAAAACCTTATTGCTGTTGTAAAGTCATGTTGCATTTTGCAGTTTTTTAGATGGTTTACATTGGCATTTACATTTCAGCTTGAAGATATTAACAACAAAATGCAGGACTTGCTTGTACTTTTAATGGAAATTTTAACTTGTTATATTTTGAATTAATATTGTTATGAGATCATGTACGTGTTAGTGGTGGTGCTTATGGCGGCTTTGTAAATCCGACACTTCATCAGGTACCTGTAGTTGGGAAGGTAAACTCCCTTAAAAAACTGGATGTGTTATATGTTCTAAATGAAAATGGTTATATAAATAGATTTGGGGCAAAATCTAAGCTAATCACTTGTAAAATCTGATATTGAGCAGCTGTTGAAATGTTCTAGCAACACCCTGGATGTCTTTCACGAGGAATGTGAAACCTCATGGAACATTGGAGATTCCCACTTCGGTGAGAAGATGCGTGAAAACCTTCGACGAACCAATTTAATCTCCAATCTAAAGCATATTAATAAACTGAATGAGTGTTAAACTCTTCAAGACAACTGCCTTTTCTCGGATCTCTGTACCTTCACAACATGCAAAATGTGGAACAATTGGATAAAAAAATTTCATGGGAATGATAGCTGTGTTTTTCCATCACTGGGCGTGCTACATTTGTAATCAGTATTGGTTTGCTTCAGCACGGGCATGAAAAGATAAGATCCACTTCAAAGACTGCCAAATTTGCAAGAGTCGCCTGGGATCATTTCAAGGAAGCCAAACAATCAAGGCTTATGTTCTGCACTGGGATCATTAGTCATAGAAGAGAATGCCTACGGACAGCTAGTTGATCCTAGTATTATATCTATGGAATCCATGAATGCTATAAATAATCAACCCAATAATGCAATATCGCATGGTGGAGGATTTATCCAAATGTAATGGAAATAATAGTGAAAATGTAAGAAATTAGAATTGGGGTAGCAACCGACCTAATTCTTTAGGCGACTACAATAATCAAGGTAATAATTTAAACCAGAGACTGACTTGGCCATTTTGATTCACTTTTAATCCTTATGTTAGGAAAAGAAATTTTCTTTGGAAGAATTTATTGCGAATATGGAGAATCAATTATAGAGTAAAACAACAGCCATATGGAACATCAAAAATCAATTGGGGCATTTAGCAAATTCGTTGAGTCACAGATTCCAGAAGACATTACCAAGAACGAATGAGGTGAATACTAAGTAAGGATAAAGGTGTAGAGTGGTACAAGGCCATTGAACTTAGGAGTGAGATGGATTTAGAGGAGTTTGTTAGGGAATACCATAACCTAGAAGAATAAACTGAGTCTGAAATAGTTAGTGAAAAACTTTTTTCATACTTAGAAAAAAAACCTTCACCTCCTTGGAAAAAACAAGAGAGACCACCATGACCTTTTCCTTAAAGATTAATAGAATAAAAAATTGGACCACCAATTCTTATAAGTGTCCAAGAAACTTACCATTAACATTACATTTTCTAAGGGACTTGAACAAATGGCTAGCTACATGAAATTTATGAAAAAAATTTTAAAAAGAAATGTAGATTTTAAAATTTGAAATTGTGGCATTGATGAAATCGTGTGGTGTTATAATTCAAGAGAAGCTCACAGGAAAATTGAAAGAAACATGTATTTTATCATTCCATGCACTATAGGAGATTAATTTATGGAAAATATATTTTGTGACCTAGGAGCTAACATAAATTTAACGCCTTTTTTCAATAATTAAGAGACTAAAATTAGAAAAGTTTCAACATACCATTATGATTGTTTAGTTAGCTGATTGTTCATTGACTTTTTAGGGGAGTCATAAAAGATGTCGTAGTGAAGATAAATAAGTTCATCTTACCAAATGATTTTATAGTATTGGATATAAAGGAAGATGTTAAGATCCTAATTATTCTTAGAAGGTCATTTCTTGTGATCGACAAGGCAAATATTTATTTACAAAAATGGGTGTTAACTATTTGAGCTCAAACGAAGACTTAAGTTTTCAAATTTATAATCCAAACCCATCCCCTACTCATCCCCATGAAGAGTGATTTAAATAGAAATAAGGAAGTTGCAAGGGATTTTGAAAGAGAATTTAGAAAATAAGAAATTAATATTTCTAAGTGATGAAAAATTAGGATCATAACTACATGATATATAAGAGTTTGTACGGTATAAAAAAATATTGGGTGATTGATTGGAGACTATTATAATGACAATCTAATCCTTGGAAAAATTTATATGTATGATTTGATTATGTCAGGTAGAGGACATAAAACTAAGTGCTACTTAGGGGATACTCCAAGCAATTTCTTATGATTTGATTGCATATTTACTTTATTTTATGATGTATGTGCATGCTTTAGTCAAGATAAGGATGTTAAACAAAGCACTTATTGGGAGACAATCCAAAGCATCTTTCCTAGCTTTATTGTGTACATTTTATAGGTTTGATAAAATTGTCTCTCCAGAGCCACCACCATTCACTCATGCTATCCTGATTTCTAGCTTCTTATGCTTTAATTTTACTTGATACTATTTTGTGATGTTTGTATATATATTTGTCTATTTTTATGTGATTGATATGGTTGTAATGTGATTGATATGCAATGAGTTTCCTAGTTAGATGTGTGTTTACCTTTGTTGTTATATTTGTCTCAAGTTAGTACTTCATAACTAATAAGTGTTTATATTCATGCTTCACCATGTGACTATCTTTTCCCCATCCTTTTATTATTATTTACATTTGTAGTATTAAAAATAAGTTTGAAGAAGAGATTTGTGTTAAAATTGTTCCCTCAAGTAAGTGTAGATATCTAAATCTTAGATTTTTTAAAAAATGATTAGGACTCATTGTGATTTATAACGATTAAATTATTAATTTATGAAAAACAATTAGTAACTCACTAATGACTAATCTCTAATTATGATTAATTACTCTTCTATATAATGATTCTTAAATGCTTAGACTAAAATTGACTAAATATCAATGAATTCTTCATATATATATATATATATATATATATATATATATATATATATATATATATATAATTTAATTACTAAGTAGTTTCAATAATTTTATTCTTAGTTAATATCCCTTGAATTACAATATTTTAAATTGAGTTGGAATGCAATTGAGAAATTGAATTAAGAAAGAATTAATATTCAAAATAAATAAAAAAAGTTTAAACAAATATAGTAATCCACATTTAAATTTAAAGGAAAAATAAAAGGAAATTGGAGCTTTGGAGGGGAAGCTTGAGGTTAGCTTGGATTCAAAATTGGTTTCCATCTCCCTAAGAATTAAAAATATCCTTAATTCTAAATTCAAAATTTTGTATCAAAGAGAATAATAATCAAATTAATATTATTAAATTGATTAGTCAGATTGAATTATATACATTTGAGAAGAAATCTTATTTTAGTCAACCAAATATAAGTGATATAGAAATAATTGTATAGAGAGTGTATTGTTATAAGTAATATTGTGATATTATTGGTTTTTAAGAAAATTCAATCTTAAGAAGACATTTGTGTATTTTGAATTATTTATTTACCTCATTAATAAAGAACACTATAATTGTAAGCCAAATATTTATCATGAATTATTTAAAAATTCTAACTTTAGATTTTGAATTACTTGAGAGGAAGTAATGTTTGAGGGAATTTGATAAGTTGAAAATTGATGTGAAATTTCTTACATTTTATCTATTATTTTGTGTCATTTTTATGCTTTTCTATGGCACTTGTCTTTGTATATGTAATATATAGGTATGTAGTCAATATAGAGGAGCATAAGGAATAAAATGTGGACTATGTCTTAGCTTGACGCCATGGTGTCCATGCCTGGAAACTTGGTACCAAAATCAGCTCCAAAATTTGTCACACATAGAGAAGGAAAGTAGCTGCCCAATCCAAGCATCATGAAACCCATTCTAAGCACCATGACACCGAGTCCAAACACCCTAGAGTCTAATCCAACCACTTAGTGCCTATAGAAGTTCCGGTTAGGTACCAATTCTGGCATGCATTTAGACACTTGACAAAGAATTCTTACACCACTTATGACCAAGAGCTTGAAAAGGCGATGCTCCATGTTGACACCTCGGCACCTAAAATTAACCTAGAGTAGTTTTTCTAATTTCTAGAAGTTTCACTTGTCCACGTGCTTACATAACTTGAATTCGAAGGAAATGGGGCTTTTGGACTCATTTTTTTTACTTCTTCACAGGTGTAGAGAAAAAGAGAGGTGACTTAGAGATGAATGGAGATGATAGTGCAATGAGTGATGAAGTGAGAAGAGTGAAAGACACCCCAAGCATGCATGATAGTGAAAATAATTTTAAGATTTTTTTTACTTTCTTTCACCAGTATAAAAATATGGAAGTACTAAGTTGTAAATATGAGGAATATTATGAAATAAGTGAGGATTAATCAGGTTTGGTTGTTTTTACTTGTATGTATACTTTTCTTTTCATTTTCAATGAAAGATATCTTATTTTCATTTATCATGTCAAGTCATTAAATTTTCTCCCTCAAATTATGATTTAGGAATTTAGATGAAATTCATCTTTGTGAATCTTAATATCTTAATTTGCACATTGATACATATGTTAACTTGTTGTACTTAATATAATTATGAATCGGTCTCTTGGAAAGTTAAGTTGGGTTGTGGTCTAGTACTACAAAAGTAGATTAGCAAAATAATTAAGTTAACATGCACTGTTTTAATAGAATATGAATCTTACAGTTATAATAGTGCAATCAAATAGGAAAAATAAAAAACATGGGTGGATTTGCATGTTTTAGAAAACTAAATTATAATATGAAATCCAAAGACTTTCTTATGTTCTTGGAAGAGGCTCGTCAGTCGCCAAATTTGAATTTATCGGTTGCTTTAAAATATAATTAATTTAATATATATATATATATATATATATATATATATATATACACATATAATTTTGAAAAGTAGGATTTTAATTTTGAAAATACAAGACCAAACCAATCTCATATATTTAATAGTTTAAATGATCGAGCACAACGCCACGAGTGATGCATCTATCCCGAGGAATATACGCATTACTTAATAGCGAGACTTGATTTAATAATCTAAATAATTTATGACATTTTTTTTGGTCTGTGAACATTTATGTTGACCGACAAACACACATGTCTAACATAAAAAATTAGATAGGGTTTATTTTACCTGAGTTCTAAAGTTTTCTATAAGAGCAAGCCCCTATAGTTAATTACATCTTAAATAACCAAAGTTACTTAAGAAAAATCTTGATTTAGATCAATGGTACTTATTTTCATGAATTAAACGTTTAGGATCTTAGGGTCAGACATGGAAAATTCAAATGGGAAGGGACAAAGTAAGAACAATTATTGTAGAATCCAAAGGAATAAAGGTAAGGGATGTCATAGATCCTAAGCAGAACCTCGGTGACTTCTCAAGCTATCCTAATTTGGTTTCAGTTTCGAAGATATATCATTAGACGTTCTATCTTGCCAATTTTATTATTTAGGACTTAAAATTACATGATACCAATCATGCAAATAACTTAGGAAGATAGGAGGGCTTACGTCGTACTAAATGACAACCTCAGAGCCTAAAAAGAGTTAGGACTTATACTGCTCAGCATGACTGTGTAGGAGCCTAAAGCTAAGGCGTTAATTTATGACACACAAAGTGGACTACCCCAAAGTTCTATGACTTGTTTAATTCTAATGAAAGATTTGCTGATGTAGAGTTGTTTGCTCTCTTGAAGATGTTCTTCTGTGTGCCCTCATCGTGCTGCCCACAGTGTTTGCTCTGAGTTTCTAGTTGAAGTAGCAATTCCAAGGTTTAAGGTTTCATGGTTTTGCAGCTTATGTGTCAATGTTTTGAGTTTTTGTTGTTTTTGTTGTTGTTGTTCAAATATTTGGAGGAAGTTTTAATTTATGTTAAGCAACACCGATTAAGATACCATGGTTCCATCATCCTGACACCACTATTTTCTTTTGAGTTTACTTAGTCTGAAGAAGTTTTTAAGCTCATTTACATCAGAGAATTCACGTTAACAACTGTAGTTACCTCATTCAAAAAATCCTCGTAAACCCAAAAGGAGTGTATTAAGTTCGTTCATTGTTTTGAAAGTGTAATAATATTTTTAAAAATGTATTTTGCTATTTTTGATTTTGATTTGGTTTTAGTTTTGCATGTAAAGTAAATAAATGTAGGTAGAAAATGATATAAAGTAAATAGGGAGATTGAAATACATAAAATGTAAATGCGTACCTAGGCCTCCGCTACTTCTACATGGTTAGTATCATAAAGCATAATATATTTACCAGAAATTTAAATAAATTGTAGCAAAAGAAAGTGACAAAATCTAGTACACAGAAGTAGCAAAACAAGTTATAGTAATCATACAAACAGGGAAAGAAAAACCAATAGTCACCGAAGGAGCTTTGCGCAAGATGCTCGACATGCAACATAGATATACTGAGGCAGATGTCATCAACTACAACATTCACAGAGTGCCCAGAATGTAACATCCTTCACCTGGAGCGTTACGGGACTTTTGAAGAGTATACAGTAGTTTTACTGATGTTCAGAAGTGCGGAGCACCCAGAGGTGGATCCGTATATACCACAATTTGTTGAGCCACGATGGTTGCAGATTGTTCATAGAGATGAGCCGGAGAGGCAGCCCCAACGATCACAGAATATTCCAGTTTACTAGCTGGCAAACATTTAAAGGGTCTGGAAGCAAGAGTTTGAACACTTTGTTGAAATTTAGGGAAATTTTGTCAACATCTAGAAAGGTCTTGAGTTACACAATGGTGTATTTTCAGAAAGTGACGAAAGCAAGATTTTGGATTGTGTATTGAGCCTTAGAGACTTAGGTAGAGCAGGTCTCTTAAGGAAGAAAACATATTCAGAAATAGAGAAATGGTTATGAGGAAAAGGCAGGATAACTATCCAATAAGGTTGTTGTTCCAATTTTGTAAGGGACAGGCAAGGGAACCCCCGAGGATTTTTTAGAAATGATGAAGTGGATCCCCTGCCATCCGCAATAAAGAAAATGATTAAGAGAATGATGGAATGACATATATTTCCGGTAGATTACATTCCGAACAGTTGCATTATCAACATTTACGAAGAAGGAGATTGTGTTCCCCCTCACATTGATCACCGTGACTCCATCCGGACTTTCTGCACATTTTCGTTCATATCAAGAGCAACATTTTATTCGGTAAAGATATACAGATAGTTGGCCCAAAGGAGTTCCGAGGCTTGGATAAGTTTCCACTACTGGTTGGATCAATACTAATTTTGAAAGGTGACGAATCATATTTGGCTAAGCACTACATCCCCAGAGTCCCACACATAGATGTTTTGGTTACATTGCGAGGGATGGACGATAATAAGGTACTATACGAATATCGTCCCGATCCAGACTTGGAGAGGCTTCGATCACTAGAGCTATGAGATAGCTGTACCTATAAGTATACACAAGGGAAATTTAGTTTCGAAGTGTAGCTTAGTAGGTTAGCTTGATCACAAAATGACCTCAGAAAACAAGCATGTTTTGTTACTTTTGTACTATGTCAGAGCATACAGTATATGACATAGCATATTACATTTATACTTGGATGCATTCTTGATATTGTTTTCAATGACTTCAACCTATGATCAGTTGTATTACATGTTCAAAGAAGAATCAACAAAGCTTTTTTTTATTTTAGCATGTGTTACGAAGTTGCCACGTTTGTGCGATTGATAAAAATCCGGAAGACCATACATTGGTCTTAAATTATAACAAATAAAGAACGATACTAAAGAAAATTCAGAAATGGAAAACATAAAACCTAAAAAGATATTTTAATAATGGAAAACGATAATGAACAAATTCGTTCAAACTCCACACTCTTCGCGAAACTTTTCTGCTTCACAAATTCTACAACTTTCGATTCTCATTCTGAGGTTGGTACCTAAGTTCCAGTTCTCATCTCGGGGGCAATACCTAAATTCTGATTCTCCCCTCGCTACCCCTTTGGGTTGGATGTGAGTCCCTGAGCTTTCCCTCCCAATGTAGCTCATCACCTCTTAGGTTGGATGTGAGTCCCTGAGCTTTTCTTCCTAATGTGGCCTTCTCAGCACTTCGAGATAACCCACTTAAATTGAGCAAGACATCTGATTCTCTTCTCAACACTTTTGCTACCTCTTATGCTGAATGTAAGTCCCTGAGCTTTCCTTCCAATGTAGCTTGTCACCTCTTAGGTTGGATGTGAGGCCCTGAGCTTTCCTTCCTAATGTGACATTCTCAGCACTTTGAGATCGGTGTAAGACCCCCTTAAAAGGAGCAAGGCATCACATTCTCTTCTCAAAACTTTTGCTACCACTTGGGTTGGATGTGAGTCCCTTAGCTTTCCTTCCCAATGTAGCTCGTCACCTTTTAGGTTGGATGTGAGTCATTGAGCATTTCTTCCCAATGTGACATTCTCAGAACTTTGAGGCAGGTATAAGGCCCCCTAAAATAAAGCAAGGCATCCTATTCCTCATCTCAGAACTCAAGGTCAGTATAAGATCCCCTTAAATGGAGCAAGGCACCTGATTCTCTTCTCAGCAGTTTGAGGCAGGTGTAAGAGCCCCTTATATGGAGCAAGGCATCCTAGTCCTCATCTCTACACTTTGAGATCTATATAAGACCCCCATTAAATGGAACAAGACATTCGATTCTCTTCTCAGCACTTTTGCTACCTCTTGGGTTGAATGTGAGTCCTTGAGCTTTCCTTCCGAATGTAGCTTATCATTTCTTAGGTTGGATGTGAGTCCCCGAGCTTTCCTTCCTAATGTGACATTATGTGCACTTCAATATTGGTGTAAGACCCCCTTTAAATGGAGCAAGCTATCCAATTCTATTTTTCAGTACTTTTGCTACCTCTTAGACTGTATGTGAGTCCCTGAGCTTTCCTTCCGAATGTTGCTCGTCACCTCTTAGGTTGGATGTGAGTTCCTGAGTATTCCTTCCTAATGACATTCTCAAAATTTTGAGATCGGTGTGAAACCCCCTTAAATGAAGCAAGGCATCTGATTCTCTTCTAAGCACTTTTGCTATCTCTTAGGTTGGATGTGAGTCTTTGAGTTTTCCTTCCCAATGTAACTTGTCACCTCTTAGGTTGGATGTGAGTCCCTGAGCTTTCCTTCCTAATATGACATTCTTAGAACATCGAGATCGGTGTGAGACCCCATTAAATGGAGAAAGGCATCTGATTCTCTTCTAAGAACTTTTGTTACCTCTTGGGTTAGATGTGAGTCCCTGAGCTTTCCTTCCAAATGTAGCTTGTGACCTCTTAGGTTGGATGTGAGTCCTTGAGGTTTCCTTCCTAATGTGACATTCTTAGCATTTTGAGGCAAGTGTAAGGCCCCTTAAAATGGAGCAATGCATCCTAGTCCTCATCATAGCACTTGAGGTCGAAATGAGACCCCCTTAAATGGAGCAAGACATCTGATTCTCTTATCAACACTTTGAGGAAGGTGTAAGAGCCCCTTAAATTGGAGCTCTGCACTTTGAGATCAATGTGAGCAAGACATTCGATTCTTATCTCAGCACTTTTGCTACCTCTTGGGTTGGATGTGAGTTCCTGAGCTTTCCTTCCTAATGTAGCTCGTCACCTCTTAAGTGGGATGTGATTCCCTGATCTTTCCTTCCTCATGTGACATTCTCTGAACTTTGAGTTCAATGTGAGACCTCCTTTAAATGGAGAAAGGCATTCGTTTCTCTTCTTAGCACTTTTCCTACCTCTTAGGTTGGATGTGAGCCCTTGAGCTTTCCTTCCCAATGTAGCTTGTCACCTCTTAGGTTGGATGTGAGTCCCTAAAAATTTGTTCCTAATGTGACACTCTCAGTACTTAGAGATTAGTGTGAGATCCTATTAAATGAAGCAAGACATCTGATTCTCTTCTTCTCAGCACTTTTGTTACCTCTTGGATTGGGTGTGAATGCCTGAGCTTTCCTTCCCAATGTGTTTCGTCACCTCTTAGGTTCGATGTGAGTCCCTGAGCTTTCTTTCCTAATTTAATATTCTCAGCACTTTGAGATCGCTGTGAGACCCTCTTAAATGGAGCAAGGCATCTGATTCTCTTCTCGACACTTTTGCTATCTCTTTGGTTGGATGTGAGTCCCTGAGCTTTCCTTTCCAATGTAGCTCGTCACCTCTTAGGTTGGATGTGAGTCCCTAAGCATTTCTTCCAAATGTGACATTCTCAATGCCACCGTTATCTCTCAGAGTTGGATGTGAGTCCTAGTGCTTTCCACCTTTACCTGGTCTCTGCATTTATCCCAATTTAAATTTGCTTTCACGTTAAAAATAAAATCAAAATTAAAGGCAAAATCAAAGTAAATTAAGCTTGCCCTGACTGTCAGGTTTTTTTATAAGGAATCCTGACAGTTGCCTCCATAAATTCATAAAACACTCCTTCACAAAGATAAATGAAAACGAAAATCACGACATGAAATACGAAAGTCACTCTAAAATTTGAAAACTTGAATTCAGAGCAACAATTTGACAAAAACATGCTAATTCCCCACTGAATACTATTCTCGTTTATTCCTACGCTCTGTCTCGAGTGTGTTAGCTTGGGTGAATATGTTGGTTTTGTTGATCTCTTCAGTCAATGCTAATATGTGCGGTGTGCTTGTCCGACACACTATACATATTGGAGGTCTATTTGTTGACCTCACTTTTGTTGAGGTCTAGTATTTCTTCTTTAGAATCCTAAGATCTAGCCATAAGAATTTTCTATTGACTATCCTAGAGGACTAGTGATGGAACTCTGCCCCAGTATAAATTCTAAAAAGTTCCTTACTTTTCTTGGAGTTCCACATGTTTAATTCTAACATCTAGCACTTAGTAGGATGCAGTCAGGCATGAGGGAGCTCGAGAAGGGTTCCCATAGAACTATCTAGCCTTAGGGTTAGTCTTGGGTGGCGTGGCCTTATTCAGTCTTGCACAACACACACAACTCCCCAAATTAACACACAACTCCTAAACCAGTCATCCTTAGCTTGGTTCCCAACTATTTCGGAAACTCATGTGGGTGGTCCCCCAAAACCCTTAGCCTTAAGCTAGGGTTTGGCTAGGATCAACACATGGAGGATCCAAAATGGGACCCCCCTTGGTCTCATAGCTCAAAAAGGTTAATGTTATGATTAAGATCCTCAATTGATCCAACTTTTGCCAAAATCCTCATTTTGACCTTTTAGCCCCAACTTTTCCAAAATTACCAAAATACCTCTAAAACCCTAATTTTCCCAAAATTGCCCAAATTCCAAATTCCCTCCATAAATCATTTCAAACATTTCCAAACCACTCAAATTTCCCAAAATGCCCCAAAATCCTCAAAATTCCCAAAATACCCCCAAACTTGCCAAAATTACTAAAATGCCCATCATCCCCAAAAAATTTCCAAAATCTCCAAAACCACTCCAAATGTCCCCAAAATTAATTTGAACCACCCAATGTCTCCAATTTCAACCAAATCCACCAAAATTGAGAAAAAATTCCCAAATTGCCCATAAATGCCTAAATTCCGAAATCACTCTAAATTTCCGCCAATTAATTTCAAACTCTCCAAAATTCAAATCTAAATTACTTTTCATCATGCATAAACCTAATTTAAATCAAATTTAAGCCTAATTAAAACTAATTTCAAACTCAAATTCCAAAGCCCAACTTAAATCCCCAATTTTGACCATATTCCTAAACTCCATCAAATTGAACCTCATATTCAATTCAATTTTCCCAACTTTGAATCCTAAACCCTTCATAACATTCGCTTAGATTAGTTTGAACATTCAATTGGTTTAGACTCATGGTCAAAGCTAGCCTAAACTAAAACCCCCAACTTTGATCCAAAATCCAAATTTCACCAAATTGAACTCCATGAAACCTTAATTTCAACCCAATAGATACCTAAACTCCTCATGAAAATATTCTAAATCAATTTGAACATTAAATTGATTCGAATCCAATCCCTAGCCAAGCTCAAATCCATGTCCAAGCCTAAGCCATATTTTAAACCCAAATCCCAAATTCACCTTAAGCCACTTGGTCTAGCATAACTTTGGCCACCACAACCATGCCTTGGACCATAAGACCCAACATAGATCCACCTAGCCCACCCTAGGTGAGTCATGAACCAAGGGTCTCCCAAATTGGGGGATTTCTTCGAAAAAAGGACTAAAACAAAGGGAGATTTGCTTCTAGCCTTCCCAAGTCCCCAAGCCATCACCATTAAGATTCTCTGGTTCCTAGCTAGCCACCAGCCCTGCCATGGCAGGCTGGCCTAGTCATTAAAAAGCCCAAAATCGAGAGAGCCTTCCCCATGGTTTGAACCAAATTGTACCCATCCAATGTGGCTCACTCCATTTGTCACTTATGTTATTCAGCCCTTCACCCAAGCTTCACTTTGCACCTACTGGTCAGCCTAATTAGCCAACCCTTCCCCTTCTATTTAAACACCACCACTTCAAGACTAAGTAAGAAGAGATCCAATTCCTTGGAGAAACTCTGCCAAAATTACTCTAGAGCTTCTCCAAACCTCCCTGAGTTCAATCCCACTATTCAAGCCCAATTTCATTTTTGAAAACCAAGGCATATTTTTTTCATCTCCACAAACTCCACCAAATCCCAAATGGAGCTTCTCCTAAGCTTCCCCAGGCCTCACAAGGAAGTTCCCCATCAAAATCCCCATTCCTAGAGCCCTCTACACCAAACTTCCACATAGGCCACACCACCCTCAGGTAGAACTCCTACACAACCTCAACCTCTGCTTGAACCAACACTTGGAAGAGGTGCGCCAGCTCACGATGAAGCTTTAGAACACACCAAATTGAGACCTTACCTCTTAGGCTAAGGTATACACCATTTTCCTTAAATCTGAGCTTGGTTTGAGCCTTTTGTGAAGAAAAGTGTAATTTCATGGATGATTAACCGTATGCATGTGTTCGTCTGGACTAGATGAAGGTGTAAGAACAAACCCCATGTGATTTGGTTAAGTATTGATCTAGATCTTAGGGTTAGAATATGAACAGTTTATGGGTTAGGCCAATTGAGGATGAAGACCCTCAGCTATCTGATTGCACATGCATTGGTTGGACGAATAAGATGTAGCCTCACGATGAAATGGTGGTGAATGTGGAGCAGCGTGGTAGCTGACACAGAAGGCAGTGTCAAATGGGAGCGCACTGCGTAGAAAGCTTGGAGCCGTTGTAGTTTTGCCTGTTGTTGAGTAGGATAAGTAGAAAAATCCATATTTTCTGATTTAATTACATACTGAAACTTCAAAAAATTATAACTTGGTCTAGAAAATACATAAAATTAAAATAAAAATACACATGTACTCAATGAACATAGGAGAAAATTATGGATCAAAAATCAAAATTTTTTCTTTATATTTTATTTTTAATTAATTAAATACTCATAAATTATTTTAAATTTTAAATAATTATATAATAATAAAAAATGTGAAATTTTGAGAATTCATTCCTCTCATAGTGAGGGATGTTCTCTGATTTTCTAAAAGTCATAAAGCATCTTTAACAAGGAAAAACTTAATTTTCAAAATAAATCACTATTTTTTATTTAAAATAATTATTAAAAATAAAATATAAATCAGAAAATTATGAAAATAGGGTTGATAAGTTAACTATGATTAAATGAACCTAGAAAAATAAAAATTAAATTTTAAAGATTTAAAACCTATCATACTATTTTTAAATTAAGAAAAATACCAAAATTAGAAAAATACAAAATAATTCAAATAATAATTAAATTGGGCCAAATTGAAGCTTAACACTTCATGAGGCTTTTGTAAAAATCTAAGGCAATTAAAATTTATTTTGATATAAAGATTAATTTTCTAAATATGAATTTTTGCTTAAAATAATTATATAAATTAAAATAAATATTAGAAAAATACAAAAAGTGGTTCGTGGTGTTCCTTGTGAACAGGGGCATGTAAAAAAAAAATAAAATTTTAGTTAAAATAATTACTTTATTTTTGGCCTATTTTTTAATTTAAAAATTATCAAAAATAAATAAAAATGAAAAAAATATCAAAATAATTTTCTCTGAGTTCCTTGAGATCAAAGAGATTTATGAAATGTAAAAGGAGATTTAACTATAATAAGCACATGTTAAAAAGATCATTTAATGATTATAAAAATTATAATATATTTCAAACTTTTACATAAAACTCTTCCTGATGGTCCTCTGACCTAATTGCACCTGCAATAATTTTTTTCAGTACAAGGGGTTTATTTTACTTAATTATTTTAATTATCTTCAAAAATCCCTAATTTTCAATTTAAAATAATTATTAAATTAAATAAAAATAGTAATACTAAATGAAATATAATATTTCATCGAATGTTCTAATTTACCCATAGTAGGGTAACAAGAAAATCTTGGTCATTTGAGTTGAATTTGAATGATTATGAAGTAAAGGTCATTAAGGGTAAAACAATAATTATGGAATTTTAAGCTCTAATTAAAATTTAGGTTAAACTAAAGGGTAAATGGGTAATATTAATCTTAATTAATTATCTTGGATGATTAGAACACAAGGGGTTTAAGTGGTAGAAACCAATCCATCACTATTTACAACAAGTGTAAAATTATAATTTCCTAAATTATTACTTGGAGGTTAATGAGTTCGAATGATTCTGGAGCAGTGGGCTTGTGTTAGGAAGATAATAATTAGCTAATCGGAAGCCCTAATCAATGATCAAATGATAAGTATAATCTTTCAATAAGAAATAAACCCATTTAATTCAACATTTCTAGTAATTATGAATATTTTTAATGAAACCTTAAGGGCTTAGTAGTGAGTTAGGTTTAATCTGTCTTATTTAATGAGGTTTAGAAAATGAAACATGAATAATTTTAAATACCCCTAAAGTAATACAGACCCAATCTTAATTGAAAGAGCAAGAGTTCTTAATAATTTAAATTGTCCTTAAGGGCGTCCACCCACATAATTTTTAAATAAAACGTCAAGTGAATACTTAGTTACCCCGCTCTTGAGATAATTAAAACATTAGTGTTCATTAAGCACATGTTAAAATATCACCACTAAAACCTAATTTGACTGCAAATGAATGATTTATTAACATAATAAGTTCAAAAGATCTCGAAACGATTCAAAAGATTTTAAATGTTGTTTAGGGTTATGCCCCGAGCACTTTTATGGTCTTTTGGATGCCTTGAAGGACAATGGAACTTATTATGATTTGACGAAGAAAATCATGCTTAAAATCATTAGGGACCAACCAAGTTATGCCCCGGGACCCGTTAATTCACCTAAATCAATAGAAATGCCCTCAACTACTTATCCTACATATACAACCCAATGTTCAAGAACTTGAGACTTCTCTAAGGTATTTAAGTCCTTGTGAGACTGGTATAAGACTGAGACCTAAGACATTTATTTTTGCCACATATGGATCATTAGACTAGTATAAGTCTGAGGTCTAGGTGGCTAGAGTGATGACAATAATTCTAATGTGTGCTAAAACAAGGGATGCGATACGATGTGAGAATTTCAAAATAGTATCCCTTACCTCAAGGACCTTTAATAAGGGACAAAAAAGAACTGATGATACTATTCACCGACTCTTTGTGAGATTGTTGCCCTCGACACTCTTAGGTTGTTAGTAGTCCTAACTTGATTAAAGTGACTAACCTGTGCACTACACTACTTTACAAAACTAAATCAAAGTTTCATTTTATTGTTAAAACAAACTATGCATGAAAACTTTCAACTACAGCTTTTGCATGAAAGATAAAGAATTTTGATGAAAATTCATAAAGGTCCATGGATGATTGGATTGGTTTAGCACTGCTCTCTATAGATTGTCGGGTTGGTAGCTCTTACCCAAGGTCGGGAAGCACATAGTCCAGCTCTGAGCCCCCACCTTTACTGATGTCTTATACCTAGTCTTGATCTTTCATTTGTGACTAACGGTTTTCTTTTAATTGCTCGTGTTTCTTGCGACATACTTTTCTACTTTTCTTGTACTAGATTTTTCTTGCGCTATTTACTTTCCTGCAATTTATTTTAATTCTATGCAAATTATATTATGCTTTATTCCCCTAACCATGTAGTGGTAGCAAAGCCCAGGTATGTTTTTACAGTTTATTTATAGCATTTTACTTTACTATACTTTATTTTTCAGCACATTTTATTTACCTATTATTTACTTTACTATGCGTGCCTGTAGGAAAAAACAAATAGATCAAAATATGTTTTCAAAAATTAAATAAACTTTTATAGTTAGCCAACACACTTAAATCACTTCTTTTAATTTATGAGGATCTCTCGGATGAGGTAACATACGGTTGCTAATGAGAATTATCGAATCTAAATGAGCCTAACAACTCATTTAGGCTAAGTAAAATAAAAAGATAATAGTGATGTCGGAGTGTGAGAACCTTGGGATCCTAAACGGTGTCGCTCTTATTAAATTAAAATTTCCATAGATAAAACACTTCAATAACAATAACAAAATCGAACACTGAAACATACATGGTAAAACCTTTTGAACCTTAGACCTTAGGATTGCTACTTGGATGAGGAGCTTGAGCATACACTGTGGTCAGCACGATGAGAACCTACAAGAAGAGCATCTCAAGTGATCAAACGTATTTTGAGTTCAATTAAACAAAAAGCCATAGAACTTCGAGGTTTTCTTTTTGTGTGTGGTCGGACCCCAATAGATGTGTTGGTGAACTAGTTACACCTGAGTGTGGTGCGTTGTGATGTTCGCCCCACACTGGGTCTCGAGCTTTTCCTTTACTTCATATCTTTTGAGTTCAATTTATTATTCTTAAGTTGGGCCAAATCTACGCTTCCTAACTTCCATTAGAATATCAAAATTGTTTAAAACTCATCAAATTACCAATAAGTAACAAAATTGGAAACACACCTTAAATTTGAAAATAAAACAAAATAAAATAAAATGGAATAAGAAAGATGTACTGAACTTCATTAATTTTTTTACACTATAATTACAAGGTCTATGCCATCGATAACCCTTGGTACTTTTAAATTTATAGCTACGATGTCTTCCCCAACTTTGACCTTATCCTGCAACTTGCCTACTGGCTGAGAAGCTCATCTCATCGCACCCATGATCAAGTTCGAGTCCGGGTTGAATGAGTTTGAGGTGGTATTCAGAAAGACCCCATTCGTGGTCATTAAATTTGCTGCCCCAGATATTTAAGAATCGTCCACCAAATTGGATTTGAACTGTTCCCAGGAATTTCCTTCTTTCAAGAAGATGAAATTTACTGCCCCAATCCTGCAAAGTCTGTCATTTCAGCGACCTACAGATCTGCCACTCTTGTGCCAAGGAGAGTCGTCACACCAACCATTATATTTATTGTTACTACTCCTACTATTACGTATGCCAAAGGGAAAAAGATTCTAAATGAAAAAGAACCACTTGATGCATTTGCTACCCCACCGTTAGTGTTTGATATTGGTTCAAGTTTGAGAGTAGCGTCGCTAACGAAGTCCCAAAAGAGGAACCGAAAACGTAGAATTACGAGGGAAACCATGGCTTTTACATCATGGAATATGAAAAATTGAAGAACTTGGAAAATATAGTAAAGAATCCATGGTGTGAAGTTTCTCAGCACTGATTCTGATTTTAAGAGTTCATTAAACCTTTATTGCGAATTTATTTGGATTTATTTTGGATTTTTTAGAAATTTTCATGGCTCCTAAGAATAAGAGGGGGAATGGAAGGGAGTTCTTTGATTCTAAGAAGTTTGTCAACATCAAAGCATGATATCGATATAATGATCAACTTACCTCTAAAAAGTTGATTCAAGAACGAGCTGTCTTCAAACCTAGAGGTGTTATAGAAAGTTTGATAGCATACCAGCATTGGGAAAACTTTTGTTATTTCATAGTAGTGGTAGTTATCTTGAATGTACATGAGTTTTACGCCAACCTCCAAGAAGCCTCTGATGACTAAATATTTGTTCGTGGAAAAAGTGTAAAATTTACCCCTGAACGGATTAATGCTCTTTACCGTTTGTAGGATGAAAGATTGCGAATAATCTTCATTTGAGACTTCTAAATCAAATTTGGATGAAGTTATTTCATTTTTTACTAATGGAAGGGGAGTTTGGAAAGTTAAGAATAACCACAATGTAAACTTCTCTACCTCAATTTTAATTGCAAACTCCAAGGCATGACACTATTTTATTTCTGCATGACTCTTCCCTCTAATCATCTTAGAGAAGATACTAAAGAGGGAGCTACTTTGAACTTTTGCATTCAGAAGATAAGATGAATAAATATTGGATCCATTATTTATCAAAATACCCTCTTCTTCTAAAGGTGGAACTACTGGAGGTTTAGGATGCCCTGCTCTGAGTTTTACTTTATGTGAGCAATCATAAGTAAGATATGAGAGATGGGAAGAACTATTATAGTATCTTAAACCCATCAAAAGACCCAATGTGTATACATATGAATTACATGTTGGATTCAGAACTAGAGGTTGAAGCACTGACATTCCTTCTAACTCAACTTCCAAACCTTCTTCCTCAAGTATTGCTGCTCACCCTTCATCCACTTTAGATGATCTTCATAATGATTATTGATCCCAAAATATTTATGCTTACATTTTATATATTAATTGATACTTCTCTTTAATAATATTATAAAATGGGATACTACGTAAGTATACGTATTATTATCAAGTAATATATGACTTTCTGATTAAGCCCCAAGATATCGAACCCACAAGGAAAGTGTTAAATAAAGAAAAAAAGAAAATACTTTTTTACTTTTTTAGAAAGATCTTACCCAAACTAAAGATAATATTCTAGGAAAGAAAATTTGATTCTTTTTGTTAATTTTTATAATTTGAAATGAAGCAAACAACTACTTTAACTAAATTTTTGTAAGATGAAAGCAAATGCAAATAAAATATATTTTTCCTTATTATGAATCAGTAACAAGACATAGAATTTTTTTGTGGAAGTATCTAAATGTGTTGTGCTAAATAACAACAATTATATTCTTTACCCTTACTAGAGATGCTATAAAGAACATAGGTTAATATATTACTTTATAAATCTTGAAGATGGGCTAGGCAGGAAAGGTACTATCTCTCACTCTAGAGTTTCCTCTTCTGTCTCCACCTGGGGACTAACATCTCGTATCAAAATATAAAACAATAAATCAAATTGGGGGCTTTAGCCTGTCACTCTAAAATTCTCTAATTCTACACCCATCAAAGTATATCTCCGTATTTGTTTGCACTCAATCATATGGATTACAATCTCACCCATATAATTTCATGTGATTTTTTCCAATTGTTGACTAAGACAATACCATACCGGCTCTTACATGTTCTCACAACATATATTAACATCTTAATTGGTCAAATCAAGAAGTAAATGAAGCGCAAGTTTTTGAATCATCACAACTTCTTCCAATATTGAATTCCTATACTTCACACAACATTCATCCATAACTTTATTACTTCATCATTTTAAGGAAAAAGATAAAGAAAACTACTCAGAATTTATGGAGAAAATGCAATCACAACTTGGTTTAAAAGTAGAAATCATAGAGACAAAAAAGAAGACTTAATTAAAAACCAAATGTAATAACAAAGATAAAGATTTATTTGTAAATCCTCTGCACCAAACTCTTGAAGTTCCCTTGAAAACTTTGATTTTCCTTACAATGCTCCTTAGAGGTTGGCGCCCAACTCTAAGAAATCCAAATATCACTTCTAATCCTGATACAAATTATAGTAAAGTAAGTAGAAATGGTGAAGTGGAGTAGTATAGTACTAAAATAACTCTCGTACACAATAAAGATAAACAACTCTCCAACAACAACCACTTTTCTGATTTATAAGCCCTCTTTTTATAATTTTCCAACAGGTGCCTTCGCATCTCTTCAAATTGTGTCCAAATTTAATGAATCCTCTAAGAGATGCATCCATTTAAGAGTAATTTAAATTAACTTTGGTGTCAATAGGAATTTACCCACGTTTTGTACCAAGAGATGCCTCAAAAACCTCTTTAAAATGGTGCAAAAAATTAAATAACTCCTCTTTAGTAAGTGTCATGTGTAAGCGCGAGGTCTCAGCGCTTAGCCTCAAGGCTTCTGGCATGTAAGCTCCATGTCTGGGCGCATAGCTGCGAAACTCTAGCGCATAGACGTGGGCCCAGGGACTTAGCTGCCACAAATCAGTTTTGCACCTTTCTTCATTTTTCTCCATATTTGGTCTTTTTTCACTCCTTTCATCAAACTCATCCATTTAATCATACCTGCAAGAGAAATATACAAAATACCCTCCATTAAAGTCCAATATCATCAAAAATAGGTATAAAAATGTGTATAAAAATACTATATATTTTAGGTGTATCAAAATCTCCTAAACATGAAATGTTACTTGTCCTCAAATGACATTATAATCAAATAAAAATCAAACAAGCAAATTATGTGATGAGTTTCTCTAGGAGTTTCTAAAATTTTGTTTTAGAAATGTAGTTGTCCAATTTAGAAAAAATTTTAGTAAATGAGACCAATTTAATGTTTAGAAATCTTTTAGGTAAAAGTCAATCAAAAATATGAGTTTCTATCTTATCCAGAAATACTTATAGATTTTTCAAAATATAGGGTTTAAGCATTTTATTTTCTTTACTTAAAAATATTTATTAATAATTATACTAACAATATTATTTTTATAAGCTTCAAGATTTTCTTAAGTCTTATACTCTAGAAAGATCAGGTGTGGAACTAATTTTTGATTAGGCCCTTAAATCCTCAAGCTTCTCATTCCTTTTCACATACTATTTTTCACTTTTTATTTTCTATTTTTTATAAGGCAATGAATACTATATTTGGATAGGCCTTTAATAATTTTGAATTCCACCCTTCCTTTCCTAAAGCATAAGGTAGATATATATTTTAACTTAGAAATATAATAAAACTTTTGAAAATTATTTTCAACAAACGAAATTTAAGTATTAAATATAAAAGTATAATCCTTCTATTTTTCTAAAAAGACAACTTTTCTTACTAAGATAGTTACAAAATATTTATCATTTCGTCACTAAGAAATTTTTTAAATGTAAATTTTTCATCCTTACTATAGATTTTAACTAAATTCTATTACTCATTTCTATATTCAAAATTTTATTTCCCTAATATAACTTCATACACATAATTATTCTTCAATTAAAATCTAAATTTTATTTATAACATTTGAGAACAAATAAAATTTAAGTTTTTGAAATTTTTTTTTATTATCCCCCAAACTTTAAAATTTTTGTTATAATAAAACATTCAAGCATAGTAAAAAGATACATGGGCGGGAATAAATAACTGTAAGTATCATGCTTGCATGAATTTTTATATCCTAAATATGCAGGTATAATAATTAAAAACAAGAATGAAAATAAGTAGATCAAATTTTTAATTCTATATTTTATAAAAGAAAATCAAAAGACTTCTAAATTAGTGGAGGAAATAAAAGAAAATTTACACATACTTAAAAATAAATCCATAACTAAACTTTATATGATAGTAAATTGGAAAGTTAAGCATGAAATTTAAATAGTGGATTTTAATAGTGTTTTAAACTTTCCTAAATAGTTTCTGGAATAAATTCTAAACTAACAAACAAAGTACACTAAAAATTCACTAACGCATTTACTACCACAAAAACACTAAACATTCACATCACATATCACAAAAAAAAACATTCACAAATAACATAAAAACAAACTCAGTAACTATTAAATCAGTCACAATTACAACAAATAGTTCACTTAACAACCACAAATAGTAAATAACATCGCATTCAGAATAAAAATTATAACATACATCACATAACATAACATAACACAACACAAAACATCAATCCTAATCCTCATCTTCTTCCTCGCCATTCTCTCCATCATTCCAGTTGCGTGTAGGCTCATATGGGGTAAAGTGTGGATGTGAGGGCAACACAACACTATAGTCACCTCTGATCAATCTATCCATACATCTGTGATAGTTCTCCTCATACTCACTATGTCTCTGAAGATAATCCCCAATATGATCAACCTTTCTTTCTTTATCATGAATTCGATCCATAGTATAATTGATAGTATCTTTCATTTTCTTTAAAAGTTTAATATGTGAATAAGAAAACTTACCTGATGATTCCTGAGATGCAGAAGCACCAGATGTAGAAGCAACATAATTAGATGCACTTGAAGCTCTAAAAAATCCTCATCTCCAGCCAAAAAGTGAATGCTCAACATATGTCTTCACATTCATACTAATAATATGCTTAAGAGGTTGAAGGACCTCTTCCCAATTTTCAGATCTTACACCAGCCTGCTCACACAATGATGGTATAAGGGAAGCAAATCACATACCTGTAGTGGTGGCAGCTCTAGCAGACATCCAAATACAATCATAAATAATCTTCCCAATATCTATCGCTTTCCCTTGCTGAATTTTGTAATTCAATGTAGCTCTTTCTCTTGTCACCTCTCTCAGAAGATTAGTAGGAAGCAACTTGGATGATATGAAATAATGCCAGGCCTTAGAGGTGGCATTTAACTTTGAAGCAAGGAAGTTAACTCTTCTCTCATTCGTTATTTTCCATAATCCTCTTCCATCAGTCAAAGCATAAATGATTTCATTCAATTCGTCCTCCGTAGGAGTATAATTTAAATAGAAACAAAATGTATTAGGCAGCAACAGATAAAACTTCTTTATTACCTTGGGAGTAAAATGAACCAACAATCCTTGTACTAACACAAAATTTCTTTTGACTCCGGAAGATTTGCATATAACTCTTGTACAACAGAAGTAACAACTACAGCCGTGAAACAACATAATCTATCTCAAAGGCGTCTAACGATCATATCTTCTAGCACTCCGCCTGGCTTATAAAAACCTCACTCTTGAATCAGTTTACGTGATTGTAGAGCTTTCACGTGTCGATCCTGAGCTTTAGAACTTATAAACTTGTCTGAATTAAAAGTGGATCTCGCCTTGCTTCTCTTTAGTGCCATTTCTAAACTTTGCATAAAAATTACCATAAATTCCACATTTAACTTTAAATCACTAAACTCAACTTCTAATGGCTTAAACTACTAAATCCAAGTAATTTCCAAAGCTTTTTCTTAAAATTTCACCATGAATAGTGATTTTCGGATTTCCTCAAAATGTACTAAAACTATATGGTGAAAATAAAAAAATTTTACATAGGAGTAGTGTTCTTACCTAAAGAAGATCAAATCTAGCAATTTTCACTTGAAACAACTCAAAAATAGCAAATTTTGGTGATGCCTTAATTTACTAAGTTGCGAACTCCGAACGAAGAAGACGATGGGGGTGAAAAAATTATGATTTTTTGGGTTTTAAAACCTGAAAACCAAATTTCACGAACTTGCACCTATGCACGAATGTTCGACTCTTAGCTGCGAAGTACTGGCGTGTAAGCTTGGGGTCTCGGCGCTTACCCGTGAAATCGCTGTTTTCGATTTTTTTTTGTTAAATACACATTTTTTCTCACTTAATCAACCCTAAGTTGTTTTAATAAGTATATCATATCCTTATATTCACCTTATCTCCAGAATTACAATTTTATAGATTAAAAATGGATTCCACACAAGTTTTACACAAACACAAAACTCTTTACTAAATAAAACAAATACAAATTACAAGTACAAGGCACAAGCCTTCAATCCAATATCCTTGGATAAGATCTCATTTTCCTACTCTCATTTAAACAATTAAACAAAGCACTAAACAAATACTTAAAACACAAACAAATTTATAACACACAACAAAATATAAAACTCTAAACACTAACACGTAACACAACTTACTAACACTTAACACAATATAAGAACTTAATTCCATTCTCCATTAGGTGAAACATATCCAGAACCTCCATTATTTCCATCTGAACCATTTGGTATATAGATTTGATAGAATGGATGGTTGTTGAAAACTCATACTAAATCTTCTTCTATCCACTTGTTCTTCAAAAGCATCACTTTTTCCGCTTCTTGAACATGACTAGTATGACTAAATTGCATCTTTTATTGCCATTAAATATGTGTTGAATGTGTGTTAGTTTTAATTTCCTTTGCTTCTATTGATGCAACATCGACCTTGATTTTTGTAATCTTCTCTGCTATTCCTTGAATACTAACAGTTAGAAATCCATTATATAACTCTTGCGCACTCTCACAAACGAACTTCTTCTTGTTTACATCTTCTTTCTTCTTAACTTCACTCTCCCGATAAGACATTTTGTAACTTAAAATCTTCTTTAAGGCTCTTAGGTGGAAATTTAGAATGGGAAGAAAGTCTTTTAATCCGGCTCCTATTTATTGGCTTTAGATTTTTAAGAATTGTCGTCCCACGTTCTATATCCATGAAATCACGTCCCGTTCAACTTCCCCATGATAATGGCTTCTAGAATATCATTTTTTATATTTTTCATAACTCCAGTGCCTAAGCGCCAACTGCTGGTGCTTATCCGTCAGTGCTCAATTTAGCACAAGTCTGCTAAACGTTCGAATACTCATTTTAACTCATCCAATTTATCAATTATGGTCTCATCCACTAACATAATATAATCAAAATACTACCATATAATTCTTACTTCAAACTGAACATCAAACACACAAAATAAACTCAAAACAAAGCACACCAACAACTATGGGTTGTCTCCCACAAAGCGTTTGGTTTAATGTCGACAGCCTGACATACCCAATATTTATTCTAGGTGACCCTACATCATATTCTCATCAAGTTTAAGTTGATCTACTGATAAATATGGTTTCAATCAACGATCATTCACTTTATATATTTTCTCAATTTTAGGATCTTTAATATCCACGGCTCCATAGGGATAAACTTTTATTACAATAAATAGGCCCATCCACTTGGACTTCAGTTTTCTAGCAAATAATCTTAATTTGGCATTGTATAGTAAAACTTGTTGTCCTGGCTCAATATTTTTTTTTCAGAATCTTACGATAATGCCACATCTTCATCTTTTCTTTATATATCGTAACACTTTCATATGATTAATTCTTTATCTCTTCAAGCTCATTTAATTGAAATAATCTTTTCTCACCAGAATCCTTCAAATTATAATTGAACTCTTTAAAGCCCCATATACTTTATGTTAAAGTTTAACTGGTAAATGACAAGCTTTCCCATAAATTAGCCTATATGAGACATTCCTATACGAGTCATATATGCTGTCCTATAAGCCCACAAAACAATATCCTATTTGATTAACCAATCCTATTAATTTGGATTAATAAATTTTCTAAAATTCTTTTAATTTCATGATTGGATAATTCAACCAACCATTTGTCTGAGGATGATAAGCAATAACAATTTTATGGATGATATGATATTTCTTTACTAATTCCTTCATAATTGCATTTCTAAAATGACTTTCACCATCAGTTATGATTACTTTTTGTATTCCAAATCTATAAAATATGTTCTTTCTTAAAAACTTTGCAACACTTCGAGGATCACATAACGTCAAATATTTCAACTTCCAACATATAATTGAGGGGAATCTTATTTCATCTAGAAATATTGCCTATACGGGGGCATCGATCACAATTCTTAATATAAGCAATAACATCGTTAAAAAATGTAGGCCAATGAAATCCAGATTGCAGGCGCTAAAAACTTGATCGAACTTGCAACTACGCTAATATTTATGTTCCCAAAAGATGACAAAAAACTTGACCCAATTTATATTTTAGCGGCTAGTGTGAACAAATGAAATGTTATGTAATTAAAAAAATAGTTTACACACTAGAGGGACTACGCAAGTATACATTCGTTTCAAGTAATATAGAGTTTTCTTTAAAACTCTATACATAGATCCCACATTGAAACTGTAAATTGTTAGTAGTAAGGGACGAATTTCTAGGCTCTCACTTCTAGTTTCCCCCCAAGGGTGCCTATGGTCGAGCCTACTAGTGACCCGTCACCTCCTCTTAAACCAAATTGATAGAATTTAGCCTATCACTCTAAAAACATATTCAATTCTACGCCCTTCAAAGATTATCTCCCTATTTATTCGCACCTTCCCCTTCAAGGATTTACCATCTACCTTTCCAAGGGAAATGTGATACTTACAAGTTAAGAATTCTTAGCCCACGGTCTAATCTTAAGAACTCTCCACAGATTTTAACATTGCAAGTGATCAAGTTGTAGTGTAAATGAAAATCAAGTAAAACATCATCACAAATTATGGATGAAGAAAAATAAGTTCTGAAAACTAAATTAAATCCTTATCTAAATCATTCATATTCGTAGGGAGAAAGAGAAGAAGACTACTCAGAAAGCATAAGATTCACACCAAAAATAATATTTATATAATTTAAATTCAAAGTACAAAACTTAAGAACCAAATTATAAATACTTATCTGGAATGATATCAAATCAATCCTTTTAAGTTTCTCTGACTTCGACTGACTTTTACAACTCCAAATCCAGCAATCACACTATAAACACTCTGAACTCTCACTAAAGAAAGGTAAATAACACTATACACACTTTAACTAAATGAAATGACACACCTCTTTCACTCTTATGACACATACACATTCCAAAATGACCCCACTTTGCTGTAGAATCATCCTCTATTTATAGAGATTCGAAAAATGACCAGGGGTTGCTTAAGGCACCTCTTCAAAATTTGTCCAAATTCTTTGAATATTCTAAAAGGTAACTGTGGCGCCTAGGCGCCAATCTCCTGTGTAGATGGAAGCGTCCCTTCAGGTTTTGAGTAGCACCTCTTTGTTGAATAACTAATTCACTGTGTATATATTAATTGTATCTATTTTATAACATATGGGAATTTATTGAAAGACTTCTAGATTTCTTCTGAGTCATCAATAACCTTCATAAAACTGTCCAAGAACTCTCTAGATTTTCCTGCTGAGTCTGGTGCCTGGGCGCCAAAGTCAGCCCTTTTTTTCTTCTTTTCTTCAATTGACTCATTTTTGCTCCTTTTACTCCTTTTTTTATTCTTTTTCTTCATGAACTCATTTTCTTGTACCTGCAACCAAAAGCATAAGAAATGTCTTTCATTAAAGCGTAATATCCTTAAAATATTAGTTAAAAATGATATAAAAATTTATGTAATTTTAAGGGTGATCAATTTCTCCAAACTTAAACGTTGCTTGTCCCAAAGTAACTCCTTACTACTAAAAATAATAATCTATGAAGAAAAATTTTCTTTAAGACTTCTATAAATGTTTATTTTATAAATAAAATAATGAAACTTAAAAAGCTTTTTAAATAACTTAGGCTAAAACCAAAATATGTAATATATTTAATAATTAAGTGTTAAGAACTCTCTTCTCCTACCTATTTCAAAAAATAGTTGCAATTTGTTATATTAAGAACATGTAGAAAATTTACAAGAAAAAGATTTTTATGATAACTCTACTAATAAAGATGCTTATGCATAAGACTTGAGTAAAAAAAAGTATATAGGTCTCTTTTTATAAGATAATTCAAGTGAAGCTAATTCTTGATTTAGGCTTCTCCTCAAGCTTCTCCTCACTTATTATTTTTCTTTCTCTTTTCATATTTGGATTGCTTTTCAATCTTATATATTTTCTTTTCTTTTTTAGGAAATGTTTTCAATTCTTTCTCTTTTTCTTTTTCAAGTGAGGATTGTTATATCTGGATAGCCTGATAATGATTTTAAACTTCACTACCCTTAACTTATATTTAAAGACTTAACACATTTTTCACTTAATGAATATATGTTTAGCAAACATATTTTTCATAGAGTTTCAATTCTATCTTCTCAAGTAAACATCTAGATTCCTTAATACTTTCAAAAATACAACATTTTTAATTTAGATATTTGAATCAAAATTCTTATACTCTTTTATTAAATAATTACAATTTTTAGATTTATCCCTTGTTATATAAAAATACTTTTATAAGTTTATTATAATATTCATGAAAACACCAACATATCTATCTTAAATTAACTTTTCTTCCATAGCTTATGTTATTAATTTTTAAAAAATTGTTTACTAAGGATAAGTAGAGTTTAAATTTAAGTTCTTTTCCCTCCCCCAAACTTAGTTCCTTTAATAGGGTTAAAACATTTTGCAATATTAAATATTTAAATTAAGCAGGAAAGAAAAGGTATAACATTTAAGGTATTTAAAACAGTAAAGTAATAAAGGTATAAGCAGTTATATAAAAGAGTAACAAAGTAAATAACATAAAGAAAACTAACAAACTTTTACATTTTAAACATTTAAAAACAATAGGAGCATAAATAGGATTAAATTCTAAGCAATCTGATAACAGAAATATAATTGAGTTACTATAAAGTACTCAATCAGTATGATAATACATGAAATGTAAAAACACACATAACATGCACATCAGCAAAGCAAAGAAAAAATAAAGTCTAATCATCCTCAGTCTCCTCATCGTCGAAAGAATCATCAGGAATATGACTTCTGGGGTTAATCCATGGGGTGAATTTAGGACAAGTAAGAAATTTGATATTCGTATCACCCTTCAAAAATTTGACAAGAGCTTCATTATATTCCCCATCATAGTCACTCTTCCTCTGTATATATCCAGACACATGATCAATCTCACTATGCATCTCATCTACTATGTATTGCAACAAGAATATATCACATTGATGCTCCAAGTATCTCTGAAAAATAGTATTCCACACATCTGGTGGAGGCTCATAAGTAGAAGTGGAAGGTCCAGGTGTAGAAGTAGAAGGCATAGAAGAAGTATATGCTGTAGATCCTTGACTTTTAGTCTTTCCATATGTCTCCACGTGAGATTTTACAATTGGCTTTAGTGGCTTAAGCATCTCTTCAGAATGAGAGTAAGTAATACCTACATTCTTGCAAATCGAGAAAATGAGAGCTAGGAAGCCAAAACCAGAAATAACACTTCCTCTAGTTGAAGTGTTGATCACATCATATATAATAACTCCCACATCTATAGGCTTCATTTCTTGAATGTAGTAATTTAAAATAGCTCATTCTTTCCTCACTTCACTTAGGTGATTTGATGGAAGAATACGAGCATAAATAAAGTAATGACAGGCTTTAGAAGTAGCATTAAGCATAGAAGAGGAAAAATTTACCCGTTTATTGTTTCAGGTTTTCCACGATCCTCTATCAGTCAGGTAGGCTAAAATCTCATCAAGCTCTCTTTTAGAAGGAACAAAAACATCATAGAAGCAATTTGTAGTAGGGGTAGATCGTAAAACATGTTGATGACTTCAGGGGTGAACTCAACTCCCATTCCACTAATATAAACTTCATTATAAGCCGTTTCAAGAAAATTTGCATAGAATTCTCTCACAACTGAAATGACGGCCACAGCAGAGAAATAACAAAACTGCTCACACTGTCGAGCAGCAATAATATTTTTGATCGATCCGCCGGGATAAGAAAAACTTCGTTCTGCAATGAATTTGCGAGCCAACGTGAATTCATTGTAGTGCACTTGAGCACTTGACCTAGCAAACTTTGACTGATCAAATTCGCTCTGCTCCTTTCCTCACTTTGATTTTGGTGCCATACTGTAATTTGAAAATAATTTTAAACAATTTATAAAATTCAAACCATGGCACAAAATCTAAGCTTAAAACACTGAATTAAGCTTAGATCAATGGATTTTCTACTTAAAAATCAAAATTTTATTCCAAATTTTCAGTATTATTTATATGTAGAGAAATCCATGGTGAAAACTTAAAATAACTATGCCAAAGTGTAGATCTAACCTCGAGAAGTTGGAATTAAGTGTTTTTAAGCGTCGAAACTTCACTAATCAAGTACATTACGGAGCCCTAGGACTGGTGTTTGTGAATTTTGGGGAAGAAAATGAAGCTTAGGCTTGAAAATGGTGGTGGGTTCGGTTTTAAGGCAGAATTTTTGGTTCAAGTGAACCGGCGCCTGTCAGCTTGTTTATAGATTATGTGTTTTGAAAAGGGGGTCGCCTACAAAAATCGTCGGTGTATTTTAAATTTTAAGTTTAATTTAGATATTTATATATAATTTAGAAAGTAACATTTGATTTTTGAAAATATGAGACCAAACTGATCTCATGTTATTAATAGTTTAAATAAACGAGCATTCCATCACAAGTGACATATCTATTCCAAAGAGTAGACATATCACTTGAAAATGAAGCTTAATAAAATAAACTGGTAATTTTATGACATCCGTTTGGTCTGCGAACTAATTTTATAAGCCGAAAAGTTCCCCTATTTAATATAAAGATTAAATAGGGTTTATATTACCTGGGTTCTAAAGTTCCCTATAAGGGCAAGCGTCTATAGTTAATTACATCCTAAATGTCCGAAGACATTTGATAAAACTCTCGATAAAGATCAGTGGTTTGCTTTCAAGGATTTCAAAGTTTAAGGTTTTCAAACAATTGGATTTTGGAAATTTCAATAGGGAATGGATCAAATTTAGAATAGTTATTTTTGAAATCCAAAAGAAGAGAAGTAGGGAATGCCACTGATTCGAAGTGAACTTTGATGACTTACCAACTATCCTATTGTTTGGCTTTAATTTTGAGGAGATGTTATTTAATGTTTCATCTTGCCTGTTTTATTATTTAGGACTTATACTTGTATGATATAAGCATACAAATAACCTAAAAAATGTGAGGGTTTATGTCGTATAAAACGACTACCTCGGAGTCCTAAGACGAGTTGGGGCTTAAATTGCATAACATGATTATGCAAATGCCTAAAGAAATAAAATGATGTTGCATTAGGAAAACTACCTCAAAATCCTATTATTTGGTTGTTTATTTCTAAGGAAAGAATTAAGCTAACGAAGATGGTCGTGCTGCCCACCGAGCTTGCTCCGAGCTCCTTCTTGTTGCAAAGGATTTAGTTTAAGAAGTGACAATCAAGAGATGGGAGAAGTGTCATGGTTTATAGGTTGAGTTTCAAATCCAATGTCTTAAGTTTTATTAAGGGAAATATGAAAGTTGATTAAGCAGAACTAGTTAAGATCCCACGGTTCTATCATCCCGACACCACTATTTCATCGGATTCACTTTGTCCAAATGAATTGCTAAACTCAACTGAATGAGTTCCACACTTTCATTTAGACCGTGGGAAATCTCGTTAGCAACATGTGGGTTACATCATCCGAGGGATTCCAGATCATCCAACGAGACGTTTTAATTTTAGTTAAAATTACAGGTTTTGTTTTTGTTTTCTTTTTTTGTTGGTGATTAAATTTTATGTTGTTTAAACATGTTGGGTATGATCATTTTCACAAGTTTATAAAATGCAGGAAAATAAAAAATTTCATAAATTGCAGAATGTAAATTGCAATAAACTTAAATGTGTACATGAAGAGTCTTCTTGTTTCCACCAACTGCACTTAAGATGCATGTTAGGATATTTAATATTTAAGTACAAGCACCTAGGTAAGTCTAGGGGAAGATTCTGATCATCTAACAACCCTATGATTTCTAAGTTCAAATCCTAGTTGTCCACCAAGTCCTATGACGTCTAGGTTGAAATTCTGGTTGTCTATCAAGTCCTATGACATCTAGGTTGAATCCCTAGTTGTTTTTAAGGATGATTTTCTTCATCAAAGAACAATGAAATCTAATTGTTCTTCTGAAACAACCCATCAAATTGAGGAACTGCTCGGGGTAGAACCCCGAACATCTTTTCAAAACTTTTGGATTTATCTTGAGTCCAAATGATTTCATTGTCCAGTTGAATTAATCATCCAAAGTTTGATTGAAGTTTAAATTTGTTTTAATTTTTCTTGCTCAGTGAATTTGGACATTTTATTATCCTATAAAAGAGGTGACACATCATTTAACATTTCACTTAAGAGTTATAAGGATGGGAGCCTTTAGGGGCAAATTAGTCCATTAAAGAACTTGACCATTCTTAATTGAAGTTAAATTAGTAATTTAAAATGATTTAATTTAGTGATAAAGTTTAATTGGCTTTTTTTAAATGTTTTAAATTATTTTTGAAAAGAGTGTTTAAATTATTTTAGTTCAATTAGATTAATTTTTTAATCTTTTAAATTGTTTTAATTTAATTATAATATTTTAGATTAATTTTAGTTTGTTTAATTTGATTATGATGTTTTAACTATAAATTACTTTACATTAATCTTAAGTTTTAAATGATTTCAGATTATTTTTAATATCTTAAGTTTGTTTTAGTTTCATTTTAAATCATTTCAAATTAATTTTAATATTTTAAACCTTAATTTGATTATAAGATTTCAAGATTATTCCCTTCTTAATTATTAGTTTCAATTATCATTTTCATGGTTTCATTAATAAGAATTAAATGATATTTGAACAAATCATTAGTTAGGGATTCAATTTAAAGAATTAGAGTCTTCTTATGGTAAATCCCTTAAGCTTAATAATTCATGCTTTAATTGACTTCCAAAACTTAATGATTCAATTAATTGAGATTTCTTCTTTAATATTAAAGGTGATTAATGGGTTTCTACCCCTTAACTCCAGATGTTTCAATCATCCAAGAAGAAGATTAAGATTAAACATTTCCCCTTCCCCTTTGGTTAAGCGTAAATATTAATTAAGGCTAAAATTCAATAATTACCCTTTTGCCCCTTTAGGCTTGTTCACCTCATAATTCATTAAATCAAATTCAAATGACTTTGAAAATTTTACGTCACCTCACTCACATGTCAATTAAGAAATCAGAGGAGAAAAAGTGATTTTCTGATTTTAATTTAATTTATATAATATTTTAATAGAAAATAGGGATTTTCAATGAAAATTCAATAACATGACCAAGGTAAAGTTTCTATCCTTAAGAAAATTATAGGAGATTTCCACTGACTAGAGAATCACTTGGACCAATTTTGGTTATCTTTTAAATTTTTACTTAATTATAATAATTATTATAAATTTTAGAGTGTTAATTAAATATAAAATATTTTAAAATTAGAAAATTAAGTTTTATATTTTTCAAAAATCTCTCTGAGGTCAGGGAATCCAGAGAAGTAATGTTTACATTTTTTTTATTTTTATCTGATTTATTAGAATTATTTTAGTGAAAGGTTAAGAAAATTCATTTTTTAAATGTTAAAAATTATCCTAGTCCTTTAAAAATTAATAGCTTAACTTAGAGACCTAGAAAAAATATTTTAATGGTTCCCAAGTCATTGGGAGGCCAAAAGTGACATTTTGGTGAATTTTTATATTTTTGTAATTTTTAAGATTTTTTAATTATTAAATATTTAAAAATGATTAAAAATTAAATTTTTATGAAAAATGTAATTTTATTTTTCTTGGACTTCTCTGATCACAGAGAACTCTCAAAATTAGTTAGTGAATTTTTGAAATGTATTTTGGGTTTTATGAATTTTTTAATGTGCAAAATGACCATGTCCCTTAATTAATTCATTTAATGGGTCAAATTAATTCCAATTAATTATTTTTTATGTGTAGTTCCTCTAATCCTAAGTGACACTGGAGAGTTATTTTTGTGTGGTTTTGATGTGTGGTTACTCCTAATTAACTTAATTTTTAGTTTTAAGTATTTAGGCCAATTAGGGTTATTGTTGGTGAATTAAATCAGGATATAATTTTTTTAAAGCCCTCTGGCCATAAGAAACCTACTATATTTTTTTCAGATTTTTCTAAGTAACATGATAATTTCTATAATTATTATAACAAAACTGATGCATAATATTGAAAAATAGATATCTCATCATGGAGATCTTCTCTGACTTCAGAAAAATCAGGAAAGATCCACCATGACGCATAGAATAATATACCAAAATTTCAAGTTATGGTGAAGCTCATACATGCATGAAGAATTAAAATTTTGAAAACAACATTTAATTAATTAAAAATCAAATATGCATCAAATAAATATGAAATTACTTCCACATTATTTTCTTCGTTCATTGAGCAAGTGAGTATTTTAATTTTATTTTTTAGAGTTTCCTATGAAAAGTTGTGATTTTTTGAAGTTTTGTGTCAAAAATAAATCAAAAATCCAATTTTCTGCTCAAATGACACGTGTCGCGCTCCTACTGGCTGACGTGTTTTTGTTTGGCGGCATGTTCATGGACTGGATCTGTCCAACTCCATTACAGCTGTCCGTCCGATACACGCGCCATCGGACGGCTGCTGCTCCACTGTCCAACTGTTATTCACCCAAAAACCTCCACCTTCAAACTTTGATATCTCACTCGTTTCTCAATGAAATTGAGTGAAAGTTTTTTTTAAAATGATCATCTTATCTAGGCGAACATATCTATATGGTGATGATACACTTAAAGAAAGTAAAGATTTACATAAAATTAAAATAAGTTCGATTGGAGGGAAAAATATGATACCTTTATCCAAGAGGTGAGGCTTCAGTTGGAAATGGTTGGGTTGAGCTTAGGAGTGCTTGGAGAAGCTTTGGGAAAAATTTGGTAGAGTCTCCCCAAGGTAATCTTTCTCTTTTCTTCTCTTTGGCCATGAATGGAGCTTAAATAGAGGAGCTTAAGTTCAAATTGGTCAAAGCATGGGGTTAGGCTTGGTTCACCTTACCATGGTCTGATTTGGGCTGAGAAAAGCTCCCTTGATTCAGCTTGATTAGTAGGGAGAGGTCACCATCCATGATGATGTGGCTAGACTTGGGTTAGAGTGAAGTATAAAAGGGTTAAAAGGCTTTAAGCATGAGTTTGGAAAGAGGTCCCCTCCCTTTCCATTAATGGCCTGGTGAGGTGGAAAGGTCTTCATGGCTTCATGTGGCTTAATCATAGCTCCATGGCTTGCCTTTGGCTCAAGGAAGGCTTGGTCAATTTGCATGAGAAAGGTATTTTTGAATTCTTTGGTTATTTTGAGATGATTTGGCATGATACTCCATTTGGAATTATTTGATAATTGATTTGGAACTGAGGGAGTGAATTTGATTAAAGGGATTATGAATGAAAATGTCATGTGGGCTTTAGGATAGATTTTGAGCTTTTAAATTTTCAAGGAATGGACTTATAAAAATGTATAAGGTAATGGGCCTTTATTATGCATGTGATGATTTGAATTTTTGAAATTAATCATGACATGATCAAAATGATTTGAAATTAATTTAAATTGAATAAAAACATTTTGAAATTAGATTTAAAATTTTATTGGGGCTTTTTAATGGATGACGGGGTTCAATTTGAAGAATTTTTGGGCTTTTGGGTCAATATTGGGCTTTTTAGGTTTGGTTGGACTTGGTTGGATTTTGGGATCAAATTGGGGGAAATTGAATGTTAAGTTTTGTTCTTGGAAATGTTATGAATGGTTTTAGAATTTATTTAGGGAAAATTGAGTGACATTGGACTTAGTTTGGATGAATTGGGTCAACTATGTCAAATTTGAGCTTTAAGGGCAAATTTGGAATATTATATCAAATTGGGTTAAATTGACAAAATTTGGGTATGTGGTAGTTGAACAAAATGATGTGGACAATATTTTGGAATTTATGAAATTTTTTGGGATTTTTGGGAATTTTTGAAATTTTTAGCTATGAAGGGCATTTTGGTAATTTTGGGGGAGTTTAGGGGCCGGGGGTCAAAAATTGAAATTTTGGGAAAATTGAAGATTGATTATATATGAGTAAAATAAAATCATTTTGGTTGAGCCATAAAGCCATGTTAAGCTCACAAGAGCCTGAGAAGACTCATTTTAGGCACTCAATATGTTGTACCTAACCCTCTTAGCGAGGGGCTTAGGGGTTGGGGTCCATCCATATGAGATTCCTACATGAGTCAGTAAGCCAAGTTGGGTAAGAGTGGTTTTATGGTTTGGAATGTGTGTGAGAGCGTGGTGTGTGCAAGTTAACCTGACCAAGACCAGACTACCCAAGGTAATCCTAAGGCCAAAGAATCATATTAGAACTCATCCTTGAACCTCCACATTTGACTTTTAACCTTCCAAAAGGGCTTGGAGGTTTATGGTCATCTGTGTGGGGTTCAAGAAGAGTTAAGAAGTGTTTGAATTTCTAAGTGGTGGGTCCCATTTCTAGTCCTTTAGAATAGTCACAGGGAAAACCTATGGCTAGATCCTAAGCACTAAGGAGAGAGAGATCAGACCTCACCAAAAATGAGGTCAACAAATGGACCCCCAATAAGTGTGGTGTGCTAAAGGAGCACACCGCGCATATTGGTGTTGACCAAAGAGATCAAATGAACCAACACAGACGTCAAAAACAACTCTCTCAGAATAAACAGAGAGAGCGAAGAAAGTTCCTGCTGAGGAGTATCTGGTGGATTTTCACTATGGAATTCTACCGGACTCTCGCTGGGGAGGAAATGTGAAATCCTTCAAAATGAAGCAAAGAATTCAAAATTTCACATTCTAAGGACAGTCCGATTTGATTTAGAGCTTAAGATTGAAAATTTCAATATTTGAGTTAAAGATTTAGAGTTTGGAATTTGAAGTTTGAAATTTTGTTTTGAATTGGAGTTTGGAATATTGGTTTAGTTTATGTGTGATTTCATTTAAGTTAAAAATGTTGATTTTGAATCTGAATTTGAGGTTTCAAATAATTCCATTCTGCGAAAGTTCACGAGTTTGAATTTGGTAAGATGAATTGATCTAATTGGAATGAGAGATGGAAGTTCGGCTCCAGCCTTAGAATTGAAATGAGAACTGAAAGTTCACCTCGAGCCTCGACAATTGATTTGAGAACTAGAAGTTCGGCTCCAGCCTCGAGAATTGATTTGAGAACTCGAAGTTCTACTTCAGCATCAAGAATTGATGTTCTACGATGAGAACTTTAACTTGAACCATTGCGATAGGAAATGATCTTAAAGCAATGCAGTCTCGGATGCTGTGATCCTCGACCTATAAAACTTGAAAGGAGATCATTGCAAAGTAATGCGGTATCGGATGCTGGGATCCTTAACCTCTAAAATTTAATAAGAGCCATTGCAAAGCAATGCGGCATTGAATGCTGGGATTCTCAACCTCTAAAATTTGAAATTTTGAATTTGAACCATTGCGATATGAAGGAATCCTAAAGCAATGTGATTTCAGATGTAAAATCCTCAACCTCTCAAATTTGATTTTTGATTTGAACCAATGCGATAAGGAAAGATCCTAAAGCAATGCGGCATCGGATGCTGGGATCCTCAACCTCTAAAATTTAACAGGAGTCATTGCAAAGCAATGCGGTATCGGATGCTGGGATTCTTAACCTCTAAAATTTGAAAATTTGAATTTGAACCATTACGATAGGAAGCAATCCTAAAGCAATGCGGTTTCGATGTAAAATCCTTAACCTCTAAAATTTGATTTTTGATTTGAACCATTGTGATAAGGAAAGATCCTAAAACAATGCGGTATCGAATGCTGGGATCCTCAACCTCTAAAATTTAACAGGAGCCATTGCAAAGCAATGCGGTATCGGATGCTGGGATCCTCAACCTCTAAAATTTGAAAATTTGAATTTGAACCATTGTGATAGGAAAGAATCCTAAAGAAATGCGATTTTGGATGTAAAATCCTCAACCTCTAAAATTCGATTTTGATTTGAACCATTGCGATAGGGAAAAAACCTAAAGTAATGCGGTATCGGATGTAAAATCCTCAACCTCTAAAATTTGATTTTCAATTTGAACCATTGTGATAGGGAAAGATCCTAAAGCAATGCGGTATCGGATGCTGGGATCCTCAACCTCTAAAATTTAATTTTGATTTGAACCATCACAATAGGTAATGCGGTATCGGATGTAAAATCCTCAACCTCTAAAATTTGATTTTCAATTTGAACCATTGTGATAGGGAAAGATCCTAAAGCAATGCGGTATCGGATGCTGGGATCCTCAACCTCTAAAATTTAATTTTGATTTGAACCATCACAATAGGGAAATATCCTAAAGAAATGCGGTATTGGATGTAAAATCCTCAACCTCTAAAATTTGATTTTCGATTTGAACCATTGCGATAGGGAAAGATCCTAAAGCAATGCGTATCAGATTTAAAATCCTCAACCTCTAAAATTTGATTTTTGATTTGAACCATTGTGATAGGGAAAGATCCTAAAGCAATGCGGTATCAGATGTAAAATCCTCAACCTCTAAAATTTGATTTCGATTTGAACCATTGCGATAGGGAAAGATCCTAAAGCTATGCGGTATCGGATGTAAAATCCTCAACCTCTAAAATTTAATTTTTGATTTGAACCATTGCGATAGGGAAAGATCCTAAAGCAATGCGGTATCGGATGTAAAATCCTTAACCTCTAAAATTTGATTTTGATTTCGCGATTGATTTGCAAAGATTTGTAGTGTCTATTTGAAAAGTATAGAATTTTAGTGTTTTGAGAATTTCAAGAAAGTTGTAAAAGATTTTTGTGGAAAGAAACCGATTATGAGGGAATATGAGGATGCTACATATCACATTCAAAAGAGTTGATAAAAAAGTTACAGGTTTGGATTGGATACGATTCCTTGCCATCAGAACCAAATCGAAAACATCGTGGCTCCGTGTCAATAGAACTGACTGCTCCTATCTTAGACAAGGGAGAGAATTGAAGGGATTGGATTTTAGATTTGGAAGTTTTGAATTTAAATTTAATTGAGATTTGATTTGAGATTCAAATTGAGATTGGATTTGAATGTACAAATTGGAGATTCTGATTTGAGGTTTATTTTTAATATTGAGATTCATTTTTTTTGTTTCGATGATTTGAGTTCGTTTTGATTTAGATTTCAATTTGATTTCAGATTTCTTTTTGATTTGAAGTTTCATTTTGATTTTAAGTTTGTTTCGTTATCTTATTCGATTTTTTTTTAACTTTTCATTTTATTTATTTATTTGTTGTCATTTGTTGGGGAATTTATTGTTGATTTTTTTGTGAAGTTTTATTTTATTTATTTATGTTTCATGATTTTTCATTTTTTTTTTATTTTTTTAGTTAGGGTTTGGATCCAGTTATAAGCAATTGCAGCATCCGTGCTTCATAGAACGAAGTTGTCTTTGAAACATCACGATGCGCAGTTTTCCTTGAGTTATCGTCCACTGACTGAAGACATGTGCAGAAAATGACCTAGTCTTCGAGGTACTATTGGAATTATATTCTTTCAAGTACCTACAAAGATGTGTTATTTCTACATACACCACAGCTGAAGGGACAGGAACTTCGTAGCTTCGTTTGTAATAATCATCGGGTCTTTACCGTTGATTTAGGAGGATTGTCCAGGCTGTCTTTATGAAGTCGCCTTGTCGCCCTTTGAATTGATGTTGGATTTGTATCCTCTGGTATTGAAAGGTATGACTTCAGGTTTGAATTTCAATTAAATACTAATAACATAGCCCATTTATTTAATTCTTTCCTTCTAAGCCTAAGCAGATTTCAAAAGTTCTGCTAATGTAATTGAAATGTTTTTCACCGTCCAAAGATATTTTTGAGCCAATTAATCACCGGCCAAAAGGCATAAAATCACTTGAATCTTTTCAAAGCATAATATCAGAATAATCTTCTTAAGGTAGTCTTTCAAGTTTCATTAATCAGCGGAGGATTAAGACACCAATTTTTGGTTATATGCCTGCCTTAAGCTTTTCCTCAGGGAGCTTTCTTGTTTCTACTTTTTCTTTTTTTTTTAGTTTTTTATTGAGCTTTTCGCACATTTTTTTGTTCTTTTTCATTGAGGATTACTATATCTGGTGGAGCACATGTTAAAGATTTTGAATGTCTGAATTGAGACACCAATTTTTGATTTTGTGCTCACCTCAAGCTTCTCCTCGGTTGAATCTTCACAAAGAAAACTTTTTCTTCTTTTTTTTTTGCTCCTTTTTTTAGAAATAATGTATCTAGTATGACATATTTCTTTTAAAGATTTTGAATGTCAAAACCTCCCTCAATTAATAATTCTGAAATATTTTTTAATATGGATTCTGAGACATTATAACTTATTCAAAAGTCTGGACCTAGCCACATGGCAGGGGATTAAAAGGCTCGTGATATCCCAAGGCGATTACTCGTATCCCAAACATATTGCTTAATCTTGGAATCCATTTAGGACCCAGTCAGAATTTAATAAAGTGAAGGACCCAGTTTTTAGGGAATAAATTTCATTCTTTCTGAAGTTACTGTCTTATCAAAATATCCAACTTTGAGCTTTCCAAATATCAAATAATTTATAAAAAAAATACTTTTTCGTTCATTTTCATTCATAGCAGTGGGAGGGATGTGATAGATCAACATTAATCCTGTAAATTTCCCTTTACATTGGTAGATGTAGTACAATGGTAGTCAAGAAGTGTCTTCTTTGTTGCTAATTACGTAGGAGTCAACTAGAACAAACAGATCGACCGAAATCATATTGATAGAACCGTTTTCATGTTATTTTCAAATACTTCCGGGATTGTTAAATTCCCATTCTTGAAATTCTCTTCGAGCCAGTCTTTGAAATTGCAACACTCTTCTATGGTGTATCCAATGAACCTGTGGTACGAACAGTATCTTGGATATCCATTCTTGTTGATTTCATCTGGTCTTTTTGGCTCAGGTAACTGGAATTAAGGGTTCTTGATTAGATTGTGGAACATCTTTCTTGTTGCTTCATCTTTAAAAGAGTACACCTTGTTTGTTCGATCAACCATTGTTGGAACTTGTCTTTCATTCCTCTGGTAAAGTCTTTGCCTAAAGGATTGCTGAGCGTTCTACCTGGAATGTTGGAAGGACCGCTGATGTTGTTCGACCAGTACTTGCAATTGTCACTTTCCCTTGTTAACCACAGCAACTGTCTCAGATTGCTTCTCGAATATCTTCATTGGCTCTAGCTCGTTGGCTTTTCCAAGAAAATCAAGTAGTTTAGCTTCTTCTTGAAGTCTTCCGACTTTATTAAGTAACTTCTCGAAAGTCTTGATTGTCAATCCCTTGAGCAAGAGACCAACTAGACCATGAAAGCTCTTTAGAAGGATTTCAACTGCATGCTGCTCGTGCAACTGTGACTTGCATCTCATGCTGAGATTTCTCCAACGAAGGATGTATTCCACTAAGGTTTCATCTGGTTTATGTTTCTCTACCACAAGATCACCGACACTGATGTGGTGCTGAGCTCTAGCAAACTGTTTGATAAAAAGATTTTCCATTTCTGTAAATTTCCTTAGCGAACCATTTGGCAAATCTGCATACCAATCAAAGGCAGCTCCAGTGAGGCTATTCACAAATTAGCGGAACAAAAGTGCTTCGCTACCCCCCGCGTTGCAGCAGCTTGCTCGGAAGTGTGCAACATGCTGTCAGGGATTTCCAGTTCCATCAAAAGTTTTGAACAACGGTGATACGAAACCTTTGGGGTACTAAACTGTATCAAACTCTTCTGGGTAAGGTCTACCCTTTGAAACTGATTCCTCCTTTTTTTATTGGTCCGGGGCTTCTTTCACCTGTTGTTCCAGCATCTGTTTAATGTCACTCTCCAACATTGGACCCTGAACTAGATCCTTCTTCGGTTGTTTGTCGGAGGTGGACTCTTTTCTTTCATCCATAACGTGAACAATTTCAGGTTGGTTTGCCTCCAAAGTTGCTATTGGTAATGACTGCGACTGCCCTTGAGTTGTAGCCATGATGATTATTATTTCCTCCAGTTGTTTCTTCATTTGACTTATATGCTCATCCTACTTTTGAATGGCCATTTGAAACTCATCAGCGGTGTTCTCCTCGGTGGGTAAAGGAGCATCACAAGAGGATGGTGTGGCCTCAGTATCGATAACATTGATTTCTGCAAAACTACCTTCCATGTAATCTGGTAGGCTGTAATCTCAATTTTCGACATTTTCTTTCTGGTCTTCAAATAGTTGTGCAATGTCAACTTAGAGATTCTCTATGGTGGATTCAATCGAACTTCCTTTGAGAATTTTTAGGTCAACAGGGGAATTTTGAGGAACATCACTTATCCCCTCGAGAACTGGCATCGTTTTATAGAAGCCAAGCGAAACATCCGAAATCATATTCACAAAACCTTTTTTAGGTTATTTTAAATATTTCTTCAGGATTTCTATGTTCCCAATTTCAAAATTCTTTTCGAGCCAATCCTTGAAGACAAAACAGTTTTCTATGGTGTGACCAAGTAACCGGTGGTATGAGCAGTAATGGGGGTGATCCTTCTCGTCGATCTCTTCCGGCTTTTTTGGCTCTGGCAGATGAAAATCAACCATCTTACTCAAGCTGCGAAACATTTTGGCTAATGCTTCATCCTTAAAGGGATATTACTTACTCACAAACTCCTTCAGGCTATGTGTCGGTCCGAATGGTTTTTACCAAGATGGCTGCTGACTCGGCTAGCGGCACTGCGGTAGGCGAGGCTGTCGTGGCTGATCGACTTTTAGACTTTTCTGGTTGTGCTTCTTTTTTTGTGCTTTCATTTGTTGCGCGGTCTTTGAATTGGACCCAATTTTGATTCCGAAAAAAGGTAGGGTGTAAGCGTCGACTGACTCTTCCTTATGTAAAATCTCTTTTCCTTTGTCTAACAAAACAGTTGGTGAGGTGACAGTGGATCTGATAGTAGGAGCTGAAGCAGTCCTCAGAGAAGTCCCAGTGCTTCTAGCGACATACTTCACAATAATAGAAGAGTCTTCTTCAATCCACTCCTTTTTTGGCATAGGGAGCTCTTCAACAATTTTCAAGTTGAACTCTACAATAGGCTCAATGGACTTTCTCATTTCAAGTTTTATCATTTAAATAAACAAATTCCCGAACTTAGTTTCAACACTATCGAACCCTTGTCCAAACTTGATGACTGCCACGTCAGGCAGTTCCTCCTTATTGATCACAAACTCCACTCCAGAGGCGAAAGAAAAGACCATCTTGGGTGAAGACATTGTCTTCTGTCATTTGAAGAATTTCTGAAAGTCAGTGACATCTCTTTCTTTGCAGTTTCAACAAAAGTACTCAAGTTAACTTGCTTTGTACTGGCATCCTTTGAGCATGTGAATTTTTTCTGTTTCTTTTGTTTATTATTGTATACTTGCTGTGTCTTGAGAAGTTTTATTTTGGTTTGAAATTTTGACAAAGTTTTATTTTATTTATGGTTTATTGGAAGGTTGTTAGAGTGAAATTTGAGTTTGACTTGTTAGCAGCAAGTCAAACCCAAAGAGAAATGTAGAATCGGACCCGGTCCGAGATTTAGAGGGGAATGACTCTGCATCAAACTTACTTCGATAGACCGCTCCTAATCTAACACACCTATTAGGGATCCGCCTCACTTTAGGATGCGTAAAAGGATTCCGGAACCTTTCCACTTATGGATGGTTAAGTAGTGGCTCCTGAATACAAAAGGAGTTGACCGTATCTATCCACGGTCGAAATGGATGAGACATGCCAATGGAAGAAAGGTAATTTAGCTCATCGTGATATGAGCGTATTACCGATTTTTGAAAGCGAACCATCTGATCTAAATGGAGAGAAGAACTAGTTCCCAGCAGAGTCGCCAGAAATTGTCTTGAATATTTATAGGTTATGCGTTTTAAAAAGGGGGTCGCCTACAGAAGTTGTCGGCGAATTTTAGATTTTATGTTTAATTTAAACATATATATATATAATTTAGAAAGTAGCATTTGATTTTTGAAAATATGAGACCAAACTAATCTCATGTTATTAATAGTTTTAAAAAATGAGCATTCCATCACAAGTGACATATCTATTCCAAAGAGTAGACATATCACTTGAAAATAAAGCTTGATTAAATAAACAAGAAATTTTATGACATCCGTTTGGCCTGCGAACCAATTTTATAAGCCGATAAGTTCCCCTATTTAATATAAAGATTAAATAGGGTTTATATTACATGGGTTCTAAAGTTCCCTATAAGGGCAAGCCCCTAAAGTTAATTACATCATAAATGTCCAAAGACACTTGAGAAAACTCTCGATAAAGATCAATGGTTTGCTTTCATGGATTTCAAAGTTTAAGGTTTTCAAACAATTGGATTTTGAAAATTTCAATAGGGAATGGATAAAATTTAGAACAGTTATTTTTCGAAATCCAAAGGAAGAGAAGTACGGGATGCCACGGATTCGAAGCGAACTTCGATGACTGCCCAACTATCCTATTATTTAGCTTTAATTTTGAGGAGATGTTATTTAATGTTTCATCTTGCCAGTTTTATTATTTAGGACTTATACTTGTATGATATAATCATACAAATAGCCTCGAAGATGTGAGGGTTTATGTCGTATCAAACGACTACCTCGAGGTCCTAAGATGAGTTAGAGATTAAATTACATAACATGATTATGCAACTACGTAAAGAAATAAAATGAGGATTTATGTTGCACTAGGCAAACTACCTAGAAATCTTATGGCTTGTTTTTTTATTTCTAAGGAAAGAATTAAGCTGACGAAGATGGTCGTGCTGCCCACCGCGCTTGCTCGGAGCTCCTTATTGTTGCAGAGGATTTATTGTAAGAAATGACAATCAAGAGATGAGAGAAGTGTCATGGTTTAGAGGTTGAGTTTTAAATCCAATGTCTTATGTTTTATTAAGGGAAATCATAAAGTTGATTAAGCAGAATTGGTTAAGATCCCACGGTTCCATCATCCTAACACCACTATTTTCAGTAGATTCACTTAGTCCAAATGAATTTGCTTAACTCAACTGAATGAGTTCCACACTTTCATTTAGACCGTGGGAAATCTCACTAGTAACACGTGGGTTACATCATCCAAGGGATTCCCGATTATCAAACGAGACGTTTTAATTTTAGTTACAATTGCATGTTTTGTTTTTTTTGTGATTAATCTTTAAGTTTTTTAAACATGTTAGGTTCGATCATTTTCACAAGTTTTTAGAATGCAGGAAAATAAAATATTTAATAAATTGTAGAATGTAAATTGCAATAAACTTAAATGTGTACCTGAAGAGTCTTCTTGTTTCCACCAACTGCACTTAAGATGCATGTTAGGATATTTAATATTTAAGGACAAAAACCGAGGTAAGGCTAGGGGAAGATTCTGATCATCTACCAACCCTATGATGTCTAAGTTCAGATCCTAGTTGTCCACCAAGTCCTATGACGTCTAGGTTGACGTCTTGGTTGTCTATCAAGTCCTATGAAGTCTATGTTGAAATCCTAATTATTTTTAAGGATGATTTTCTTCATCAAAGAACAATGAAGTCCAATTGTTCTTCTGAAACAACCCATCAAATTGAGGAAGTGCTTTGGGTAGAGCCCCGAACATCTTTTCAAAACTTCTGGATTTATCTTGAGTTCAAATGATTTCATTGTCTAGTTGAATTAATCATTCAAAGTTTGATTGAAGTTTAAATTTGTTTTAATTTTTCTTGCTCAGTGAATTTGGACATTTTATTATCCTATAAAAGAGGTGGCACCTCATTTAACATTTCACTTGAGAGTTATAAGGATGGGAGCCTTTAGGGGTAAATTAGTCCATTAAAGAACTTGACCATTCTTAATTGAAATTAAATTAGTAATTTAAAATTATTTAATTTAGTTATAAAGTTTTAATTAGTTTTTTTTAAATGTTTTAAATTATTTTTGAAAAGAGTGTTTAAATTATTTTAGTTCAATTAGATTAATTTTTTAATCTTTTAACTTGTTTTAATTTAATTATAATATTTTAGATTAATTTTAGTTGGTTTAATTTGATTATGATGTTTTAACTATAAATTACTTTACATTAATCTTAAGTTTTAAATGATTTCAGATTATTTTAATATCTTAACTTTGTTTTAGTTTGATTTTAAATCATTTCAAATTAATTTAAATATTTTAAACCTTAATTTGATTATAAGATTTCAAGATTATTCCCTTCTTAATTAATAGTTTCAATTATCATTTTCATGGTTTCATTAATAATAATTAAATGATATTTGATCAAATCATTAGTTAGGGATTCAATTTAAAGAATTAGAGTTTTCCTATGTTAAATCCCTTAAGCTTAATAATTCATGCTTTAATTGACTTCCAAAACTTAATGATTCAATTAATTTAAATTTCTTCTTTAATATTAAAGGTGATTAATGGTTTTCTACCCCTTAACTCCATATGTTTCAATCATACAAGAAGAAGATTAAGATTAAACATTTCCCCTTCCGCTTTGGTTAAGCCTAAATGCTAATTAAGGCTAAAATTCAATAATTACCCTTTTGCCCCTTTAGGCTTGTTCACCTTATAATTCATTAAATCAAATTCAAATGACTTTGAAAATTTTATGTCACCTCACTCACATGTCAATTAAGAAATCAGAGGAGAAAATATGTTTTTTATGATTTTAATTTAATTTATATAATTATTTTAATAGAAAATAAGAATTTCCAATGAAAATTCAATAACATGACCAAGGTAAAGTTTCTGTGCTTAAGAAAATTATAGGAGATTTCCACTAACTAGAGGATCCCTTCAACCAATTTTAGTGATTTTACAAAATTTAATTTAATTATAATAATTATTTTAAATTTTAGAGTGTTAATTAAATATAAAATATTTTAAAGTTAGAAAATTAAGTTTTATATTTTTCAAAAATCTCTCTAAGGTCAAGGAACCCAGAGAAGCAAAGTTTATATTTTTCTAATTTTTATTTGATTTATTAGAATTATTTGAGTGAAAGGTTAAGAAAATTCATTTTTTAAATGTTAAAAATTATCCTAGGCCTTTAAAAATTAATATCTTAACTTATAGACATAGAAAAAAATATTTTAATGGTTCCCAAGTGATTGGGAGGCTAAAAGTGACATTTTGGTGAATTTTTATATTTTTGTGATTTGTATGATTTTTTAATTATTAAATATTTAAAAATGATTAAAAATCAAATTTTTAAGAAAAATGCAATTTTATTTTTCTTGGACTCCTCTAATCACAGAGAACTCCCAAAATTAGTTTGTTGAATTTTTGAAATGTATTTTGGGTTTTATGAAAATTTTAATGTGCAAGATGACCATGTCCCTTAATAATTCATATAATGTGTCAAATTAATTCCAATTGATTTGAAATTTTTATGTGAGGTTCCTCTGATCCTAAGTGACAGTGGAGAGTTATTTTTGTGTGGTTTTGATATGTGGTTACTCCAAATTAATTTAATTTTATTTTTAAGTGTTTAGGCCAATTAGGGTTATTGTTGATGAATTAAATCAGGATATAATTTTTCTAAAGTCATATGGCCATAAGAAACCTACTATAAATTTTCTTAACTTTTCTAAGCAACATGATAATTTCTATAATTATTATAACAAAACTGATGCATAATATTGAAAAATAGATATCTCATCATGGAGATCTTCTCTGACTTCAGAAAAATCAGGAAAGATCCACCATAACGAATAGAATAACATACCAAAAGATCAAGTTATGGTGAAGCTCATACATGCTTGAAGAATTAAAAGTTTAAAAACACCATTTAATTAATTAAAAATCAAATATGCATCAAATAAATATGAAATTACTTCCACATTATTCTCCTCGTTTCATTGATCAAGAGAGTATTTTAATTTTATTTTTTGGAGTTTTCTATGAAAAGTTATGATTTTTTTGTAGTTTTGTGTCAAAAATAAATCAAAAATCCAATTTTCCGCTCAAATGACACGTGTTGTGCTCCTACTGGCTGGCATGGTTCTATTTGGCGGCCTGTTCACGGACTGGATCTGTCCAACTCTATCACAGCTTTCTGTCCATACACGAGCGATCAGACGGCTGCTGCTCCTCTCTCCAACTGCTATTCACCCAAAATCGTCCACCTTCAAACCTTGATATCTCACTTGTTTCCCAACAAAATTGAGTGAAATTTGTTTTAAAATAATCATCTAAACTAGGGGAACATATCTATACGGTGATGATGCACTTAAAGCAAGAAAAGATTTACATAAAATAAAATTAAGCTCGGTAGGAGGGAAAAATTATGATACCATTGTCCAAGAGGTGAGGCCTCAATTGGAAATGGTTGGGTTGAGCTTAGGACTGCGTGGAGAAGCTTTAGGAACAATTTGGCAGAGTCTCCCCAAGGTAATCTTTCTCTTTTCTTCTCTTTGGCCATGAATGAAGCTTAAATAGAGGAGCTTGGGTTCAAATTGGTCAAAGCATGGGGTTGGGCTTGGTTCACCTTACCATGGTCTGATTTAGGCTGAGAAAAGCTCCCTTGATTCAGCTTGATTAGTACGGAGAGGTCACCATCCATGATGATGTGGCTAGGCTTGGGTTAGAGTGAAGTATAAAAGGGTTAAAAGGCTTTAAGAATGACTTTGGAAAGAGGTCCCCTCCCTTGCCATTAATGGCTTGGTGAGGTTGAAAGGTCTTCATGGCTTCATGTGGCTCAAGCATATCTCCATAGCTTGCCTTTGGCTCAAGCAAGGCTTGGTCAATTTGCATGAGAAAGGTATTTTTGAATTCTTTGGTTATTTTGAGATGATTTGGCATGATACTCCATTTGGAATTATTTGATGATTGATTTGGAACTTAGGGAGTGAATTTGATTAAAGGGATGATTAATGAAAATGTCATGTGGGCTTTAGGATAGGTTTTGAGCTTTTAAATTTCCAAGGAATGGACTTTTAAAAATGTATAAGGTAATGGGCCTTTATTATGCATGTGATGATTTGAATTTTTGAAATTAATCATGCCATGATCAAAATGACTTGAAATTATTAGAAATTGAATAAAAACATGTTGAAATTCGATTTAAAATTTTCTTGGGGCATTTTAATGGATGATGGGGTTCAACTTGAAGAATTGTTGGGCTTTCGGGTCAATATTGAGCTTTTTTGGGTTTTGTTGGACTTGGGGTGGATTTTGAGATCACATTGGGGGAAATTGAATGTTAAATTTTATTCATGGGGATGTTATTAATGGTTTTAGAATTTATTTGAGGAAAATTGAGTGACATGGACTTAGTTTAGGTGAATTGGGTCAACTAGGTCAATTTTGAGCTTTAAGGGCAAATTTGGAATTTTTGATCAAATTGGGTTAAATTGACAAAATTGGGGTATATGGTAGTTCAACAAAATGATGTGGAGAATAGTTTGGAATTTTTGAGATTTTTTGGGATTTTTGGGAATTTTCAAAAATTTTGGCTATGAAGGGCATTTTGGTAATTTTGGGGGAGTTTAGTGGTCGGGGGTCAAAAATTGAAATTTTGGGAAAAATGAAGATTGATTAGATGTGAGTAAAATAAAATTATTTTGGTTGAGCCATGAAGCCATGTTAAGCTCACAAGAGCCATGAGAGGACTCATTTTAGACACTCAATATGTTGTTCCTAACCCTCTTAGCTAGGGGCTTAGGGGTTGAGGTCCATCAATATGAGTTTCCTACATGAGTCAGGAAGCCAAGTTGGGTAAGAGTGATTTTAGGGTTTGGAATGTGTGTGAGAGTGTGGTGTGTGCAGGTTAACCTGACCAAGATCAGACTACCCAGGGTAATCCTAAGGCCAAAGAATCCTATTGGAACTCATGCTTTAACCTCCACATTTGACTTTTAACCTTTCAAAGGGGCTTGGAGGTTTATGGTCATCTGTGTGGGGTTCAAGAAGAGTTAAGAAGTTTTTGAATTTCTAAGTGGTGTGTCCCATTTCTAGTCCTCTAGAATAGTCACTGGGAAAACATATGGCTAGCTCCTAAGCACTAAGGAGAGAGAAATGAGACCTCACTGAAAATGAGGTCAATAGCGCCTAGGAGCCAATTCTAGCGCCTAAGCACCAGATTCGCCAAAAATTCTGAAAAAAATTCTCAAATTTTTACATTTTATAATTTAGGTGTTCAACGTCTGTAAACTTCAAATTATTTCATAAACTTCATCAATCATCTCCTAGAAAATCTAAAATTCCAAAATTGATTCCAAATTTAAGATACATTCCAAACACAATTTGATACACTCCAAACACAAATTTTACTTCATTTCATTTCAAGTCTTCAAGATAAGGTTCAAAAAATACAGAAAATACACATAAACAACTTTTCACATCTCACAACAACACATAACAATCTCACAAATCACTTACACAAAACATCAAGCAAATCATTTAACACTTATTTACAATCAATTTCTCCACATAAATTCAACCTAAATTCAAGGATTCACATCAGAACCTTCGTTAGTTCCATAAGGTAATTCTCTACAAACAAAGGAGTGGAAGAAAGGGACATGAGGAAATTCCAAGGCCGTCTTTTCATCAATCCATATGTTTTGAGCATACATGGTTACCTTATGGTCTTCAAATGCAGCCAAATGATCAGATTTTACCTTCATTTGTCATTCCATATGCTCATATTGATGGTACATTTCATACATCCTTTCTCCAATATGCACCAATTCTCCTTCAATCTTCTCAAGTTGATCAAAAAGCTTCTCCAATGTCATGGATAAGTAGCCATTAAAGTAAGTTTATGAATCCTTGTGCATAAACTTGGGTTTCCCTCCATTTTCCATAGTAAGTCTCTCCATGGAAGCAATAAAATCTCTCTTCTCTCTCAAAATTATAGTTTTAGGTCAGAAATTTGATGGCTTGATGTTTGGGGATGAAGAAGTAGTGATTTATAGGGATTTGAGTGGGTAAAAACTACAATTGGGCGGTTTTACCATGATATAGAACTGTGGCGCATAGGAAATTCACAGATTCACCCTTCGTCAAATTTTTAAAAGTTTCATACTAAATTAGGGTCTAAAAATGTGTATCAAAAGATATGTAACTAAGTGAACTCACATATAAAGCACTCTCAATATCGAAACGAATCAAATAATACTATGGGTTGCCTCCCACAAAGCGTTTGGTTTAACGTCGTCAGCCCGACATAATTAACTATTTATTCCAAATGGGTTAAATATAGTAAATCTTTAAAAGATGACAAACTTCCTCCAATATAGGGCTTCAATCTTTGTCCATTTAATTACAGAATTTATTTTCTGATCTATTATATCCACTGCTCTATAAGGATAAACTTTCTTAACAATAAAAGGCCCTATCCATTTAGATCTCAATTTTCTTGGAAACAATTTAAATCTTGAATTGTATAATAAAACTTTTTGTTCATGCTCAAAAGTCTTTCTTAATATTCTTTTATCATGCAGCTTCTTCATTTTCTCTTTATAAATCCGATCACTTTCATATGAATCATTTTATAATTTCTTCAAGTTCATTCAATTACAATAATCATTTATCTCCAGTATCACTTAATTTGTAGTTAAACTCTTTAATCACCCAATAAGCTTTATGCTCCATTTAAACAGGTAAATGACAAGCTTTTCCATATATGAGCCTATATGGTGACATCCCAATAGGAGTTTTAAGCAGTTTTATAAGCCCATAAAGCATCATCGAGTCTATCAGCCCAATTAGTTCATTTTGGGTTAACTGTTTTCTCTAAAATTCTTTTGATCTTCCTATTTGATACTTCAGTTAATCCACTAGTTTGGGGATGATAGGCTGTTGAAATTCTATGTTTAATTCCAAATTTACTCAATAATCTCTAAATCATAAAATTCTTGAAATGACTTCACCCATCTATGATAATTATTCATGGCATTCCAAATCTGGTAAAAATATATTCTTTTAAAAAATTTTCAACACTTTTAGCATCACAATGAGGTAAAGCTTTTGCTTTAATCCATTTCGAAACATAATCAACAGCTAATAGTATATAAATTTTTCCTGAAGAAGGTACAAATGGTCCCATGAAATCTAAACCCCATACATCAAAAATTTCCACTTCCAAATTAAAATTTAGAGGCATTTCATCTCTCCTAGAAATATTTCCTATACGTTGACATCGATCACAAGATTTAAAAAAACTGTTAACATCCTTAAAGAATATAGGCCAATAAAATCCAGATTGTAAAATTTTAGAAGTAGTTTTATCAATTCCGAAATGCCCACCAAATTTATAGTTGTGGCATTTTTGAATAATCTCGAAAGTTTCTTCATAAGGAACAAATCTTCGATTAAGAGAATCCTTACATTGTTTAAACAGGAAGGGATTGTCCCAGAAATAAAATTTCACATCATGTAAGAATTTCTCTTTCTGTTGATGATCTAATCCATATGGTATAATGTTACTAGCTAAATAATTAACTATATTAGCACACCATGTGATTAATCCATCATAAATAGTATAAAGTTGTTCATCAGGAAAACATTCATTTATTTCTTCCTTATCATTTATTTCCTTATCATTTTCACCTCTTTATAGATGATCGGTGGTTTGATTATTAGACCCTTTTCTATCAACTACTTGAAAGTCAAATTCTTGTAAAAGAATGATCCATCTAATCAATCTCAGTTTAGCTTCTTTTTTTGTCACCAAATATTTAATAGCAGGATGATCTGTATGCATAAAACATTTATTCCCAAGTAAAGATTATCAAAATTTTTCGAAGGCATATACTATAGCCAATAGCTCTTTTTTAGTAGTAGTTTAATTAATTTGAGCTTCATTAAGAGTTTTACTGGCATAATATATAACCATAAACATCTTATCATATCTTTGTCCTAAAGCTGCCCCTATAGCCTAATCACTCGCATCACACATTAATTCAAATGGTTTTTTCCCAATTAGGTGGAACTATGATTGGTGTTGTGATTAACTTTTCTTTTAACAAGTTAAAGATATTTAGGCAATTTTCATTAAATTCAAATTTTATATTTTTGCTAAATGATGACATAAAGGTTTAGTCATCGTGGAAAAATCTTTAATATATCTTCTATAAAATCCATCATGTCCAAGAAAACTTCTTATACCCGTTATATTAGATGGAGGTTGTAATCCAACAATAACTTGGATTTTTGCTTGATCAATTTCCATTCCATTTTTAAAAATTTTATGACCCAGTACATTTCCTTGTGTGACCATAAATTGACACTTCTCCCAATTCAGAACTAAATTAGTTTCTTGACAGCGCTTTAATACTGTAATCAAATTATGTAAGCAATAATCAAAAGAAGTTACAAATATAGAAAAATCGTCTATAAAAATTTCAATTCCTTTTTCAATTAAGTCAGAAAAGATAGCCATCATATACCAGTGAAAATTAGCAGGTGCATTACATAACCCAAAAGACATTCTATGAAAAGCAAATGTTCTGTAAGGACTTGTAAAAATAGTCTTTTCTTGATCCTCAAGAGTTATAGTTATTTGATGATAACTAGAATATCCATCCAAAAAACAAAAATATGAATGTCCCACTAATCTATCCAGCATTTGATCTAAGAATGGAAGAGGAAAATGATCTTTTCTGGTGGCAACATTTAATTTTCTGTAATCAATACAGATTCGCCAACCAGTAACTTGTCTTGTTGGAATTAATTCATTATTTTCATTTTCAACAACAGTCACTCCTCCTTACTTTAGAACACAATGAATGGGACTAACCTAAGGACTATCAGATATTGGATAAATATTTTCAGCATCCAACCATTTCAACATTTCTTTCTTAACAACATATTTCATAACTGGTTTTAATCTCCTTTGAGGTTCAATACTAGGTTTATTGGCATCTTCCAATAATATTTTGTGCATACATATTGATGGGCTAATTCCTTTAATATCTGCTATTATCCATCCAAATGTTTTTTTATACACTTTTAACACTTCAATTAATTTCATCTCTTGTTCGATAGTTAATTTAGAAGATATAATAATAGGTAAAGTTAATGAATTCCCTAAAAATGCACACTTTAAATGAGAGGGTAATTCCTTCAATTCCAATATAGGAGCCTTTTCAATTGATTGTTTGAATTCATTACTTTCAGTTGTATCCAATATTTTCCAATTAACATAATCAATATCTTTTATATCTTATTCAGAATCATTTTCATCACTTAAATCTTCAGGGTCTAAAAACTCTTCTTCTTTAGAAATGATCTGACATTTTTCTTGATAATGTTGTGCTATCATGTAGTCAAAGATATCCATTTTATAACACTTCTCCTTGTTAGGATACCGCATCGATTTAAGAACATTGAATGTTACTTCTTGATCATTAACTCTCATGGTTAACTCCCATTTTTGTACATCTATCATAACTCGCCCGGTAGCAAGGAAAGGTCTTCCTAAAATAATAGGAATCTCTTCATCTTCTTTCATATCTAGAATTATTAAATCTACAAGGAAAATGAATTAATCAACTTTTACCAACACATCGTCTATCATTCCTCTCAGGTGAGTAGTAGATCAGTCTGCTAATTGTAAGGTTACAATTGTAGGAGATATTTCTCCTAAATCTAACCTCTTAAAGATGGATAAAAGCATGAGGTTAATACTTGCTCCTAAATCACATAAGGCTTTTTCATGAAATCTGTCTCCTATAGCACAAGGTATAGTAAAACTTTCTGGATCTTTAAGCTTTTGAGGTAGCTTTTTCTGAATAATTGCACTGCATTCTTCGCTTAGTGTAACAGTTTCAAAAGCTTCAAATTTTCTTTTCTTATTAAGAATATCTTTCATAAATTTAGCATACTTAGGCATTTGTTCCAAAGCTTCAGCAATGAGATATTAATTGTAAGCTTTTTAAATACCTCAAAAAGTTTCGAAAATTGTTGATCCAATTTCTGTTGTTTCAGTCATTGTGGAAATGAGGGTTGAGGGTTTTTAAATTCATCTGGAGATAGAAGTTTTTTTCTTCTTCAGTGATTATTTCCTTAGGTTTCTCAACTTCTATCACTTCAATCTCTTTTTGAATTTTATTTTCCTTTCTATCCCTTAGTTCTTTTCCACTTCTAAGTAATACAGCTTTAATCTTTTCTTGATCTTTTCCATTTTCTCTTGGATTTACTTCGATAGTACTTAAAAGTGTTCTTTGTGGTCTGTTGTTAATTGCATTTGCAATTTACCCTATTTGATTTTCAATATTTCTTATCACAGCATTTTGACTTTGCAACTGACTACCTAATTGTAAAATTAATTCTTCTATAGACAAATTCTTTACTTTAAATTGTTGGTTATTAAAACCAGGAGGATAAGAAGGTTGATAGTTAGAATTACATTGATTATTCCAATTTCCAATTGGGTTAGGTTGGTTATTACCCAATTGTGGATTTGCATTATTCTAATTTTAGTTAGGGTGATTTTTCCAACCTGGATTATAGTAATTGGAATATGAGCTATTAGTTCTGCTAGTGATAGCTTGCAATGTCTCTAAGGCTTGAGATTCATCAGTACTTCCTGAATTATCATTACTTAAATGTGATGAGTGAGACAAATTATCCAATTTCTTAAATATTACAGCAACTTGAGATACAAAAATAGAAAGGGCTTCATTTTCTTGAATACCAGCCACTCTTTTAGAATTTATTCCATCAGAAGGCCATTGAAAATTATTAGTTGTCATTTCTTCTATTAAAGCATAAGCTTCATCAAATGACTTAGCCATTAAGGAACCACCAGCCGCAGCATCTACAATAGATCTAAGAGAACTTATTGATCCATTATAGAATGTTTGTATAATTAACCAGTCTGGTAAAGCATGATGTGGGCACTTTCTAAGAAGTTCTTAAATTTATTCTCATGCTTCATAAATAGTTTCTCCTTCAAATTGAGTAAATGAGGTTATATCATCTCTAAGTTTTGCAGTTTTAGAAGGCGAAAAATACTTAGCTAGAAAGTTTTGAGCCATTTCTCCCTAATTTTTAATAAATCCTATTACTAACAAATTTAGTCACATCTTAGCCTTATCCCTTAAAGAAAAAAGAAAAATTCTAAGCCTAATAACATCATCATAAACATTATCATACTTGAAAGTAGCACAAAGTTCTAGAAAACTAGCAAGGTGTAAATTAGGATCTTCAGTAGGAGATCCTCCAAAAGGATTATTTTGGACCATTTGTATAATTGCAGGTTGAAGTTCAAATGAGTTTGCTGCTACAACAGGGATTTGAATGCTTAAATGAATTTCATCAACTGTAGGGTGATCCACTTGAAAAATACCTATTTTTATGCCTTATTTATGATTTAATTCTTAAGGTTATTATGCTTTAATGAAAGGTTTTTTTATGTTTTTGGATGTAGGTGATAAAAAAAGAGTTCAAGAAGGAAAAATGAGCAAATAGTAGCAAAAATAGAGCTAAAAAGCAAAGTTGCCAAAATTTTAGGTCTGGCGCCTAGGCGCTAGAATCTGATGCCTAAGCGCCAGCTCGATACAGACACAAACAAGATCTTTGACGACTATGGACAGTTATTTTGATGGTGTTAAGTGGTTATCAGACCTTCTAGAAGACTGGGAGTTAGTTCTAATACATAGGACATGTGATAGAATGCATCTGGACACAGGAAAACAGTTTTAATCACGAAGAGGTGCGATCCAAAGTGAAGAGGTTCGAAGACCTGGTCACGGACTCTGGCGCCTAGGCGCCAGATTCCGACGCCTAGGCGCGACAGTTACCTTCTAGAAGATACATTGTAATTGGATGAATTTTGAAGAGGTTCCTTAAGCAACCCCTGGTCAAATTTGAAGCTCTAAAAATAGGAGTCAATTCTACAGAGAAAAGTTCCCCTTCTAGCACCATATAGCCTCCATGAATTCTTTAGTCCCCCTTTAGAATTCTTACACTTTTAGGGAGCTATTTTCTTTAGTATTTAGTGAGTTTATTTTGAGTGTTAAGTGTAATTTTTCAAGTATTGTTGCTGTTGAAGTCTTGTACCTTGCATTGGAGTCAGTAGGAGTCAACGGATCACTTGAAGGAACATTCCATATAAGTATTTGTAACTTGTTTCAAAGTTTTATAAATATATTTTGTTGTGTGAATTCAATGTGTTATGAGTAGTTAGTTTTCTTTCTCCTTTCAACTATGAAAATATAATAAGATAATTAAATTTTGTTGAAGAACTTACCTTAAAATATTTATAAAAATTGTGATGATATTAATACCTGATCTTAATTTACTTTTTAAACTGACCATTTAAATTGTTAAAACCTGTTGAAGAATTATGAGACCTATCCGGAGATAAATTCTTAACTAGTAGATATCACATGAATCCTTGGGTAATCGAAGACTATATGCGGGTTATTCAAGGTGAGCCTAACCATAGCCACCCTTGGACAACTAAAAGTGTAAGCCTAGATTAACCCAATCTACTAATAAAACATCTTGAACTGATTTATAGATTAGCCAATATTCTTTATACTATCGAGCGAATGTATAGAATAGAAATGCTTCTATTTAGTACAATACCATAATCGAAGTTCTCAACAAATGATAATTATTCTAAAAAAAATCTCAGATTAGTTGAAAAGGAGAAAGTTGTTTCATTTATACTTGCATTAATTTTTACTTTATTACTGCTTACTTATATTTAGTAGAAATTTTATTAAATTTAAAATCTGAATTTTGAAAAGAAATAAAAATAATAATTACTTTTAATTTGAAAATTCTAAAATATTTCTTAAGTTAATTTTCTCAAAAATCTTCCCTGTGAGATCGATAACCAGGACTCTAATAAAGCCATGTATTACTTAAAATGATACGTATACTTGCGTTTGAAATTGTGACTTTTACAAAAATTATTATAAATATTAAAAATATAAATTCATAAATTCTTACATAAGTAAAGTCGGGTCGCAGTCAACTTTTTGGCGCCATTGCCGGGGAGGATAAGGAAGAAAGTTAAAAAAATAAATTTTACATTACTCAAATTAAAATAATTTATACACTTTTATTTCTTTAAATAAAAATACAAAAACATTTACAAAAACAAAAATACCAAAAAGATTTAATTTATTTTTATGCGTAGTTATGGATCTGAAGGATTATTACCTTTTGATTCCGAATTAGAAAGAACAGTTAAAAGAATTAGAAAAGGAAAACAAATTCAAAAAAATCAGGAAATGACTAACTTACATAATAATAATCAAAATCCAATAGAAATTAATAAACAAAATGTTTATAAACCATTAAGGGATTATGCAAACCCTACAGCTGATGAACTTCATATTAGTATTCAAATGTCAGCTGTAGATACTAATTCTTTTGAGCTTAAACCTTCTATTATTCAAATGGTTCAAAATAATCAATTTGGAGGAATACCAAATGAGGATCAAAATTTACATCTTGCTAGTTTCTTAGAACTTTGTGCTACCTTTAAAAATAATAATGTTTATGATGATGCTATTAGGCTTAGACTCTTTCCTTTTCCTTAAAAGATAAAGCAAAGATGTGGCTTAATTCATTAGCAACTTGTTATATTAAAACTTAGGCATATATGGCACAAAAATTCCTTGCTAAATATTTTCTTCCTTCTAAAACTGCTAAATTAATAAATGATATTACTTCATTTATGCAATTTGATGGAGAAACAATTTATGAAGCATGAGAAAGATTTAGGGTCTGTTTGGGAGCGTTGCAGGCCAGCTTCGCGGCACCTTACCGCGAAATTTAATCATTTGGGGGCGCGTCGGACAAGCTTCTACCGCGAAGCTGGGAGGAAAGCGGGCCGCGGGATCGATCTCGTGGCTGGAGTTCCACAGCAGATTTTTACTCCTGTTGCCCCTCGATCAGATTCCGCTTGATTTCTTCGCAGCGTTCGTTCATCCCCCCTCCTTCGTTGAGGACTGTCGAAGAGCAATGATAGTTGTTGCATGCTTATTCTTTTTCCTACTCCTTATCCAAATGTTGGTCTTCTCCGCCTCTTTCGATCGCCGGCAGACCATTGTCGAAGTGGAAGGCAGGCCGGATGGCATGGTTTTGGTTTCAGCTCTCTCGATCACCGGCTGAGGTTAGTATTTTCCTTCATCTCATTGATAACGAAGCAGGAGCCACAGGAGTTGGAGCTTCAGTTGTACATAGATCGTGAAACAGGATCCTAAAAATGATCTCATCGCTAGAGGAGAGGAGAAGGATTTTGTTATGTAGTGGTTGAGGAAGCCAACAAATGAAGCTCCAACTCATATTGCTAGCCCTACTCTGTACAAAAACATTTCTCTTCTATCCACAGAGGGAAATGGTGGGATGGGCAAGACAACTCTCCTACAACACATCTCTGCAGATCTGAAAGAAGAATTTGAACTGAAAATGTGGGTTTGTGTTTCCAACGACTTTGATGCAAAAAAGGTGATTGCCGATTTTGAGAAATTAAGATCACTTCAAGAACTAAATGAGTTTGATTTTAAGAATGAGAATGGTTATAGAATTTGGGGGGTTGGAACATATCAGCGAGATGCGCAAATTAAAAATACATTTTCTGGAAAATGTGAAGGATGCTAGAGAGACTGGCACTGCAAAATTATTTGAGAAGAGAAAACTCACAGATATATTGTTGAATTGGGGCGAAACTGATGATGAATGGAAATCAGACAGGGGAGATGGAAGCCTATGGAACAGTGACAATTCTGGCTTAGATGTGAATGTGTTTGAAAATCTTAAACCATACAAAAATCTAAAGAGATTGTCTATAGTTTCATACAAGGGTGTAAGCTAACAGAACCTGTTGCATGTTTAAATGCTGGAAGATTTACATACATACCACTCATTTCTTATTTATTTACATATCTAACACCTAAATTTCACTTTTTATATACATGCCCCCTTACTTATCCATAAAAAGGTGTACCTAATACCTAAAATTCAATGCTTTTTTGTAACAGATGGTGGTGTTGTGGCAGTTGCTTTGTTGCTTGGGTTATTGTTGTAGTTTATTTTGTAGGAAGTACTGCCAAATGTAATTTTTTTTTTATTTGATTTGGGAAGTTGCATGTACTGATGTTTTGCCACTCATTATTAGACCTTGCATGATTGAGGTTTCTCATGCTCAATTCTACTTAGTTGTTGGCTTTATCAGTAACAATTATTAGTGTTTTCCTTCACGATGATTGGCACATATCTACTTTGAAAGTATTTGATATAGGGCTTTGTTATTAATTATCAGCAGTTCTTCGTTGATTTTGTTATCTCATACTTAACCTGAGAGAGGTAATCTGTCACAGATGTTCTGATAACCATCGCTAAGCAATTGACGCTACAATGTTTCTCGAACTTAGGTCTTGAGCTTGGCAAATAGAAATAAAACTTCTTATTGAAATCTGGGAAATAATTATATTTATTGAAAGCTTCTTATTTATTCTATATATTCAGAAAATGTAGCATTCATTCATTATAGACTCTTTTGTAGGGAATTCTTTGTTGACATTTTGTGCTACTTTGTCATCATGCGGTGTAGGATAAAACTGTATGTGTCAAACGTTGCACTTGTTTATAATGCTTTAAATTGAGTTTATGCGGTGATTCATCATCTCCCTTTTAAGAAATTCTTTTTAGAGACTTTGATAGTTGTCATTTTGGCATTTACATACATACCGCCCAATTTCTATGTATTTACATATCTACATTTAACCTACCCATATCTTTCTTATCACAGAAAAAATACAACCATTTTAACTTTTAAAAGAAAAATTCACATATTCATGCATAGTTGAGATGGCATGTATGTAAAAATTGAAGTTCAGATGTTGAACATCTACATAGGAATTAAGTGGTATTCATGCAATTATTCCTATTAAACATTTTAGATTTGTAAATTTGTAAGAATTTGGTGGTGCTTTCAATATATTTATTTTACTTTCAGTAAATAGGTATTTTTTTATAAAGAATTTGTAAGAATTTGGTTGTGTAAGCATATTTATTTTTGTTATTTTAAAAGTAGTGCTTTCCATGTAAAGTTTGGAAGTTCTTTGCACTCCACTGACAACTCCTTTATACAGAAAGAGGAGATATATTTTTGAAATGGGGCATGATAGGAAAGTCACAACTAAAGAAAAATCAAGTCTGAGCTCAATACTAATATCATTTTATCTTTTTGTTTTCATGTATGAAGTAGTCAGGTTGATTTTTCTTGGAGAAATGCTAATGTTTATGACCAATTTTGCTAATTTTTTATTCTCAAGCTCGTCTTGCGCTGGTAGGTATTGAGGATGGCCTGAAAATTATCAAGCAAATCAATGTTTTTATTCTTGAAGCTGATAAATTGGGAGGATCCCAATCTCTTATATTTAGAAATGTATGACGAGCACATTTTCTGCTCAGCCTGTCTTACCATTTGTACATATCATTTCTTTGGGGAGTTTATTTCTTATATAAAGAACTATGAATTAACAAGGATTGCTTGTGGCTTCTATAGCGGCTTATTCTGTACTTTTTGAAGTGGCCACTTGGAAAAATTGTTTTTTTTTTGTAGTATAAATTTAAATACCATGGTGACATACATGTAAATATAAAAGTTTAGGTGTGAGATATAAATTTATGGCAGCTTCTGAATGTACATGGATTTTTTTTGTTGGGCATCTGAATTTTTGAACTGTTTCGAAGTAAAATTTTGCTTCAGAAGTGTCTAAAATATTATTATAACAGCTCTGTTTTAAACAGTTTTACAAAACAGGGGCGGGATGGATATTTTTCTTGAAACAGCTGCTCCACAGCTGTTTTCAGACAGCTGCACCAAACAGACACCCATCTTCCCCGCAGTTGCTTCCTCGCAGCTGCTTTCTAGGGCAGCACAGCTGCAGCTAAAAAGCTGAGAAGCTGCAGCTACGCCAGACAGAGCCTTAAAGAACTATTAAGAAAATGTCTTCATCATGCTTTACCAGATTGGTTAATTATTCAAACATTTTATAATGGACTTATTGGATCACTTAGATCTATTATAGATGCTACTGCTGGTGGTTTTTTAATGGCTAAGACATTTGAAGAAGCTTATACTTTAATTGAAAAAATGGCTAACAATAATTTTCAATGGCCTTGTGAAAGGGTTAATCCTAAAAGAATGGCAAGTATTCATGATAATGAAGCCTTCTCTATTTTAGCTTCATAAGTGGCTGCGATATTTAAGAAATTGGATAATTTTACTATCAATATGTCGCATGTAAGTAATGATAATTCTGTAAATATTGATGATTCTCAAACAATGGAAACTTTGCAAGCTATTGCTAGTAAAAATAACAACCCTTATTCAAATTATTATAATCCAGGTGGGAAAAATCACCGTAATTTTAATTGGAATAATGGACATCAACAATGGGGTAATAATCAAGTAAATCCAACCGGAAATTGGAACAATCAAGGAAATTCAAACTTTAGACCAACTTATCCTCCTAGTTTTAACAATCAGCAGAAAATGGTATCTATAGAAGAATTGATCTTGCAACTAGGTAATCAGCTACAAAGTCAAAACATTGTTATTCGAAATATTGAGAATCAGATGGGTCAAATTGCTAATTTTATTAATTACAGACCTCAAGGAACATTGCCTAGCAACTTTGAAATTAATTCAAAAGAAACTGGAAAAGACCATGAACGAGCAAAAGCTGTACAACTTAGAAGTGGAAAGGAATTAAAAGAAAAAATTCAGAATGAAATTGAAAAAGAGAGAGAAGTTGAAGAGATTGAAAAATCTAAAGGAACTATCAGACTGTAATTCCTATTAAAGTGGAAGTTGAAAGACCACCACCACATTTTCCTCAAAGACTAAAACACCAGAAGCTTGACCATCAATTTTCTAAGTTCTTTGAGATTTTTAAGAAACTTACCATTAACATTCCTTTCTCTGAAGCTTTGGAACAAATGCCAAGCTATGTAAAATTTATGAAGGATATTTTAAGTAAGAAAAGGAAATTTGAAGCTTATGAAACTGTTGCATTAAGTGAAGAATGTAGTGCAATAATTCAAAAGAAACTACCTCAGAAACTTAAAGATCCTGGAAGTTTCACTATACCATGTGCTATTGGAGAAAAATTTTGTGGAAAAGCCTTATGCGATTTAGGAGCAAGTATTAATCTCATGCCATTTTCTATCTTTCGAAGGTTAGATTTAGGAGAGACTTCTCCCACCACTGTAACCCTTCAGTTAGCTGATCGATCTATCACTTATCCTAAAGGAGTTATAGAGGATATTCTTGTTAAGGTGGATAAATTTATCTTTCATGTGGATTTTATTGTATTGGATATGGATGAAGATAAAAGAAATAACTATTATTTTAGGGAGACCTTTCCTAGCTACCAGACGTGCTATGATTGATATGCAAAAAGGAGAATTAACGATGAGAGTTAATGATCAAGAGATAACATTTAATGTTCTAAAATCAATGAGGTATCTTGACAAAGAAAAATGCTATCGGATGGATATTTTTTATTATATAATTGAAAAACATTATCCAGAAAAATGTAAGGTCATTTCTGAAGAAAAAGATGATGAATCTGTGTTATATAATGAGTTATTAACTAAAGAAATTTAAGAAGTAAATGAAGAAAATTTATCTGAAGAAACTCATTATATTCATGATAATTGGGAAATTTTAGACACAACTAAATGATATACTTTTACCCTCACTTGAAAAAGCCCCTGAACTGGAATAAAAAATGTTAACTGCTCATTTAAAGTATGCATTTCTTGGAAATTCATTAACTTTACATGTGATTATATCTTCAGAACTACGGAAAGATCACGAAGAAAAACTTATAAGAGTTTTGAAAAACTATAAGAAAGCTTTTGGTTGGACTATTGCAGATATAAAAGGAATAAGCTCTTCAATCTATATGCATAGGATTCTAATAGAAGAAAATTGTAAACCCACTATTGAACCTCAAAGAAGATTGAACCCAATTATGAAAGAGGTTGTTAAAAAAGAGATTTTGAAATGGTTAGATGCTGGAATTATTTATCCTATTTCGGATAGTCAATGGGTAAGTCCTATTCATTGTGTTCCGAAGAAAGGAGGAGTAATTGTCATTGTCAATGATAAAAATGAATTAATTCCTACAAGACAAGTTACTAGATGGCGAATTTGCATTGATTATCAAAAATTAAATAACGCCACTAGAAAGGATCATTTTAATTTACCTTTCTTGGATCAGATGCTGGATAAATTAGCTGAACACTCATATTTCTATTTTCTGGATGGATATTCTGGTTATCATCAATTACCCGTTGCTTCTAAGGACCAAGAGAAAATAACATTTACAAGTCCTTATGGAACATTTGCCTTTATAAGAATGCCTTTTGGTTTATGTAATGCATCTGCAACTTTTCAAAGATGTATGATGTCAATATTCTGTGATTTAATTGATAAAGGAATTGAAGTATTTATGGACGATTTTTCAGTATTTAGAACTTCTTTTGAGTCTTGCTTAGAAAATATAACAAAAGTTTTGAAAAGATGTGAAGAAACAAATTTGGTTCTAAACTGGGAAAAATGTCAATTTATGGTCATAGAAGGAATTGTACTTTGACATAAAATTTCACAAATAGGTATGGAGGTTGATCAGGGAAAAGTGAAAATTATTGTTGAACTTCAACCACCTACTACTGTTACTGATGTGAGAAGTTTTCTGGGTCATGCTGGATTTTATATGAGATATATAAAGGATTTTTCTAAAATTGCTAAACCTCTTTGTCATTTATTAGAAAAGGAAGCTAAAGTCGAATTTAATGAAAATTGTCAGAATGCTTTCAATATTTTAAAAGAAAAATTAATCACTGCACATGTTATTGTTGCACCTGATTGGAGTAAACCTTTTGAATTAATGTGTGATGCAAGTAATTATGCAATTGGAGCTGTATTGGGACAAAATTATGAGAAAATTTTCAAAGTTATATCCAGAAAAGATGAAATGCCTCTAAGCTATATATTAGAAATTAAAATTTTCTATGTATGGGGTTTATACTTTATGGGACCTATTGTACCATCATCTGGAAAGATTTATATTTTATTAGCAGTTAATTATGTTTCAAAATGGATTGAAGTTGTAGCCTTACCTAACTGTGATTCCAAAAGTTTTTCGAAATTTTTAAAGAAGATGATTTTTAGAAGATTTGGAATGCCAAGGGTAATTATCACAAATGTGGGAAGTCATTTCAGAAATATAAGAATTCAATCATTACTGGAAAAATTTGGAATTAAACATAGAATTGCAACTTCTTATCACCCACAAACAAGTGGAATGGCTGAAGTGTCAAGCAGAGAAATTAAAAGAATATTAGAGAAGACTGTTAATCCTAAATGAACTGACTGGGTTGATAGACTTGATTCTGCATTATGAGCTTATAGAACAGCTTATAAGACACATATCGGAATGTCACCTTATCGGTTAATTTATGGTAAACATTGTCATATACCTATTGAACTGGAACATAAAGCTTACTAGGAGATAAAGGAGTTCAATTACGATTTGAATGCTGTAGGAGAGAAACGATTATTACAACTGAATGAAATGGAAGAGATAAGAAATGAGTCCTATGAAAATGAAAAGATCTATAAGGAAAGAATGAAAAAATTGCATCATAAAAGATTTCAAGAAAAATATTTGAGCCTGGACAATAAGTACTACTATTTAATGCTCGTTTAAAACTTTTTCCTGTAAAATTAAGATCTAAATGGATGGGACCAATTATTATTGAGAAAGTATACCCTTATAGAGCTGTGGATATTAAAGATCACAAAACTGAAAAAATATTTAAAGTTAACAGATTAAGACTGAAGCCTTATATGGGAGAAATGAAACCAAATTACAAAGAGGCTTACGAACTGAGTCTAACCGATTAATTCAACTGATTAGGTCAGGCTGACGACGTTAAACCAAGCGCTTTGTGGGAGGCAACCCATTTATTATCATTGTGATTATTTTTTTTTTGAATTTATCTTAATTGTTGTTTGTGTATTGATCACACCCTTTTAATAGACCTATTTTTAAGATCGAAACTTTGTAAATTTGATGATAGGTGAAACGGAGTCGAACGTGGTTCCGGCGCCTAGGCGCCCAAACTCAGCGCCTAAGTGCCAGCATAACCAGTGCATATCGATAGTTCGGCGCCTAGGCACCAGATTCCGGCGCCTAAGCACCACAGTTACAGATCGTGCAAAAATCAAAATTCTTCAGTTTTCACACAAAATCTCCCTATAAATTGCCCTACCTTCGTCCCTAATCCCTAAGAATCTTTTTTTTCAACCAGAGCAATCTATTTTGGAGGAGATAAGAGGATTTTGGAAGCAAAAAAAAGAGGAAATAATGGAAATGAGGTAAGAGACAAATCCCCCAAAGATCCTCAACCTTATTTTAATGGCTTTATTACAGTTAGTATGGAGAGGTTATTTAGTCGTTTAGAAAAGATTGAAGCGGAACTTCAAAGCATTGGGAATCGTTTGCACGAGATGTACCATCAATTTGAGCATTTGGAATGGCAATCAAAACTTCAATTTGATCATATGGAAGCCTATCAAGACGCTCAAGTAGCAATGTACGAGAAGAACAAGTGGATTGATCAAAAGAAGACCTTAGAATTTCCAAAGGCATTGGTTTTCTATCCATTCGGGCCTAGCGAACTTCATTGAGAAAGAAGTGGAAATTGAAATTCGGTGTTGAATTGATCTTTTATGTGTTCTATGTGTGATTGAGTCTAGTTCTAGTGTGTCGAATATCGAGTTTGTGTGTTTGCTTAATTGTTCAATGTGTGTTGTTGGATTGAAAATTTGCTTTGAATTTATGTTGTTTGTGTTGTTCATAGAATGATGAACCTTGTTATATGTCTTATTCTGGAATTTAATGAGCTTGGAATGAAAATTATGAAATGGAATTGAAGAGTTTGGTTATATCTTGAGCTTGAAATGTGGATCTAAGTTATCATTTTAATTGATTTTTGGAAATGTTTTGAAGTTGGAAATAGGATTAATACTCTCATATGAGTAATTAGAAGTCGAATTTGATAAGTTTTGATGGAAAATATAAAATTTAAAACAAGTTTTTGGAAAGGCAAGTTTGGCGCCTAGGCGCCGGTTCAGCCTGAACCGAAACTTCATCTTCTTAAACCCCCCACGCCATTTTTGAAGCCTAAGCTTCCTGTTCATCCCGTTTTTGCGAAAATTGACCCTAGAGATCCATTTTGAAGCCGGATTTTCAAGTTTTTAAGCCTGGAATAACTCGATTTCTTTATCCCAAGGTCAGATCTACACTCTAAACCAATTATTTTGATTTTCACCATGGATTTTGCCCTCTTTGAAGTAAACCGAAATTTAAGAAAAAAATTGATTTTTAGAGTTAAATCCATAGATTTTTAAGCTCTTTCAAGTTTGAAAAGCTTAAATTAGTTCATTTCTTTTGATCCTATAAATTTATTTTGTGTTTTTATTTCACGTTTAGATGACACCCAAATCTAAGCGAGGAAAGAAACGAGAAAATTTCGATCGTAGCAAGTTTGTCACTGCTGCGGCACATTTTTGATACAATGATTTTTCTACGATGAGGAAGTTTATCTCGGAACAAAGTTTTTACAATCCTGGAGGAAGGATTGAAGATACGATCGTTGCACTCAACTGACAACGATTCTGTTACTTTACGATTGTTGCTGTTATCCCTGTCGTCATGGAGTTTTATGCAAATTTTGTGGATGTTGAAGAGTACGAGATCTTCATAAGAGGAGTTGGAGTAGGATTTAATCTAGAGCGAATCAATATTTTCTACAGCCTTCCGCCGAACATCGAGTGTTATTACTCTGGATTATCTCCACTGAGGGAGATTTAGAGAAGATTATTGCTTGCCTGACAGATGGTACTGGAGCTTGAAAGATCCGGAACAGAAAACAAGTAAAATTTTCATCTTATAAGCGTAATGGTGTTTCATAGTCATGGCATTACTTTATTTCTGCTCGCCTCCTTCCATCCAATCATTTGAGTGAAGTTACCAAGGACAGAGCTATCCTCAACTACTGCATACAAGAGAGGAAGCTGATTGATGTAGGGAGTATCATTTATGACTCTGTAAAAGCCACTGCTCGTTCTAACACTTCTGTTAAACTTGGATTTACATCTTTGATTTATTCTCTGTGCGAGAATGCTGGAGTTATAGCTGAGCTTTCTGAGGAAAAGCTCAAGTCTACAAAGCCTATTGGACGAGAAAGTGTCAGTATCTATGATCGACTTCGAGGAAAGAGTTCTACCACACCTTCTAGAATATTACCTACTACTGGTAGACCTTCTACTTTTAGATCTTCGACTTCTACTACTGAGCCACCATCTAGTTTATGGGAATCCATGCATGATAAGTTTATGGAGCAGCAGAATGAGTTATTTCTAACTCATTGTAGAGTATATAAGATCGATAGGAAGATTGATCATCTTTCTGAGTATACCCAAAGGAAGAGTGATTATGATGATGAGTATTCTGAGTCTCTTGTTAGATTCCTGAAGTGTGATCATGATGTTCAGTTCCCTACCTGTCCTATATTTTCAACTTATGTTGATCCGAAGGATGCAGAATTTTCTTTTGATGACGACGACGATGACGAGGCTACAGTTAGTGATTATTAGTTTGATATACCTCCTGAGATATGTTGATTCTTTTTTTAGTATTTTATTTCTATTATGTTAGTACTGATTGGTCTGATTTTATTGTTATTTGTTAGTGTTGATTTGTTTAATTAACTGTGTGGACTTTTGATGTTTAAATTGTTTAGATTATCTTATGTATTATGTATTAAAAACTGAAGTATGGATGAATTTTTATTTTTGATGATAAATGTTTATTTCTATTTCAGCTTGCTGTTTAGTATTCATGAATAGTTAGTAATTTAGCATGTTTTAAATTTAAATAATAATAATAATAATAAAAAAATTGTAGAAATTAATTCCTGCTTTGCGAACTTTTCTATATATGCTTAATCATTTCTGTTACAAACATATTAAAGCATGTGTAGAAGTAGAAAAGAGTTTTTCCTTACTACATCATTATCGTACCTAGTTAAATACCTGTTTATTTCTTTCTCTCATGCTTTAAAAATTTTTATGATTCATTTTTACACTAAAGTTGAAGTTTGGGGGAAGGGAAAATTCTTTAAAATTTAAATTTTATTTGTCCTTAATGTACTAATATTTTCTTTAAAAATATTAACATAACATAAGGAATGAAAAATCTATTTAGGATTACTTAAATTTTTGAATTTATAAATAATTTAGTAGACTTAACTAAAATTTCAATAATTTTGATTGATTTTAAGAATAAAATTATTTAATTTAAAGAATAATAAGATTAAAATTTTTCTATTTATAGTAAAGAAAATTGTATTTTTGAAATACTAAGGAAATAAGATTATTACTTAAAAAAAAAGAAAATATTGAAATAATTTTGGAAATATAATTATAAGGAATGTCATATTTATTAAGTGAAAATGTATAAAGTTTTTAAATATAAGTTGAGGATAGTGAAGTTCAAAATTATTAACAGGCTATCCAAAAATAGTAATACTCACTAAAAAAGAAAAATAAAGAAAAATAAAAAGAAAATGATTAAAAAACAATCTAAAAGAAAAGAGCAAAGAAATGTGAGGAGAAGCTTGAGAAAATGCCTAATCAAAAATTGGTTTCACTTGAATTATCTTATAGGAAGAAAACTGATTATATTTTTAACTTAATTTTTATGAACAAATATTTTTACTAGAAAAATTTTTCATGAAAGACTTTTTCTTATAAATATACTATGTGACTTTAATATGATAAATTACAATTATTCTTGAAATAAATGAAAAATTGGAAGTCTTATAATTTGGTAGTTAAATATTCTTTAATTCTTAAATTTAAACTTAATAAGTGAAATTTGATTAATGATTTGCTAAAGCATTTATAAAACCAAAAATTACAAGGAATCTTAGATATTTAAACTTCAGTCCAAATGTTATACATTTTATGTAATTAAAAGGGTTACTTGAGGACAAGTAACGTTTAAGTTTGGAGGAATTTGATCCAGTTGAAAAAGACATATTTTTATGCCTTAATTATGATTCAATTCTTAAGGATATTATGCTTTAATGAAAGGTATTTTTATGTTTTTGGATGTAGGTGATAAAAAAAGAGTTCAAGAAAGAAAAATGAGCAAAAAGGAGCAAAAATAAAGCTAAAAAGCAGAGTTGCCAAAATTTTAGGTCTGGCGCCTAGGCGCCAGAATCCGGCCCCTAAGCGCTAGCTCGATACAGACGCAGACAAGATTTTTGACGACTTTGGACAGTTATTTTGACGGTGTTAAGCGATTATCAGACCTTCTAGAAGACTGGAATTTAGTCCTAATACATAGGACATGTGATACAATGCATCTGACACAGGAAACAGTTTTAATCACGAAGAGGTGCGACAAAGTGAAGAGGTGGGAAGACCTGGTCACAGACTTCAGCGCTTAGGCGCGACAGTTACCTTCTAGAAGATACATTGTATTTGGATGAATTTTGAAGAGGTTCCTTAAGCAACCCCTTGTCAAATTTGAAGCTCTATAAATAGGAATTAATTCTATAGAGAAAAGTGCCCCTTCTAGCATCATATAGCCTCCACGCATTCTTTAGTCCCCATTTAGAATTCTTACACTTTTAGGGAGCCACTTTCTTTAGTATTTAGTGAGTTTATTTTGAGCGTTAAGAGTGAGCTTTCAAGTATTGTTGTTGTTGAAGTCTTGTACCTTGCATTGGAGTCAGTAGGTGTCAGCGGATCACTTGAAGAAACATTCCAGATAAGTATTTGTAACTTGTTTCAAAGTTTTTATAAATATGTTTTGTTGTATGAATTCAATGTGTTCTGAGTAGTTAGTTTTATTTCTCCTTTCAACTATGAAAATATAATAAGATAATTAAATTTTGTTGGAGAACTTAACTTAAAATATTTATAAAAATTGTGATTATATTAATACATGATCTTAATTTACTTTTTAAACTGGCCATTTAAATTGTTAAAACTTGTTGAAGAATTCTGAGACCTATCCGGAGATGAATTTTTAACTAGCAGATATCAAATGAATCCTTGGGTAATCGAAGGCTATATGCGGGTTATTCAAGGTGAAGTGCAAATAAATAGGAAAATATTATTTATTGGGCATAGAATTGATTAGTTTTTAAAGTGACTGACTAAATTCTAATAATTTGATTTATAGAAAGGGAACTGGTCACTGGTAGGGCCGATCATAGCCACCCTTGGACATCTAGAAGTGTGAGCTCAGATTAACCCATTCTACTAATAAAACATCCTGAACCGATCTATAGATTAGCCAATATTTTTTATATTATCGAGCGAAGGTAAAGAATAGAAATGTTTCTTTTTTAGCACAATACCATAATCTAAGTTCTCAACAAATGATAATTATTCTAAAAAAAATCTTGGATTAGTTGAAAAGGAGAAATTTGTTTTATTTATACTTGCATTAATCTTTACTTCATTACAGCTTACTTATACTTAGTAGAAAATTTATTAAATTTAAAATCTGAAGTTTGAAAAGAAATAAAAATAATAATTACTTTTAATTTGAAAAATCTAAAATATTTCTTAAGTTAATTTTCTAAAAAATCTTCCCTGTGGGATCGATAACCAGGACTCTAATAAAGCCCTGTATTACTTGAAACGATACATATACTTGCGTTTGAAATTGTGACTTTTACAAAAATTATTATAAATATTTAAAATTTAAATTCATAAATTCTTACATAAGTAAAGTTGGGTCGCAGTCATAAGGTTAGCAAACTCTCTTAAGGGTCTATGTAAATTTTTATGTTCATTTTCTGCAATATTTTGTTCTATATTATTTCGAGGTATATTAGCCATTTCTAGCAAATTATGAATTCATTTTTCTTTTCTAATTTTTCGTACAACGCGTTCTAATTCAGAATTATAGGGTATTAATCCTTCGGATCCCGAACTTCGCATAAAAGGATTTAGAAAATATTTTTAATTAATAATAAAACAAAAATATAATTTAAAATAAAAATATTATAAAAATTTTTATCTTTCTTTAATTATTTAATTTTTACTGTTTATGTTCCCCCGGCAAGGATGCCAAAAACTTGACCCGACCGCAATTACGCAAGTGAAATAGATTATTAAATTATGGCCAAACTTGACCCCAAATCAGATTAAGCGACTAATGTACGATAATTAAAGATTAAAGTTTTTATAAATAAATATAAATCGTATACTAGGGGTACTACGCAAGTATAAGTATCGTTTCAAGTAATATAGAGCTTTTTGATTAAGCTCTTGATATCGATCCCACGGCGAAAGCTAAGTACAAATAATTAAAAAAGAAAGATGAAAATCTATTTATAAACTAATCAACTAACAAGTACTAATTTGCAAGTTATTAAAGTAGTAATTGTAAGCAAAATAGTAATTTAAATGCTTTAACACAATAAACAAAGATTCTTTCCCCATACGAAATATTTCATGATTAGTAAATATCTAAATGAGTTTTAGAACTTAGAGAATGTGGTATTGTGACAAATATGAGCATATATATTCTTTACCCTTTGGTCTAATGCATAAAGAAAATTGGCTAGTTTTAGATGATTGGATCAGGAAGTATTGTTAGTAGTAAGGGACGAATTTCTAAGCTCTCACCTCTATTTTCTCCCCAAAGAGTGCCTATGGTCGGGCCTACTAGTGAACTGTCACCTCCTCTTAAACCAAATTGATAGAATTTAGTCTTTCACTATAAAACATATTCTACACCCTTCAAAGACTATCTCCCTATTTATTTGCACCTCCCCCTTAAAGGATTGACCATCTAACTTTCTAAGGGAAATGTGATACTTACAAGTTAAGAATTTTTAGCCCACGATCAGATCTTAAGAACTCTCAACAAATTTTAACATTATAAGTGATCAAGTTGTAGTGTAAATGAAAATCATGTAAAGTATCATCACAAATTATGGATGAAGAAAAATAAGTTCTCAAAACTAAATTAAATCCTTATCTAAATCATTTCATATTCGTAGGGAGAAAGAGAAGAAGACTACTCAAAAAGCATAGGATTCACACCACAAACCATATTTATATAATTTAAATTCAAAGTACAAAACTTAAGAACCAAATTATAAATACTTATTTGGAATGATATCCAAACAATCCTTTGAAGTTTCTCTGACTCCGACTGACTTTTACAAGACTCTAACTCCAGTAATCACACTATAAATACTCTGAACTCTCACTAAAGAAAGGTAAATAACACTACACACTTTAACTAAATGAAATGACACACCACTTTCACTCTTATGACACCTACACACTCCAAAACGACCACACTTTGCTGTAGAATCGACCTCTATTTAAAGAGCTTTGAAAATGACCAGGGGTCCTCTTCAAAATTCGTCCAAATTCATTGAATATTCTAGACGGTAACTGTGGCGCCTAGACGCCAGTCTCCTGTGCGAATGGACGCGTCCCTTCAGGTTTTGAGTCGCATCTCTTTGTTGAATAACTGGTTCATTATGTCTATATTCATTGTATCTTGTTTATAACATATGAGAATTTATTCAGAGACTTCTAGATTTTTTCTAAGTCATCAATAACCGTCCAAGAACTCTCTAGATTTCCCTGCTGAGTTTGGCACCTGGGCGCCAGAGTCAGCCCTTTTTTCTTCTTTTCTTCAATTGACTCATTTTTTCTCATTTTACTCCTTTTTTATTCTTTTTCTTCATAAACTCATTTTCTTATACCTGCAACCAAAAAAATAAGAAATATCTTTCATTAAAGCGTAATATCCTTAAAATATTATTTAAAAATGATATAAAAATTTAGGTAATTTTAAGGGTGATCAATAATTCTTAGAGATAACACAAAGGCACATAGAGTTGTATCTATGATCAAGTTTGCATAAGTAAAACTGAAACAAAGATACAAAATACTTATCTTAGTCTTCTTCCTAAGAAAATTTTGAAGTTCCGAGACTGACCTTGACTCCACAAGACTGCAACAGACCTAAATAGACACTCATAACCGCCACTCTCACTATGGTGGCCGTCCACTCTAATTGTGTGGTCTAACCTACTAAGAATGACTACAAAACTCACTTTTAGACTCCTTCTCGACTCTCTAGACTCTCCAAAAAACTCCCTTTCATTTATAAATTATTCCTTTATATAGATCTCTGAAAACCACGAAAGGTTGCGTCAGACACCTTTTCTAAACTCGTCATCATTCAATGTATAAAGGTCACAATGTCTCGGGCACCTAGGCACCCAACTGCGGCAGCTAGGCGCACCCTTCTAGAAGCTCGTGATAACTACTTGGAGCTTAGGCACCAGATTGGGTGCTTAGGCGTATATCTCATTCGCGCTCTAGCGCTTAGGCGCCACTGCTTCATGATACCATTTTGCCTCCATTTTTGCTCCATTTCCTTAAAACTCCATTTCCTGTTCCTGAAACTACAAACATGCAAAATACCTTTCATCAAAATTCAATATCATCAAAAAATTAACATATAATGTACGTGAAAAATATGTAATTTTAAGGTTATCATATGTGGGCCTCGAAGCACATCACCGGTGCACTCCTCACATATATAGAGTATAAGAGGAGGCTGGTAAGACATTATTTTTGTATTAAATCTTATTTTACATTAAATTTATGCTAAATATTCCATTATAGTAATAGACACTGCATAAAGGAAGGGTGCCAACTGCTCCAAAGTTACATGAGCGCATCCTTAGGCGACTCTCAGATTAGTCCTGGGTGTATAGCAGATCACACGACACTAGGTAATTCACAAGATTAATAAATACAAAATTCAAATAACTATCAAAATTTATTTAGTCTCTCACTTTTATTAATTATACGTTTTGTAAGAAGCCTTCTAGAGGGCCAAGGAGGGCCAATATTAGAAGTCGGGTTGTGGTTCGATAACATGTTGCAATCCATCTCAGTACCATGTCTAAAGGGAAGCAGTCGGTGGGAAGAAGAAGGGCAGGGTCTACATGTTGGGTCTGAGGCACTAGCCTATGATTCTGCCCAATCTCTAGCATATCCAGTGTATCCAGTTCACTTTACAGGAGGAGGAGATGTGTCATCAGGTTGTTGCTGAGATTGTTACCCAGGTAGCCGCCTTAAGATAAAAGATGTGGGCAGATATCGAAGCGGTGTTGTGTTCTGAACCGCAGAAAAGGAAGGAGCCAATGTAGGATAAGGATGGGGATGATGATGATGATGAGGGACACAGAAGAATGAGAAGGATGAGTATATTGTAATTTTTTTTGTTAGTTTGTGTGTTAAACATTTTTATTGTTAGCGAAAATTATTTTTATTATGCAGTTGTACATTTCTTTTGATTTAATTCAATTTATTTCTTTTATTTATGTATATGATTTATGCATTAATTAGTTTTGTTACTGTGGTATGCTATGTTTTGATTGGATTGTTACGATTGTAGGTGTGCAGATTGTAGCATTGAAAGAGAGTTTTCAATTTAATTTTTTTCTGATGGTACAATTCTTGATGGCTTTACGTACACCCTTGATTATATGCTGATACTTTTTCGATGGCATTCCGAACAAACGATGTCAGCACAAAGTTTTGCACATTTGCTATAGACAAAACAGTCGGTGCATTCTCGCGGTTAGCCGACGATTAAGCGACATTGTTCAAATGAAACTGCAGTACTTTTTCGACGGATGTGCAATGCTTTTGCTATAGATACTTGTGTCACTTATATAACTAACAGTTAAGCAACAATTAAATATGACATATTTTTGGATCTAGAGTGATGTTTTCGGAATGTCAGATACTTGTCGGTTAATATAAACCATCGCTAAATCTGTCGGTAATTTCATTACCGACTTACATTTTTACTATATCAACTTTGTCGTCAGTAAATGTATTTCTACAATTTATTCGTTATTACCGACATTATTTTGACCATTGATAATAAGCTAAATTCCTATTGTGATAAGAACAGAGAAGTTAACCAACAGACGAAGTCACATAATTGAACAAATTAGTAGGATAGACTTGAGCCTCTGAGGGCACATATCAAAGATATGTCTCCTTTCGATTTGCTTATTCTCTATTTAGTGGTCATGATTTTGAGAGGAAGATAATCAATTATCATTATAAAGTTAAATTGATTTTCGCTATAATGACTATAAGTTATATTGTCACACAATAAATTTTTACTAAAGCCCCATTTAATATTAGAGCAGGAAGTTTGGTGACAATAATTATAATAATATCTTCTTCTATAATCGATTTAAAATTTATATGCTTATCCCATATAATCTTATGGCATTAAAGGTAAATTATAGAATAAAATCTAAAAATTACTGTTAATCATATTAAATTAACATATTATTTTGACATTCAAAGCTTCTTTTTCTTTTTCCCTTAAAAAGAATATTAAAGTAGATGATATCATTGAAATATAACAAACATGAAGGGATTGGCCCACGAGCAAGACCCTACAAGACACAAGAGAACAATCAACCTTGAGAAAAGTGAAGGGGGGAGGAATCTCCGGAGAAAACAAACAAAAGCAACTTAAGCATGAAGAGGAGCTAAACAGCACCAATTTTAATAGAACAACCCACAGTTACCTGCTCTCTTACAGTCTTACCTTAGTAAAATCTCCTTATTAACTCTATTAAAGCTGTGAAGCGTTCAATATTCACATGTTATTTCATTAAAATATTTTGATACTTTTATTTTCCTTTTAGTTTTCAAATATTTATGTTATATTTAAAAAAAATAATAAGATTATAATTCTTAATGATCAAATCTTAATGAAATATTCAACAACTTCGAGAATATAATCATCAATTTGATAGATTTATATGAAGATTTTATATATTTTATTCTTTTTCTTAATCTTATAATTTCTGTAATTAATTGAATAGATTTCACCTATTCTCCAACAAAATATTCTTCTCTCTCTCTCTCTCTCTCTCTCTCTCTCTCTCTATTTTGAAGATATTTAGTTGAACTCAACATTTAAAAAATACAAATTTTTAGCCCTTATATAGTCATAATCTTGAGCAATCAATCATCACAAACAAATATAATCCTATTTTATCCTCAAACCCAAACAGATTGGCTAAAACAATATACTGATCAATAAAACCTAAACCACTTCAGTATATCTCAATAGAAATATTACTCTTTCACTCACACATTCTTCCTCCCCCTCTTCCATGAATCACACCATCTTTATGATCCTCATCACCATTGCTTCCTTCCTTAGTTAAGCCATTCTTCTAACTCATCTCCAGCACTGAACGGCAACCCTTAACCTGGCCTGAATCTCTTCTTTGTCCCCATGTCACCTTCACCGGAATCCATGGACTTGGTGAAGGAGGAAGTGAGTTCGGCATAGAGGTCGACAACTTGTCGAATATTGCTGTTGAGCTCCTTTATGAGGCCAACATTGCGAGTCAGGTTGTCTGGAATCTTAGATTCATGATTTTGGTTTATTTCATTGATGATAATACGGTTCTGATCCAGTAAGCTCTGAACCTGAACAAAGCTTTTCTGAAATGTTTGCACAACTCTGTTCTCCATTTTTGCTGCGTCTCCAGCTTCCATCTTTTGATGGGAGAGGTAAAGCAGGATATGGCTGATTATTGTGTAAAGATCGGAACTTTAGATGACTGCCAGCCTCATCTCATCATAAGGTGCATTAAATGACTGGAGATGAACAAAAGATCAACTGAGTTAGAGATTTTATTTTAGTAGTTAATGTAAAGATGTGATTTTTTTTTTTTTGTGGGGTCCAAATATATGAACTAATTGACTTTATAAGCATGAATAAAAAGAAGCGGTAAACTTGAGGCATGTATCAATAGATTTAGGCTCATGATTTAACTAATAAAAGAAGGGAATCTACCGTACTTCGTAATGGGGCATTAGAGACAAGGAGAAGAGAGGGAAGTGGGAATCATTGTCTTCCTCTTTTTGAATGAGGACAGTTAACAGATAGTTTATACGCATGATTGACATAAAGCCGATCTGGTTTTTCTCATGAAAATCAATGCAGCTTTTTACTTCTCATGAAGGCATCAAAATAAGAAATTCTTAGAAATTAAAAAGTTATTAAATTTCTGTAAAAGGCAACAACTTTTATTGTTTTCAGGGAACAGGAAAAAGTTATGAAACTCATAATAAGTTTAGAAAATAATATACAATAAAAGAAGACGGAACTGGCGATTGAATATCCTGCAGAGGACTGATTGATATGCCAAAAAAGAGGGAAAATTTCTTGTCAAGAACTCTTCATACAGGGATTAAAAGAAAAAAACAGAACTTGATACGAAATTCTTCATAATCTTCAAAAATAATAAGTATTCGTTCAACAAATGGATTTAAAGAAAGTAGTGGATCCTCGTAGTTAACGTGTTCATCAAACCAGATATAAAAATTAAAAAAGAAATGAACAAGGATTCGTAAAACCAAATCTACTGCTCTTTGCCTTTACTGTTCTCTAACGTACCTCGGAAATCAGAGTCTTTTCACCAGCGTCAACCGGTGAGAGAGATGGGTAGAGAGAGATGGAGAGAGAGAGAGAGGAAAAATGAAATCTTTATTCTGAAATGAAGGGTAGAAGATGTCTCGGTTCACCCGGTTAATCGAATCTGGAGGAAAGGATGCCAACGGGATTACAGACTTCTGGAACTGGAAAATAAAATATATCTTTTGAGAGTTGGGGAGGAGACAGGACTCAGCTGGGGTGTTTTTATCGTTAGGAAGTGGGTAAGTTCACCTCCTTTGAGATTAAGAGTCCTGCAACCATAAATGTTGAATAGTTATTTGATTTTCTGACATTCATTATAATAACATAAATATTATGTTCGGAAAAAACATAGATTGAGAATACAATATTTATATGATTTAATTTGATTAAGTCTAAGAATAAGGGAAATATGATATAATTAAATATGGAAGAAGTCATTAGTGAGTTTACACAATATAAATATGTTTTTAAACTCTTCTTAAATTTCTATTAAATTCATGCAATAATAAAAATAACACATCTTTATGTGTACTTGAAGGAACATAATTCTCGAAGTATCTTAAAGAATGAGTTGTTTTCATGATCAATGGATGATTTTTTACCCGAAAATTTTGTTTGTTTTTTTAAATTTTGTGCTTTAAAAATAATTTTGATTTAATATATATAATTTTGATTTTGAAAAAAAAAAGAATTTTTAATTTTTGAAAAATGAAGCCGAACTGGTTCAAATATTTGATTGTTTATTAATTGAATACAACATTATAAGTAATACATCATCTCGAAATATAGGAGTATTACTTGAAACTAGATTTGATTATTCAAACTAAGTAATCTAAGATATTTGTTTGGTCTGCAATATTTTCAACAAAATTTTAGTCGACCTAATCTGAAGATTAGACATAGCTTAGATTATCTTAGTTACTAATTCTTCTATAGACGCAAGCCCCTATAGTTAATTACATCTTAAGAAATCGAAATCACTCAAAAAAACTCTCAATTATGATCGGGGTTTCGTCTTCAATAATTTAACGTTAGTTTCCATGATTGGTTATAGGAAAATCAAGTAGGAATGGTTCGATGTGGAACAACCTCAGACTCCTATAGGTTTATGTTGTTTAGCACTATTAAATGTTTAGTTGAGGATCATCATTCGCTTCATGTTTTGGTCTTGATGAACGCCCGGAGCTTGTCCACCGCTCAATCGAATCATCACCTCATTCTGTCAAAAAAAGGAGGGAGTTCTTTGTTCTTATTATTGTAATTTGAGTTGATATTTGTTGTTATTAAAAGAAATGATTAATAAAAATGAGGGGTATTTTAATTAAATTAAGCGATGTCGGTCAAGATAACACAGTTCCATCGTTCCGACATTACTGATAATTTTCAATTTTCTTTAGTCTAAACAAGTTGTTACACTTATTTAGAATGAAAAACTCTTGTTAGCAACTTTAGGTTACCTTCTCTAAGAAATTCTAACAAATCCAAAGGATGGATTCTTATTATTATGCTATTATTAATGTTATATTCTAAGTGAATGGTTTGAATTGATTTATTAAAATACTTTATGGTTTTATTTAATTGAATGTATTCTAAAAAATCATTAAAATTATTTTGTCGAAGAGTATGTTGCTCATGTTTTATAGGATTCTAAACTTAAACATATGTTCTAAGTCTTTTATCCTAGAGTTTCATATAAGAAAAGAATAAATTATACATTTTAAAGTTTTTGTATATGTCCTATATTCTTTTCCCCAAGAGTTTCTTTCACATTTCATAGAAGAAGAATTTTAGTACAACATGTATAAATGAAGCATATACAGTTAAGTATAGTAACAGAAAATTTAGTAGCACGTGCATGACGCTTCTGATGACATTTTGAATATACATACAAGAATTAAACAAACACTGAGTTTTTACAATTTTAACATGAAAAATATGAGCATGTATGTTTGTATGTATTAAGTGATAAACATATGGAAGATCAGAGTTGGCATAAGTTTTGAATTTAAGGATAAGTTCAGCTTCAGGACTTGCAACCCTGATAATTCTTCTCGAGAGACTTCCATAGACAACCATCAGCATTTGTGCTTATAAAGTCCAAATTTGGTAGAAAACACTAGCCGGGTAAGCAAAGGAGAGCAGTTCTTAACCTAGTTAGGGTAACTGACTAGTGGGCATCCATAAGGTAGCTCCCGAAACTCTTAGTTTTTCATGCATATAAATAAATTAGGCTTTCACTTAGCAACCAAAAAATTAATTCCAAAAGAAAAACTTTTATTATAATATTGTAAATTTTGTAAACCAGATGGTCCAGAGTCAGTCTATCTATTGGGCTAGAGCCACCAGTAGCCTCAGAAAGTAAGGACAATTTCTTATTAAAGGTTGGCGAACAGTAACATCAATCATGTATCATCACAAAGTCATCAGGTCATGAGATATAGTTATTTTATATCATCCTAAGTTTTAACACAAGATGCCTTTTGTATCATCGCTCATATTCCCCAATACATCCCACTTATAAGCCAATTTGATGATCCATATGAACTTTCCAACAATTTAGATATTTTTATCCAACTCTGAATATTTCCACAAATGATATCAAAATGAATATGTAAGAAAACATACTTAAGAGTAGAAAATCTTTAAATCATTTATTTTTTAACTAAATGGCTTTGCATATCACTTTTATAAACTAATCTTATTAATGCAATCTAGGAAAGAGATAATGTCATATTAATCTGAAGATAATCATAGATTTTACAAACTACAGTAGTTTTAAAAGGAGCAATAACAATATTGTTTTGCACTTCCAAGCCACAATTACATTGAAGCTTAACATTGCACTTCCTAAACAACAGTTATATCCACGCCTCTCTCCAAACTCTCATAATCACTAGAAAATCAGCTTTAAAAACAAGATTCAAAAAGCAAATTAAAAGCCGATACTTTGAATAACCGAGAGACAAGAAACAGAGGATGTAAGGCTTACCTCCAAAGGATTCAAGAACAACAGTTTTCACACAGGCCAAGCAGAAAAGGAATAAAATCAGATCTTCCCCATAACCTCCTGTTGACCTTACTTTTGTTGAGGTCTAATCTTTCTCTAGGAGCTTAGAATCTAGCCATAGGATTTCCCGGTGACTATCTTAGAGGACTAGTTATGGAACTCTCCCCACTAGAAATTAAAAATGTTTATTTGCTTCAGTTGGAGTTTCATATGCTTGCTACCAAGCTCTAGCATTTAGTAGGATGGAGCTAAGCATAAAAAAACTCAAGAAGAGTTCCCTATAGGATGGTCAAGCCTTAGGACTAACCCTGGGTGGTCTGGTCTGGGTCAGTTTGCACACACACACACTTGAACCTCACACTTTCACTCTTAACCCAAAACCCTAAACCAAATATGCTTAATCTTGGTCCCCTACTCTTTTGAAAACTCATGTGGGTGTGCCCCCAAGCTGTTAGCCCTATGCTAGGATTTGGTTAGGACCGATATATAGAGGATCCAAAATGGAACATTTCTTTGGTCCATGGCTAAAATTGGTTAATATCATGATTAACATCCTCAACAAATCCCAATTCTACTAAAATTCCCAATTTTGACCCTCTTAGCCCAAACTTCACCAAAATTACCAAATTGCCCCTACAACCCTAATTTTTTCCAAAATTCCCAAAATTGTCCAAATTCTCAAACTTCCTTCAAAAACCATTTTAAAACATTTCACAACATTCAAATTGACCAAAATACCTCAATATACCTAAAATCCCCAAAATACCCCTAAAGCCCCAAAAATTACAAAAATGCCCTTCATGCCCCAAAATTCCTAGTGATCCCAAAGCCAATTTTAACCACTCCATTAAAATTTGGCCAAATTGACCAATTTTTTACCAAATCTCCAATTTTCCCGTAAAGACCGAAAATGCCTGAATTACTTCCAATTTCCATCAAATTGATCTCAATCTTCCTTAATTTAAATTTCAAATCAAAACTCATCAACCCCAAACTCAATCTAAACAAAATCTAAACCTAATTGAACCCAATTTCAAGCCCAATTCAAAAGCCCTAAATTTAACCAAATGTTCAAATTCCCCCAAATTCAACCCTATGATCAAATCTCCCAAATTTGCATTCCAAACCCTTCATAACATTCTCCTAAATCAAATTGAGCCACCAATTGGCCCAAATTTGAACTCAAACATCACCCAAGCCCAATATAAGCCAAAACCCCTAATTTTGACCTAAATTCCAAATCTCAAAAAATTGAACTCCCTAAAGCCAAAATTTCCATCCAATTGATATCTAAAACTCTTCATGAAAATCACCTAAATCAAATTGAACCATCAATTGAACCATATCCAAGCTCTAGCCCAATCCAAACCCAAGTCTAGCTCAAATACCCCAAAAATTACCATGTGACCAAAGTCCACCAAATTGAACTGTTGACCTCACTTTTGTGAGGATGCATTATGAATGACATTCATAATCTACTTTGGGAAGGAGTCTACCAAAATTTACTTCCTGATCATATCCAAAACCTGCTAAACTCTAAAATTTAGGGTAACACTAAATTACATCATTTTGAGCCCAAATTCTGGAAACATCTCAGATGAACCAAATAAATGAAAATAAACCTTAATTTGGGGACACATTGACCATCAGTTCAACCATTGACCTAACTGGTCAAACTTTGGTCAAAATTGTCAACTTTGGACCTAATGACCACTACATTGACCACCAAGTCAACCCTTGACCTAACTGGTCAAACCTTGGTTAAAATGGTCAGTTTTGGACCTAATGACCAACACTTTGAGCGCTAGGTCAACCCTTGACCTAACTGGTCAAACCATGGTCAAAATGGTCATTTCTGGACCTAATGAACACCACATTGACCACCAGGTCAACCCTTGACCTAATTGGTCTAACTTTGGTCAAAATGGTCAGTTTTGGACCCAATGACCACCCCATTGACCACAAGGTCAATCCTTGACCTAACTGGTCAAACTTTAGTCAAAATGATCAATTTTAGACCAAAACCACCAAATTGACCACTAGGTCAACCCTTGACTTAACTGGTCAAACTTTGGTCGAAATGGTCATTTTTGGAACTCACCCCATTAACCACCAGGTCAACCCATGATCGAACTAGTCAAATTATAGTCAAAATGGTCAATTTTGGACCTAATGACCCCCCAGTTGACCACAGGTCAACCCTTGACCTAAATGGTTAAATTATGGTCAAAATAGTCAATTTTGGACCAATGGCCAGCCCATTGACCACTTGGTCAACCATTGACACCTGATCGGTCAAAGTTAACCTCTTTGATCAACTTAAGACACTAAAATGACCATACATGACCATTTGGTCAACTTAAATACTAAATGGGTCAAACCAAAGCATTTAACAAAATTAAGCTATCAAATAGCTCCCCATGACTCACTCAACCGTGACAAGGTTAAGTAGGTCGCCTAGGTCAACCTTAGACCTAAATTGGTCAACCCTAGCCAACCATCGTCAAACTTGGTCTAATTTGGTCAATTTCATCATTATTGATCAAAATTTGGTATTTTCACAAAAATATTATATTCTTTTAATTAATTAATCATTTAGATAATTAAAAAGAATAAAGTTTAAGTTCATTAAACATAGGGTTTAAATAAAAATTTATGGGTTAAACCCATGGCAAGACAAATTCCATGGCTATATTAAAACCTATAATTCACATTTAAACCCCTAAAGATAATCTATCATCTAAAGATATTGGGTCATACACGACTCATTCGACTTCGCCATGACTTGGCTAACCCAGTGATAAACTCATTAGCCACCATGGCTAACCAAAGTTAAAACTCATTATGATGCCATCAAAAATAGATGAAAAGGGTGTCATTCCTTCATGTTATTGTTGACCTCATTTTTGATGAGGTCTTTTCTCTTCTCTCTCCTTAGTACTTAGGAGCTAGCCTTAGGCTTAACCTTTGACTATCTTAGAGGACTAGAAATGGAACCCACCACTTAGAAATTTAAACACCTCTTAACTCCCTGCAAACCCCATAAGTTTGATTGTAAACTCCCAAGTCACTTGGAGGGTTAAGATCAAATGTGGAGGTTTAAAGGATGAGTTCCCTATAGGACTCTTTGGCCTTAGGACTACCCTGGGTGGCCTGGTCTGGTGAGGGTTGACCTGCACACATTACACTTTCACACACATTCCAAATCCTAAAACCATTCATGCCTAGCTTAACTTCCCGACTCATGTAGGTAATTCATATGGATGGACCTTAAGCCCTAGGCCCTTGGCTAAGAGGGTTAGGAACAACATAGTGAATGTCTAAAATGAGTCGTTTCATGGCTCTTGTGAGCTTAATATGGCTTCATGGCTCAACCAAAATGATTTCATTTCACTCACACTTGATCAACCTTCATTTTCCCAAAATTTCAATTTTTGACCCCTGGGGCCCTAAACCCTCCAAGCCTACCAAATGCCCTTGAAATTGCCCAAAATTTACAAAATTGCCTAAATTACCCAAAATTCCTCAAAACCAATCCTAAACATTTACCACCACTCAAATTGATCATCCATAGCCAAACATACCAAAATTTCCAAAAATACCCCCCAATACCCTCCAAATACCCAAAATGCCCTTCTTAATAAAAAAATTTCATAAATTCCAAAACATTTCCAGAAAATTCCAAAAAATCCCAAATATTCCCAATTTCATTTTGTTCAACTACACCATAGGCCAATTTTGTCAATTTAACCCACTTTTATCAAAACCCCCAATTTGACCCATTTTTAACCCAAATGGACCCAATGTCAAGCCAAATCAACCCAATTGACCTCAATTTTGGCCCAATTTAATTCTAAACTTAAATTCAATATCACCAATATCAATTTAGACCAAATCTATGCCAAATTTGATTGAAATTTGGATCCAATTCTAATTTGAAGCTTAAAGCCCAATTTTAGCCCATGACCTAAACTTAGCCCAAACCAACCCAATTCAACTCCAATTAACCCCAAATCTTCTCTAAAACCTTCCTAACATCCCCACAAGCAAAACACTAACAAGATTTACCCCAAATTTGAACCTAAACTCCACCCAAACCTAACTTAAAACCAAAATCTCCATTTTTGGCCTAAACCCAAACCTAACCCAAATGGGCCCAAATCCCAAAATCAAAGCCCAACCAAAGTCGAAAACTCTTTGTCGCACCCTCATAAACATTTTTCAACATTAATTTTACATCAAACCCAAAATTGGTCTAACCTTAACCCAAGTTAGCCCAATTTAATCCACTTTGGCCTCATTACCAAAAAGCCTAAATTGAACCTAATTCAATTCAAAATCACCCCAAACTTGTTCCAAATTGTTCATGACACATCCCTAAACTAAACCCAACATTTGTTTGGCCCAATCCTTCACAAAATTTCCATCCACCAATTTGTTTTCAAACCTAAAGGCCCACTTTCCTAAACCATCCTAAAAGCACATTTTTACCAAATCCAAAATCCCAAAATTAGCTCCAAAGCCCACATGACAATTTCTTCTCATCATACCTTTAATTGATATCATCCCTAAGTTCTAAATCAATCATCAAATAAATCCAAATCAATCCTCATGCCAATTTCCCTTAAACTCATCAAAAATCCCAAAACCCATTCCTATGAAAATAAGCCAACCTTTTCCCAAGCCATGAGCAAGCCATATGAAGCCATTTACAAGCCATAGGAAGCCATGAGAGCTTTGACACCTCACCAAGCCATTAATGGCAAGAAGAGGGGGCTCTTTCTTAAACCTTCATTAAGCATTTTTAACCTCATCCATGCTACACTCTAAACTAAAATTAGCCAAATCACCTTGGATGGGGACTTCACCACCCCTTCCTAGCTGACCCAACTAATCCCCTTTAGCCCAAATCAGATCATGGGGGGGGGGGTGAACCTAGCCCAAATACATGAGTTGAACCAAACCAAACCAAACCAAAATGAGCCTTCTCCCATTCCATTTAAATCAAACTCCTTTACACATATCCATGGCCAATTGACTGCACTAAACCCCAGCCTTGACCTCCCTGACCTTGAGGGTGACCTGACCCTGGCCGGCCGGCCACCACAGTCGCCATAAAACACCAGGCCGAGAGCAACCATTTGATTCAAAAATTCAATTCTTCCTTGCTAAGCTGTCCCAACCCTATTAGACACCATGGATGTTCTTCCCTTGACCAGAGCAGCTGATCCCAAGCCTCAACTCCCCCTCGGAGGCCCTCCAGCCATGTCTATTTAAACCCACCACCCTCTCGGCCAAAGGAGGTGATGAACCAGACCTAAACAAAACTCTGCCAAAATTGCTCCAGGACCTTCTCCTCACCTAGAGCAATCGATCCCCACTGCTCTCCTGCCCTAAACCTCATTGATTGAGCTCAATTTTGGAGCTCAATTCTCAGCCCAGAACCAGTACATCTCTAAAACCTCCACCAAATCCAAATTAAATTCACCCACACCTACACAAGACCAAGAGAAGGAGTTCCCCAGTGAAAGCCCCCACTCCAGGCCACCCAGTTTCTCTAGCCTCCAAGCTTTGAAATCCGCTGTGGACACTTTCTTACCTAGACAATTCCCCAGAGCCAAAGACTTCATCTAGAGCTTCCTTGGGTGCAATCGAAGGTGACACAACTCTCTGATTGAAGCTACACTTCTCAGAGCAAAGGTATGGATCATTCCTTCTTCCCGAGCTTCCAGTGATTCTCCATTTTGATTTACTTAATTTCATAGCATGTAAACCGTATGGATGTGTTTGTCTCTTCAAGACGAATCCATAGAGCATAAGAACACAAAAATCCATTGAGAAATGAGAGAGTTCTTAGGGTTTTATTGTGAATGGTCACGAGTGCACACCAGTCGTAGACGATGATCAGGCACCATCCGATCGAGCGTGTATCGAGTAGACGGTCCAGATTGCGCCAGATCGAAGGACGTTACATGAACCGCAGGCCCCTGGAGTGCTGAGTCAGATGGTGGCGTCGAATGGGAGCGCGACGCGTGGGCTTTCGGAGCTGCCGAGGATGAGTCGGCGCCGCGTGGATAAGTAGAAAAATATGGATTTTTTTATTTATTTAAATACCCAGAACTTAGAAAATCCATATCTTTGTGTAGAAAAATTATAAAAATAAACTAAAAATACCCTCTTGCTCAGTAAATAGAGGAGAATAATGTGGAAAAGAAATCAAGTTATTTTCATGAGTATTTTACTTTTAATTAATTATTTACTCATTTCAATATTTTGATTCTCCATTTGCATAGACAATTCACCATGGCATGTGACCATAGGGCTCTTGAAGCCTCCGATCTTGGGAACATTCCCTGAATTTTTCAAGGCAGAAGCCATTCCTATGGAAAGTTATGTATTTTTCAAGTTTATGTCACTGTTTTTGGTATTTTAATTCCAATAATTAGCATATTGTTCAATAAATTCCAAAAAAATTTGGGAAAGTTCCTTAGAACCAAAGGACCTTAGGATAATTATATCTTGAGTTAATTCATTAAGAATAACCCTAATTGGCCTAATTATTCAAAACTGAACTTTAATTAATTAAGGTTAACCACACATTAAAATAATTTGATATTAATTTTCCATTGATCTTTGGGATCAGAGGGACATTGAATAAAAATTTGAAGTCAATTGGAGATATTTAACCCTACTAAGTGGATTAATTAAGTCACATGAGTAAAATTAAACTTTAAACATTCATAACTCCAAAAATACATTTCAAAAATTCACCAAATTGGTTTTGTGACTTCTCTGATATCAAAGGAGTAAGAAAATTAAAATTGGAATTTTATAAAAATCCTCACATTTCACCATATTTTAATATTTTAATATTTTAAAAAAAATAAAAATCATAAAAATATTAAAAATCATAAAAATGTCACATTTTGACTCCTAATCACTTAGAAATAAACCAAATATCTTTCCCAAGTCTCTAAGTTAAGATATTAAATTTTAAATGCTTAAAATAATTTTTTAATATTAAAAAATGTATTTTCTAACCTTTTCACTAAATTAATTTTAATAAATCAAAGAAAAATCATAAAATTGTAAAATTTGTTTCTCTGAACTCCTTGAGGTTAGAGAGATTTAAGAAAAATATAAAATCTATTTTTCAACTTTAATTTTATTTTATAATTAATTAAAACTCCAAAACTCAAAATAATTATAATAAATAAATTATAATTTAAAAAATCACCAAAATTGGTCCAAGTGGTGCTCTAGTCATTAAGAACATCCCATAGTTTTTTTAAGGGTAGAAACCTTTCCTTGGTGATGTTGTTGAATTTCCATTGAAAATCCTTATTTCTCATTAAAAATAATTATATAAATAAATTAAATTCAGAAAAATCACATTTTCTCCTCTAATGTCTTAATTGACATATGAGTGAATTGACATAAAAATCTCAAGTTCATTTGAATTCAATTTAGTGAGTTATGAAATAAATAAGCCTAAAAGGGCTTAGAGGTAATTAAAGGATTTAAACCCCTTTATTAAAATTTTAGGTTTAATTAAAGTGGAGGGTAAAATATTTGACTTTATCTTTCTTGGATGATTGAAACTTTGGGAAATTAAAATGGTAGGAACCCATTAATCACTTTTAATAAACTAAAATGAAACTTTAATTATTTAAACAATTTAAATTTTGGAAGATTAATAAAAATTTGAATTATTAAAAATAAGGATATAACTTGAGAAGATATTGATTCTTTAGTAAAAAATCCCTAAATAAATCACTTCAATAATATTTAAGTCTTAATTAAGATTAAAATGATAATCCAAACTAAGTAAATTAAAATCCTAAAATAAAAAAAAATAATAACCCTTAAATTAAAGGAAAGATCAAAATATTATGTGGTTTAACAATTAAATCAAATTAAATTTAAATTAAATTAAATTAAATTAAGTAAAAATTAAATTAAAATTTAAATTTAATTAAATTAACATTTTAACAATTAAATTAAATTAAATTTAAAATATTGAAATTAAATTAAATTAAATTAAGTTAAATTCAGTTAAATTAAATTTAAATTAAATTAACATCATTCAATAATAAAAGTAAAACAAATGTAAAATATTAAGATCACTTAAAGTATAAAGATTTAAACCATAAACAATTTGAACACTATATATTTAAATGTAGATTAAATTTAAAATTCGCCGACAACTTCTGTAGGAGACCCCCTTTTTCAAAACACACAACCTAAAAATATGCCGACAGTTATAAATAAAGAATGATGTGGTTGAGTCATCACTCACCTCTCCCATAATTCAATTGAAGATAAGCTTTTCCAAATCATTCTTTCCATCATAATTGGCCTCATCATGACATTTCATGGAAAGTGAGGAAGGAGAGGGATTATGGGTCAATCTCTTCAAAGTCCATTAAATGATGGATATAACTTATATGGGGAAGGTGAATCCAACCTATCTTGAAATCCTTATCCACCTCACGAGCTAACCAATGGAGGGGAGCCAAAATACATACCAAGTTTTCACCATAGTTAAGCTCACCATGGATTAATCTAGGGAGACTCATACACGGCTATCTTTAAGCTTTGATCTTATTCCCAGCCATCATGAAGTTACTAACCTTCTTCCCCAAGCAATCCAAGCTCAACCATGGCTTCCTTAAGCCAATGTATATGCTAACCCGAGAGCTCCCATGGAAAAGAGAGGCCTCGATACAATCCCAATTCCACAAGACTTGAACACCAGGCTTGTTCTCAAAACCTTAGGCAATTGATTCCCCATAGAATAAAGCCCTGAAACCAACTGAATTTTTCCAATTTCATGCCCTAAAAATTGGACAAGTTTTTGGGTCTGCATGAAACCTCACCAATCCTCAAATTGATCACTCCTACACCATCCCTGAGGTATACGAATAAGTTTCCAATCAAAATTGGATCTTCCCATGAGCTCTAACCCACTTCAAGCTTAAGCCATGAACCCATTTTAATGAATTCATACCCAGACCCAATTTCACTTCAAATTGACATCAGGAGGAGCTTCGCATGGACAAAACGACCACACCTAACAAACTTGATTGAGGCTTTACCTCATCAGGACCAGATATGTCCATTTAAACAAAAATTGGGCTCATTTTCAGACATTGTGAAGAGGATGGTTGAATCATACCCACATATCCGTATGATGTGTTTGTTATGACACGATGAAGTTTTTAAAATGATTTCCATGAAGTTTCATAAGATCCAAGAAAGCTCTTATGTCTCGAACACGAACGAGTAACAGGCTTTAGGGATGATGGCTGGATGCCGTCCATTTTGGTGTATTGGAAATGGACGGCTTTGATCTATCCGGACCATAGATCTGTCCATATGAAACAACGGGACCGTGAACCATGTGGGATGCCCCGTGTAAAAGCCCAACCAATCTAATAGCAATGCGGTGTTCGACGAATCCTATGTTCCAGTCAGCACTTACGTTAATAAATAAGAAAATCTAAATTTTCTTATTTAATTAAATGTTGAAATTTTCAAAAATTCATATCTTGACATAGAAAAACACAAAATAATGACAAAAATACCCATGGATTCAGAAGAATAAGGAGAAAATTTTAAAAATAAAATTTGGAATTATCGAGTTACATCTAATTTTTAATAATTAATTACTCACTGGAGTAATTTATTTATTAAAAATTTTTTATAAACCCAAAAATTATGAAATTTTCACAGATTGATCCTCTCATCCTTGGGAACATTCTTTGATTTTTCCAAGTCTAGGGTAAGTCTCTAGCATCAGATATCTAATTTCCAATCCTACTTTGTGGTTATTTTTAGAAATAATTACATTAATTAAGAGATTGAAAAATAAAATTTGGAAAACCTTAGAAATTTTAGGATGTTAAATTTGAATCCTAAAATGACATTTTCTAACTCTTGAAAATTTTGAAATGACATTTTTGACTTTTTGGGTAAAATTTATAAAATTGAAAATTATAAATTAAACGCTAAAGCTTTTTATCTTAATATCTAAGTTTAAATTTACTTTAAAAATTAGATAAATCCCTAAGTTTTAGTTAGGATAGGTTTAAACATAACTTAAACCTTCAAAATATCTAATTAAGCTTAATTAATCACCTTAAACCCTAATATTAGGTTTAAGTCAAATTAAACACTAATTAGGTCTAACCCCTCATTAGACCTAATTAGTCACCTTAAACATTAATAACATTAGGTTTAAGTCAACTTAAACCCTAATTTGGTTTAACCCCTCATTAGACTTAATTAATCACCTTAAACCTTAATAACATTAGGTTTAAGTCAAATTAGGCCTTAATTAGATCTAACCCCTTATTAGAACTAATTAATCACCTTAAACCTTAATAACATTAGGTTTAAATCAAATTAAACCCTAATTCGACCTAACCCTAATTAGGTCTAATTAATCTTATTAAACCTTACCTAAATAATGTTTAATTAACCATAATCCCTAATTAGACCTAACCCCAATTAAGTATAATTTATCTAATTAAACCTTACCTAAATAAGGTTTAATTAATCTTAAACCCTAATTAGACCTAATCCTAATTAGGTCTAATTAAACCAATTAAACCTTACTTCAATTAGGCTTAATTAATATTAAACCCTAATTAGACCTAACCGCAATTTAGTCTAATTAAACCAATTAAACCTTACCTAAATAAGGTTTAATTAATTATAAACCCTAATTAGACCTAACCCTAATTAGATCTAATTAAACCAATTAAACCTTACTTAAATTAGGTTTAATTAAGCTTAAACCCTAAATAGACATAACCCTAATTAGGCCTAATTAATCCAATTAAATCTTACCTAAATAAGGTTTTAAGTAATCTTAAACCCTTATTAGGTCTAATTATTCAAACAAAACCTTACTTAAATTAGGTTTAATTAAACCTAAGCCCAAATTAATTATAACCCTAATTATACTTAATTAACTCTTAAGCCTTACTTACATTGGGCCTAAGTGACCTTTAAACCTTAATTAAGTCTAACCCTAATAAGACTTAATTAATCCTTAAGCTTTATATACATTAAGCTTAAGTAATTCTATACCCTAAATCAGATTTAAATCAAAACCTTAACTTAGGTTCAATCTAACTTGAACCCAAGTTAACTTAAACTTAGGTTCAACCCAACTTGCACCCAAGTTAACCCAATTTAGTTTCAACCTACATTGAACCTAAATAAAACCTAAACTTAGGATAAACCTAACTTGAACCCAAGTTAACTCAAACATTAGGTTCAAATCATATTGAACTTAAATCAAACCCAAACTTAGGCTCAATCTAACTTGAACCCAAGTTAACTCAAACTTTAGGTTCAACCCAAATTGAACCTAACTCAACCAAACTTTATGTTCAACCTAAATTGAACCCAATTAAACCAAACTTTAGGTTCAACCGAAATTAAACCTAATTCAACCAAACATTAGGTTCAACCCAAATTGAACCTAACTGAACCAAACTTTAGGATCAAATTAAATTAAAATTATGCCAGTTTGAACCCCGGACTCAACTCAAATATTTTAGATTCAAACAATACTGAATCAAAAACCTTAAGTCTAATTTATGTTAAACTTAATCCAGTTAAGCTTAATCAATTATAATCAACATTAGATTTAACTTTAAGTCTAATGGTACTTAACAAAATTCCCTCATGACTAATTTACATTGGACCTAAAATTCTAAGTCTAACCCACATTAGACTTAAAACCAAACTTCATAACCCAAGAATCCTTAAATTCAAAAGACATTGAATCAAAAATCTTGAAGTCTAACTTCTATTAGATTTTACCCAAGTTTAAGTCTAATTTATATTAGGCTTACCCCAAATATTTTAGATTCAAAAGATGTTGAATGTATAATCATAAAATCTAACTTTTATTAGATTTTAACCAATTTTAAGTCTAATTTATGTGAGGCTTACCCCAAATATTTTAGATTTAAATGACATTGAATCTAAAAATCCTAAAATCTGAAAAGAGATTCACTAGCACAAGAGAGGGAAAACTCTTGGCTAGAGCACAAAGGGGAAGAAACAGAGAAAATTTTCGTGCGTGAGTAACATTTTATGGAGAGATTCTCTCCTTTTCTTATTTCATTTAATTTATTTTAATATTACTATTTCACTTAAACTTGTTGATTCGCACCCGATTCGATCCATTTCAGGAACCTACCAGTATGAGTGTCCTTCCTACGTAAAATCGACGTTTCGGGTGCATTCGCGTGGTCTGTTTCGTTGTTTAAGATCATTTAGATAAATTCATAGATGATAATACTTATTTAACTATGATTCAAGCATGGAATAATGAATGAGATCTGTCCATCCAATCAGAGCCATTCAAAAAGAAATGCTGACCGGTCCTTGCCTAAGCGATGACCAAAGTCTAGTTGAATGCCCGGGTTGTGAGTCACTCGTCACACACTAACGGGTCTTCTTAAGGAATTTCCATGACTTGAGTTTCAGTATGTTAGTTCCAATTAACTCAACTAAATGTTGAGGATTCAAAACCACCCATACGAAATTACAATGAGTTAAGAAAATGTTTGAATTTCTAAACGGAGTGGGTTTCAGTACTAGTCCTCCATGAGGTCCAAAGGAAAACCTAAGGCTAGATCATATGTTCTATAGAAAGGAAAAGTATGACCTCATAAAAATGAGATCAACTATGCTTTTAAATTCTTCTCAAATCTCAATTAAATTCATGAATAGCAAAAATTAGCAAAAAAATTAGTTTTTCTAATAAGTTTATCTCACAATATTTCTTGTTGAAGATTTAGAATTAAAAAAATGACCATTTTATTATTTTTATTGGAATTTATCTCTATGTATAAGAAAATATTTAGAGATTTGAAGACTGTGTCTGAAATATGGGGTACACATACATAAGTTTTAAAATTTCTTACGTTTAATTGAATATGACTTCAAATAATAGTATATCATCCCGAGGGACAAAAATACTACTTTCTTATGAATAGATCAAAAAAGTCATAGTTGAACAAAAATATACTATGTTTAATAGAGCTCATATATTATCGTTGCCCTATTTCTTGAAGAATCTCATAATCTCATGAAAACTGATTTTAATATCGAAATGGGTTCTATGGCACATACACCGGAATTATTTGTATATTTGTTTTTGGATCACAAATTATGTGAAATTAGCAACCATTCTCATCAAATACTAGCCATATCTTTCCATTGTAATTAAATCCTCAAGAAATTTGTATTAAGCCCTTATCCATAACTCCATTATCTTTATTATGACCCTGTTTAAAACAATAGGAAGCATAAGTAATTTGACCATTAAATTTAGGTACTATTTAAATGCCTAGTTAATAGAACTTATATATAATTTGATTATGTTGGGAACTCTTTTCAAGTAATTTTATTGTTTATAACCTCATCCACTTTTAACATGATCATACCTAGTCAACAACAACAACAACAACAAGCCTTCATCCTACTAAGTGGGGTTGGCTACTTTAATCAATTTTTGCCAATGTTTTATTGAGTGTCAACTTTTCATTTAATTCTAATAGATTAAGATCATTTTTATACAATATATGACCGAGTAATTTTAGGTCTACCTTTGTTATTCTTAAGATCAGTTGAAGCAAAGACATATACTCTTCTAACCAGATCATTAGATGATCAACGTTTAATGTAACCAAACCATCCAAGATGAGTCTCTCTAATCATGCCCACCATAGGATCTACACAAAACCTATCACGAAAATATTGATTTCGTATTTTGTATCTACCTGCTAAGCCAATCATCCACCTAAGCATTCTCATCTCAACAACACTTAACTTTGTTTTACGCTTTTCTTTTAAAGGGCAACATTCTGCACCATAAAGCATTGTGTGTCACACCACCATATTATAAAATTTTCCTTTCAATTTAAGCGTTACGTTTCTATCAAACAATAGGGCCAAAGCATTCCTCCACTTCAACCAACCAACTTGAATTCTACAAATAACATCCCAATCAATATCACCATCACTTTGAATAAAGTCTTGAGATATATAATAGGTTCACATATTTTAATTGTTTGATCATCCATAGTTACAACTCATTTAGTTCTACTCAAACGAAAGTATTTAAGCTCCAATGCGAACCTCCATAATTCAATTATTTCTAGAAATCTTTATCTAGTCTTATCCACCAAAAGGATATCATCAGCAAAAAGCATACACCAAGGTACGTCCTCCTGTAAATGTCCAGTAAGAGCATCCATAACTAAAGCAAAAAGTGTGGGCTTAAATTCGATCCCTGATGTAATCCAACTGAAATAGGAAAGTGCTTGGTCAATCCTCTTTTTGTTCGAACACAGGTAACAACCATAGTAAGCATATCTTTAATCACTTAAAAATAATTCATATCAACTCCTTTGTTCTCTAAAACTCTCCCAAGGAATTCTCTTAGAATATTACCATAAGATTATTCTAAATCAATAAAAATCATATGTAGATCCTTCTTACTCTTTGTGTACTTCTCCATTAAACCTCTTAATAAATGTATAGCTTCAATATGGGACCTATCCAACATAAATTCAAACTGATTATGGGAAATCTTTATATCACGCCCTAAACTATGCTCAATTACCCTCTTCATTAATTTAAGGTATGAAAAATAAACTTAATTCCTATATAATTTGCACACACTTGTGCATCTCCTTTCTTCTAAAAAATGGGGATCAAAATTTTCTTCCTCCATTCCTCGGGCATCTTTTTAGTTTTTAAAATAATATTAAAGAGTTTAATAATTCAAGAAACTCTCAAATCTCCTAAATATTTCCACACTTCAATTAAGATATTATCAGGTTCAACTGATTTTCTACCCTTGGTTCTCTTTAATGCTTCTTCAACTTCTTTTTTTTTAATGTGACTTAAAAATAAAATATTTTATTATTATTAATGATAAAAAGCTAGTTAAGGTTGAACGTATTATTGGAAGTTTCATTGAAAAATTTGTCAAAATTGCTCACCCATTTATGTTGAATATCATCTTCTAAGAAAAGCACTTTTTTATTTTTATATTTAATATGCATTACTTGAGTTAATTATTTAATCTTCTTTTCTATTTGTTTGGCTAGTTTATACATTAATTTTTTACTCTCTTTAGTATCTAATTTATTATAAAGATCACTAAAAGCATAATTATTAGTTTCACAAATTATTATTTTAGACTCGCTAAGGGATGCCTTATATTTTTCTAAATTCTCTAAGCTCTTACCTTTAAACTAAATTTTATAACATAACTTCTAATATTTTATCTTTTCTTACACATTATGATTCCACCACCAACTATTTTTATTTATAGAAGATTTTCTTTTTGATTCTCCAAGTACATCTTTTGTCATTTGTTTAATAATGTTTGTTATTTCTCACATAGAATTTGCTTCTTCATGAACATCCCAAATCTTAAAAGTCTTAAACTTTGCTTATAAAAATATTTTATTTGTGTCTTTTAAGAACCTCCATCTAATTCTATGAAAATGATTCCTAGTGCTCTTTATCTTACAACTTTTCATCCTAAAATGTAAAACTAATAATCAATGTTGAGTACTTAAATTTTCTATTTTAGTGACCTTAGAATCTTTACATTCTCGACGATCTCTACTTTTCATAAGAAGATAATCCATTTTTGTTTTATTAGAACCATTCCTACAATCAATAATATACTCACCTTTTTTCTTAAATAGAGTATTGGTAATAACCACCATGAATATTTCTAAAATCTAATATGGCTCTACCTTCTTCTTTAATCACTCTAAAACAATAGTCACCATGAATATTTCTAAAATCTTCTACCACTCTACCAAAAATGACATTTAAATCCTCTCCAATAAAAATTCATTCTTCAAGAGGTATCATTTGTTTTAATTGCTCTAGGTCATTTCAGCATTTTTCCTTAGAAATTATATCTAGACCTAATTGAGGAATTTAAGCACTTACACATTAATCTTAGTATCATCAACAATCGCAAGGGCTATAATTCTATCTCCTATTAAATTAATTTTTATAACATTAACATTCAAACTCTTATCTATAATTATACCTTCACCATTTCTAGTGAGACTTTTACCTGATTCCAAAGTTTAAAACCTAAGCTAACAATCTCCTCTGTCTTTTCTCCAACAAATTTATTTCTTAGATACATAAGATATTTCTCTTCCAATGAAGCATAATATTAACTAATTTTATTAATTTACTTGTGAGAGCACCTACATCCTACGATCAAATTCTACTGTTAGTTTCATGAATAAACATCTTTACTCGCATCCGTCCAAAATGGGGGAACCTTTGCTTATTTGACACTACACCGAAGTGCCGATGTAGTGGCCCTTGCACATTTTTCATTATATTCAGACCATACAACGCTTCGCTTTCAAAGGACACCCTAGCAATTACGCAAGGATTTAAAGGATTCATGTCTTGATTTGTTGATAAATTATATGTTGGTCTTCTATTTAACACTACCCTTCACTTTTCACATATGAGGATGGCAGTATTAAAGAGAACATATCTAGTCGCATAGTTAAAATTTTGATAATCATGTTAATAAAATACTTTTCATTAATAGTAACTTGAATAACTACTAATTATTATAAGTCTTAGTAAACAATGGTTGAAATCATCACAATTCAAAAGAATATCTATAGTCACTGCTCATAGCTCTTTGTCATCTAGGTGACGTGAATTGCAAAGGAACCACACCTACAGTTTGGTCTATTAGTCGTTATTGTTCAAAATAATATGCACAGAAGGTAGTTCTCTTCTGCACTAAGTATGTTTTGCATATTGAACCTTGATCAGTTCATGCTTTATTTTTCATGATTATTTTAATTTTATTCAAAAATATACAATAGCATTAAATATGATAATGATTCTTTATAAATTATATAATTGGACATTGGAATGAAATACCACTCAAACAGATACAACTATTGATATTTTAGTCATCTGCCTGTTATAGCCTCATAAGATAGATGTATGAGCATACGCTCTATCCAGTTAAAAAAACTAACAGGAAATAGCTCAAGTTTGCACATGAAATTTCCACTTCAAGTTGCTTTAATATATCAACCCTCAAATGAGCAATAAATAATTTTTTCAAGAATGTGCTGAACAAATATACAAATAAATTAACTTACGCGTAATTCAAAATTAAATAAACTAACCCAAATAAACATTAAAGCCACTAAATCTTGAGAATGTTAAGAACTAAAACTTATTCCAGCAACTAAAACTAAATCCATTCAAGTTTAAATCAAATAATCTTAACAAATACTCAAATGTATATATACATGGGTAAACACATATATACATAAGAGAAAAAATAGAAAATTTACATGCATACCACACAATTCCAATGTATTTATATATCTAACACCTGAAGTTTAATTTTTCCATCTATAACACTTTATTGTCACAAACATATGCATAAAATTGTATACTTCACTTCTAAGAAGTTAGCCATGGGATGTTTAAATTTGATTTTTATGCATGTAAAAATGAAAGTGGTCTTAGATATGTAAATACATAAGCATTGTCTCAAAAAACTAAGTATTTTTAAGACTTGTGCATGAAAATCTACATACATTTACACAAATATAGCCTAACTTCATATACTTATGTAATGTATATAGGGGATTTACATGCATGCCAGCCAATTCCTACATATTTACATATTTTAACAGCTAAACATTCATTATACCACCCAAAACTTACATATAACATAATAATATCATCAATTTGACTTTCAATAGTGAAATACAACATTTCATGCATAAGTAAGGTGGCATAAATGTGAATAGGAATTAAAAGTGTGTATGTTAATCCTCAAAAAAAAAAAAATTTCTTCATAAATTTTATTTCAAAATGATTTCTTAAAAAAATTTAGTGCTGTGTATGTAAATCCAAGGGCTCGATAAGGTAAGCATAGTTAACTAAAGTTTACTTTATCCAGAAAATAAAAATTGTTGGAGAAATAGGGAAGGAAGGAAGGTAGGGGAGATTGAAATACTAGAGTTATCACCAACCGAAACATCATCAAGAGCCAAGTGAGGGTTTTGGGGCTCTGGTTAAGTTTTATAAGGCATTCCATCTGATTACCAGCTGAAATTTCAGCCATTAAACTGTTTAACCTGACAAGTCAATCAGCAATCAATCGATATCAAGTGAAGTAGTTTTAATTGTCAAATTAGTGAATATAGTTCTAAAAAGCTTTATTTTTTTATTTGATGAAGAAATCTTACAATTTTAGCATGGATATGTTCATTTATTCAAAGAAAGTAGTTCATTATTTAGGGTCTGCTTGGGGCAGCTACAGCTTATTAAATAATCTGCTGATAAGCTAATAAAAAATAATATGTTGATAAGTTAGGTAGGTGGCTAATTTTTATTTTTTTTTTGGAAAAACCAAACTGCAGCCTAAGAGCTGTCATCGTACTTAGAAAGGTGCAGTGTGAAAATGCATAAACTGCCAATACACAGTTTTTAGAGGTCACAATGACCCGAAAAAATTTTTTTCTTAGATAGCTGCAGACAGTTATCAGAAGTCAATTAGTCTCACTTCATTGAATCATATCAGTTACTCGCGAGCCGACTGATTTGACTTGAAAGATGGCCAATAAAGGGCTTCAATTTGGTGTGTGCCCAACAACTATGACGTAATGAATCTTATCATTGATTTCTTATTATTTAGCTTCAAAAAATTGAACACAAATTTAATTCCTCTTAGTTGTATTGAGATACCTATTTTAAAATTAAATTTATAAAGGATAAGAATGGAATTTTTAAGATTTTAGAAATACCCAAAATATCTTGTTTGCTTCAATTGTATTTGATGTGGACGTTGACCAAACCAAAATGAAATCATGTTGTATATCCTGGTTCTGACTGTTTGGTTGTTCCTCAGCTTCTTATATGATAAAGTCAAAATAAGATAGTTGATAAGAAGGATTCAACTCGACATTGTTAATAATATATAAAATTAAATCTGAAAATTTCAACTCTCGATCGTAGAAAGTGATAAAGTGGCTGCTTCGACACAAATATATATCTCAAAACTAAAATTAAAATAATAATAATAATATATATATATATATATATATATATATATATATATATATATATATATATGAAAACAAGATAACTTTATTTTTATTTAATTTGTGTGTAAAATTAGATTATAATTTTGTTATTTATGATTTAATACAATAAAAATAATCAATTTTAATATTTTTTAATTTGCGGAATAGTATATTGAAACCTATAACCTTTAACATTGACCTTGACAAACCCAGATCCCATGGTCTATCTTCACTGAGGCAAGCATTTGCTGGCAAGTTTGAGGTGTCTTTTGTTTTAATAGGTCAATTTTCATATTTAATGTTGTCAATAAGAAGGATTTTAGCTTAACATTTGTCTGTAACAAAATTTTAATTATTTACATAACTTGATTGTAATTTTATTGTTTGTATTAATTAGGTTGGTTGATATAAAAACCATGTTATGACTAATATGGGTTGTCACCTTTGTGTTTATTTTGCTCTCTAGACCGCTACTACAGTTCTGTTTGGGGAACTACTTTATTACAACTTTTTAAAAATTTCTGTGGCAGAAAATTATTTGTGTTTTTTACCTAAGCCGTTAAAGTGTGGTGCTTATTAGAAAGTTGTTGTGTGACTTTTTGAAAATAAATTTAATTTTTAATAGCCACCGCAACTTTTTTAAAAGCAATTTCTTCTGCAAAAGAAGCAGCTACAACTATCCTAAACATTCTCTAAAAGAAAATGTTATATCTTTTCTAAATAAATTTATAAATAAACGTTGATTATAAATTTTGCAATTTTCCTCAACTTAATCGAAAATGATGATTTAATTTTCATGTTCAAAATAAGTGTATGAATTTTAGGTAACATGCCCACCAATTAGTATATATTTTAGGTAACATGCCCACCAATTAGTATATGAATTTGAGTTTAAGTATTTAATCGACAAGAACCTCTGTCAATTTCTAGTTTAGACCAAAAAATAATCCATATAGTTTATAGTTTAATTCAATGTTAAACTTGATTTTGAAAAATAAAGTTATGAAAAGAAAGTGTCATTAAATTTTATTATTATTATTATTATTTGTCTCATTTTGACACTAGTCTCCTTGTAATTAGTATTTTAATTATGTTTACAATTATCCAATTTTTTTCTGATTATGTCAACGACAATGGAGAACTAAATACTTCCTATTTTCTTCCAATATCTTAAGAAATATTGGAGTTCCTTATTATGGTTTAGAGTATATTTGGGGCAATTGCAGCTTAATAATAAGCTACTGTGCAACAGCTACCATAAGAAGCTACTGTATATAAGCTGTTGTGGATAAGCTAGTTGTATGTTTGTTTCTTGCAGTTTGAAAATAGTTGTGTTGCAACTGTTCTTGACAAATGACAATTTCTCTCTTGTATAATAATGTTGTTTGCAGCATAAATGTCTAATACGTTTTATACTTTAGAAGCAAAAATCCAGTGCAGAATATTACAAAAAAAAAGATAGACACCTCACTTAATAATGAGTATCATGATTACTAAAATTTAAAAAAAACTATTAAAATAACAATTAATAATATTATAATATTATTTGTAAAATGCAGATGACATATGACACTAGCTAACTCTTCTTCCAAGGATACACTCCATGCCTGATCAGTCTCGATGGTAGAATCTTCAAGCCTATCTGTCCAACGAAAAAGTCATAATTTTTTCTGATTCTCCGCAAGCAGTGTAAAACTATCTCCCGTAGCTATGTGGCTAATGAGAAGTAGCAGGGAACTTTGAAGTCCATAGTAGCAGTGCAATCCTTGGAAGGTACCGGAAATCCTCAAGCTCGTCTTTCCTGCTTTGCTTTAATAGACATCCTATTAGACACGACACAAGTAAAAAATTGATAACTGAAGTAATTAATTGTAGTATTATGTAATTGTGAGGTCTCATAGAACTTACTATATAAACTAATGAATCTCTCACTAAAAGAAGACAACAAACCTTATAAAAAAAATGTTTTTGGTTGCCTTTAATCCATATACCAAGATCTTGTGTGTCACATGTGCATATCACTAAAAAAGGGCATCCAGAAGCACCGAAAAAAAAGAGAGGAAATTCTTTGTCTTCATTAGGAATTCACATTTGACACCAACCAATAGCGACAAACAGGCCATCAAGAAGAACTCATAGAATCAAACATCTCATCATAGACCTTCAAAACCCACCAAAAGAAAAACATAAGAAAACAAAAAGGAAAAAAAACACTAAAAAATTGTATAAAAAACCAAAACAATCAATATCAAATACACAAGTAATATAAATAAAAAAAACTGTATAAAATACAAATAGAATAGATTGTGAATCTCTTCAACAATAATTACAATTAATAATATGATGAAAACTTCAATCACCCTCCAACTATCGCATTCGTAATTTGTTCTCTCAACTCTGTCATCTCTCTTATACATTCCACATCTTTAGTATAAGTCACAGGAACATCATTTTCGACTTATGACAAAGATTGTCTGAGATGATACTCATATGCCTCGGTAGGGATATGTTCATGTTCCTCGTCCACCTTATAGAAGTTGATGTCATTGCATGAAGGATATCGTCGAATATAATTGTGGAGATCCATTGTGGCAATAACAATCTGCACATGTTTAGGAAATAGGTGAGATGGCATATCACGAAGTATAAACCATTTCTTCTTCAAATCACAAAATTAATGACATCGTATAAGGAAGAATGACATTTATTTAACATTTCTTTTCTACCCCATGTGACATTACTGGCTCGCTCAAAGACAGGTGTGTGGACTATAGGGCTTGAGATACCCTTATTACAATAAATATTCAGCATCGACAAAATAGTATTTACTTGATGTGAATTGAATGATTAGTATTGAAGGAGAAAAGAATTAGGAGAGTACCTCAGTCTCAAGCTAACTTCTGGTTTAATGTGAGAAGTTGTATTTGTTATTCCATATTGCAACTTTGAAAATTTGACTGTCATGTGCACTACCCTCCCAAATGGTCATACCAAAAGTGAAGCAAATGTTGAAGTACCATACCGCCATAATTCTACGTCGGGGACCCACAATGGCCTATGAATGCAATCTTCTCATTATTTGGAACATGTGTATCAACATCCACTTCATCGATTGCTCCAATACATTCTAGAAAGAAAACAAATACGTAAATTAAATCTAATATAAAGGAAAAAATACCTTTAAAATTATGGCATGTACCACTCATCGAGTGAAATCTCTGTGAGGGTCCGTTCAAATATGGGATCCATTGGTTTTATGACTTGTGAAGAAAATCTTATAAGTGCATTCAACCATATAAAGAAGTATCTACAAATCACTTTGGAGAAGAGTTGAAACTGCTCCATAGCTCCTTACATTAATTTATTCTGCGAAAATATGTAGACCAACGCCTCTCACGAAATTATTCTGGATGAGTCATGAAGTCCACAATTTCTGTGCGGTTCCTCCAACAGATTGGTGAATATCAGGTGTGTCATGCGAAATATATTACTAAATCTCATTTGGTAGCCTGCAAGAAACTCCTCAACTCATTTATAGGGAATATATGATGATTTCATCAAGGGGAGCAATTTATTGACGAATTTTAACATTCGTACATCAAGGATACGGAAATCGCAAGTCTCCTTTGACATCTTTCTCTAGTTGCATCTATGTATTTCAGTATCAAATTAGCAAACATATAATCATCAATGAATTAGCTAAAATCATATAAGGTTAAGATCAAAACCAACATAAGCAAATAGCATTAAAGAAGTAAATAAAAAACATAACGGGTAACAAAAAACTCTCAGGTAATGTGGCAAGTCCAAAGCTGATTAAATATGTAAAGCACCATTAAAAACTATAAACAAATAGAAATGTCCCACATGAATCTATTTAAAAAAAGTCTCTCAAACATCACTGCTCCCATAATTATATCATAGGTAAACCACCCTATGGTCAGCGGGCATCGCAATAAAATATGCTCATTGGGTGAATCTTTAAACAACTTCATATTAAACAAATATAGTGGCATGTCCTTTGAAATTTATTGGAGTTGTATCCATAATCTGCATAATCTGCTGGACAAAAGTTTACTTGAGATGTGCTGGGTTCATTGGTGTATGAAGCCACCAACTGTGATATTTGACTTCTAAGAAAAGCTGCTCCCATTTTCTTTTTATTTACAAATCGAGGATGCTTAGAGCGACATGTGAACTCAACTTCATGGAGGTCTGGAATGGGGCCTTCAATTGAACTACCCATTTGGTTAGCTCCTAAATTTCCAGGGATGCCTCCAAACCCCATTTCACTAGGGGCGCATGCATTGTTGCTCATTGCCACAATACCCCCAAACATACGATCCAACTTCTCCTCCAACTTAGAATCAATTCTGCTGTATTTATTTTTTTGGCATCTGGCACCAGCTATAAATTCTTATAACATGAAGTTGAATTTAAAAACAAATTAAAAATTGACAAAATTTGAGACATTTAAAAAAACTCACCGCAAAGTCTCACCACTTCTTGGAAGCATCAATCATTTGTTTTACCAAATCCAGCCTTAAGCCCATTGATCCTCGCTTCAATTCCTTCAAGATTATTCAATTGTTCTTTAGCTAATCCCACTTTTTTTTTTCAACTGCATCATATCATACTCTCTGTCTGTACTTTCCTTGAATTTTCTAATAATATTTTACTACTATTTCTTATTGAAATAGATTTTCGGCCTATTTTCTAGAGCATTTTTTTGAGGTAAAGGTTGAAAATATTAATTTCATCTTTTTATCCCACATTGCAGAAGTACCATTCTCTATTGTATTAATCATTTTATTACTAACATGAGAAAAAAACTATTTAACATGAATAAGAATGCCACAATATTGCAAAGAAAAAATAGGATTGCCACAATATAATCACCACCACCTCCACACCAATACCTCAACACATGGGCACATGAAGACAAACACATCCATCACACCACCAGCTCCGCCTCCACATACCAACACCTCCACACAAACACAACCATAAACTAAGCAACAGCTCCACAAACACACATTAACACTTTTACAGAAACACCTCCACGTCCACACACCACTACACAGACACCACCAGACTCCACCGAACATGACATAAACACCACACAAGAACCAACACCTTCACCAGACACCATTATGTCGGTCATCAAATTGGGAAAGGATGTCGATTGCCTTAAATTTTGATTTAATTTAATATATATATATAATTTTTAAAAATAATATTTTAACTTTTTTTTTGAAAATATGAATTCAAAATGATATCATATATACAATAGTTTAAATAAACGAGCACTACACCACAAGTCATACACTTGTCCCTAAGGATAGTTACATTTCTTGATAGTGAGGCTCGATTAAATAAATTAAAGAATTATGACATCCGTATTAATCTGCGAAAACATTTATGTCGACCGACAAGTTCCTCTATCTAATATGAAAGATTATAAAGGGTTTATATTAAGATGGGCTCTTAAAGTTTCTTATAAGGGCAAGCCCCTATAGTTAATTACATCTTAGACGACCAAAGTCATCTAAGAAAACTCAATTTAGATAGAGGTATTGTCTTCATAAATTTCCAAGTTTAGGGTTTTCAAGGTCGACATAGGAAATTCAAATAAAAAATGATCAAATTGGGACAATTATTGTGGAATCCAAAGGAAGAAAGGAGGGAATTGTTGACCTCACTTTTGTTGAGGTATAGTCTTTCTTCTTTAGAAGCCTAGGATCTAGCCATAGGACTGTCCTGTTCACTATCCTAGAGGACTAGTGCTGGAGCCCTACACCATTAAAAATTCTAAACAGCTCTTTCCTCCTCTTGGAGTTCTATATGTTTGGTCCTAACCTCTAGCAATTAATAGATGGGAGTCAAATATGAGGGAGCTCAAAAGGAGTCCCCATAAGATGGTCAAGCCTTAGGGTCAACCCTGGGTGATCTGGTCTTGGGCAAGCTTATACACACACACACTTGGACCCCCTCACTTACACTCACTATCTTAAACCCCAAAGCCAAAAATGATTGACTTGGTGTCCCAACTTCTTTTGGAAACTCATACGAGTGGTCCCCCAAACACTTAGCCCTAGGCTAGGGTTTGGCTAGGACCAACACATGGAAGATCCAAAATGGGACTTCTCTTTAGTCCATGACTCAAATATGGTAATCATCATGATTAACATTCTCATTTCATACCAATTCCATCAAAACTACATTTCTTGGCCCCTTAATCCCAAACTTCACCAAATTACCAAAATACCTCTGAAACCCTAAGTTTCCCAAAATTGCCCAAATTCTTAAATTCTCTCCAAAAGTCATTTCAAATTATTCCAAATCACTCAAGTTAACCAAAGTACCCCATTTTCCAAAAATTACCTAAAATGCCCCTAAATCTCCAAACTCACCAAAATACCCTTCATAACCCAAAATTTCCAAAAATTCTCAAAATCTCCAAAATCACTTCAAATGTCCCCAAAATCATTTTGGGCCATCAATTGACCCTGATGGCACCAAAGTTTGACCAAATTGACAAATATTAACCAAAATCCTAAAATTGCCCTTAAAGATCCAAAATGCCCAAATGAACTCCAATTTCCACCAAAATTGATTTCAATCTCACCCAATTTAATTTTAAACTCAAACTCAACATGCCTAAACTTAATCAAAACCAAATACAAGCCCAAATGAACCCAATCTAAAGTAATTCCAAGCTCAATTCAATATCTCTCAATTTTGCCCAAAAATCCAAATCTCACCAAATTGAACACATTAGCTTCACAATTCCCACCCAATTGATATCCAAAACTCTTCATGACAATCTCCTAAACCACCTTATACTTTCAATCAACCCAAATCCAAACCTTAGCAACACTTAATCCCAAGTCTAACCTAAATGCCCCAAAATTGACCATAAGCCAAAGACCACTAAATTGAACATCCCAAACTATACAAAACCACCCAATTCATTTTCAAAACTTCTCATGATAATTACTCACTTCAAATTGATCCTCATCTGACCCAAATCTTAGCCCAAACCCAACATAGACTCAAGTCCAAACCAAAACCCCAAATTTGAACCCAACCCTTAAAATCAACCAAACTAAATGAAATTGACCAAGCCATGACTTCCACAGCTACCATTTCAGCCTTAGGAACTAAGCTAGATCCACCTAGCCCAACCTACATGAGCCATGGACCAAGGATCCCTTGAATTAGGGGATCTCTTTCCATAAGTGGTTAAACCAAGTGGATCTTTTCCACCAGCCATCAAACCTCAATGCTAATCACCATTAAGCTTCCTCTGGCTCCCTTGACCACCATAGCCACCAGCATTACCCTGGCCAGCCGGCCTAGTCGCCGGAAAACCCAAACCCAAGAAGGTGAACTCCACCATTTATACCTAAATTCACTCAGCCAAGGTGGCCAGCTCCCATTGGTGAAAGGCACCATTCAGCCCTCCACCTCAGCAACACTTTGCACTCACTAGCCAGCCTTGGTGAACAACATAGCCATGTCTATTTAACCACCACCCCCTTACAGCCAAAGGGAGTAGAGTGCACATTCACTGGTAAAATGCTGCCAAATTGTTCTAGAGCTTCACCAAACCTCCCTGAGCTAAATTCCACCAATCTCAAGCCATCTTCCCCACTACCTGAGGCTAATGTTCTCACCCAAAATTAATTAAAAAATAGGACACTCCTTGAAACTCTACCAAACCCCAAATTGACTTGCTCCTCACTTTCCTCAGGCCAAATGAAGAAGTTCCCACCAAAAGCCCCATCTCTAGAGCACCCTAACCCACTTCAAGGCTAACTTGAATCACCCTCTCATCGATTTCTTAGGTAGGGTCTAGGAGAGATCGAATTGGTACTTGGAGGAGCTTTGCTAGATCACAAGGAATGTCAGGAACTATCCCAATTGAGGCAAAACCTCTTGGGCTAAGGTATACTCCATTTTCCTCCAAACTAAGCTCAATTTGGGCTTTTGTGAAGAAAACTTAAGACTCATGTAAATGTGATCGTATAGATAGGTTCGCCTGGACTAAATGAAGGTGTAGAAACAAACTCTATGTGATTTGGTAAAGTATTGAGAGAGATTTTAGGGTTTGAAGGTGGATGTTTCTCAATTTACACCAGTTGGGGACAAAGATGGAGAACTGCTGGGTCACGTGTGTATCAAATAGATGGTTGGGATCATGCCGAACAAACAATTGTTACATAAAGCGTGGAGCTGACTCAGATGGCGAAGTCCAATGTCGCGGCAAAGCGTAGGCTTGCATGGTTGCCAAGGATGACTCGGTGCCGACATGGATAAATAGAAAAATCCACTTTTTTTGATTTATTTTAATTCCGAAACATAGAAAATTCATAACTTGGTGCCGAAAAATGCTTAAAATAAAATAAAAATATCTTGTTGCTCTTTGAATAGAGGAGAAAAAAGTGAACTAAAAATCAAAATTATTTACCATGTATTTTATTTTTAATTAATTAAAAACTCATAATCTTCATTAAATCATAGATAAGTAAATATAAATCACCTTGAATTGGATTTTTGGAGGTTTGAACCTCATGTCTTTAATTGCATTTCTTTATTTTTCTAAGACTAGAGAACACCCATAAGTATGAAAGCCCTCATGTAATGTAAAACACCTCTATTTTAATTTAAAAAATTATAAAAATTAAAATATAAATAAAAAAATACAAAATAAATTTAACAGGTTCACTGTGGTTAGAGGACACTATGAAAAATATAAAATAAATTTAAAGAATTAAAAATTGCATTTTATGTATTTAATTTATTATAAATTAAGAAAAATTAAATAATTAAAATATAGTTAGAAAAACCATAAAAAAAACCAACATTGAAGTTAACAGTCAAAGAAACTATCTATAAAAATTTGAAATTAATATTAATTGATTTGACCACTAAAATTGCTTTTTTAATTAAAATGAGATTTTTGCATTAAAATAATTATAATAAATAAAATATAATTTTAAAAATTATGAAAATAGTTTTGGGAGTTTCTTGTGACCATAAGAATTTAAGAAAAATAAAATTTATGTTAAAATAACTACTTCACTTTTAAGCTAATTTTTAATAAAAAAATAATTAAAAAATCAAAAAATCACTGAAATACAAAAGTGCACAAGAATGTTCTAAATTATTTATTGATCACTTGGGAGCAATTAAAACATATTTCCCAATTTTTAACTAAAGTTATGAATCTTTAAGGGCTTAAAATGAATTTTCCTTAATTTTGCACTAAACTAATCATATTAATTAAAATAAAAATCACAAAAATATGAAATTTGTTTCTCTGGGTTCTCTCAAATCAAAGAGATTTACAAAAAATACAAAAGTAATTTTTAAGTTAAATTCTATTTTATATTTAATACTAAAAATAAATTAATAATTATAATAATTAAAATAAAACTCAAAAAAAAAAATTCAAATTGGCCTAAACCTAGGTGAACCTCAAATAACTTTCCTAAGGACAGATGGTGTGTTTTTGATAAGTTAATGAACTAAATTGAGAAATAACTATTTTTTCATTAATAATTACTCTAAAAATAAAATAAAAATAAAAAAATTACATATTCCTTCTTAATATTTTAATTGACCCATGAGTGGGGTAAAATACCAATTTTAAAGTCATTTAAGTTTAATTTAGAGAATTATGAAGTGATCAGTCTTTGAGGGCAAAATAGTAATTATGGAATTTAGGCTCTAATTAATATCTAGGCTTAATTAGAGGGGTAAATGGGTAATGAATGATCATAATCAATTCTTTTAGATGATTGAAACATAAGGGATTAAGAGGTAAAAACCAATTCTTCACTTTTCCATAACAAGAGTAAAACTGTAATTTTTGAATTATTACAATTTGGAAGTTAATTAAATTGAATGATCCCAAAGTTAGGGGTCTGACTTTGGAAAGTTACACTTCATTAATTCAAAACCCCAAATCAATGGTTGAACAATGATATTATCTTTCAATAAAGATTAGATTCAGCCCCTGTAATGCTCTCAAAATTACAAGTGAACCAATGAAACTTAAGGGCATAATAGTGAATTAAGCTTAATCCAAATTTGTTTAATGAGGTTTAGAAAAGAAAACATGCTTAATTATAAATAATTTGAAAATGCTACTAGATGAACTTTAATTGAAATGGCTAAGTCCCCTAATATGTCAATTTGTCCCTAAAGGCTTTCATTCACATAACTCATAAATAAAACATCAAGTGATAATTACCCCTCTCATAGGGATAATTAAAACATCAAGGTTCATTGAGCAATAGGTTAAAACATACCTATCAAAACCCTAAATTTAATGATGGATGAATGATTTAGCAACATAATAAGTTCAGAAGAAATCGAGACGTTCCAAAGGATCTTAAAAGAGATGTAGGGTTTATGCCCGACATTCCTTTATAGTCTTTTGGATATTTTGAAGGAAAACTGAACCCATTATGTCTTTTCTCAAGAAAATAATCCTCAAAATCCAAATGAATAGGAACCCACTAAGTTAAGACTAGGAGTCGGTAGTATCACTTTCATGCTTTCCTTTTTTTCAACTTATTCAGAGTTTCTCGAAAAACTATATATATATTGCAAAAACTAAATTTTCAGCGGATGCACAAAAAGATGACAGGTACGCATTTAAATTTTTACAATGCGATTTACTTTTATTTTACTTTATTTTCTTAACTTCATTTATGTACTTTAATTACAAAATTCAAAACAACTCTGCATACAAAATAAAAACCAAAACAAAACAATACAATTTTAACAGTTAAATACTTTTTTTAAAACAAAACAAAAACACAAAATTAACTAAATTTAATACACCCTCTTTGGATGATCAGGAATCCCTTGGATGAGGCAACCTACAGTTGCTAATGAGATTTCCCCGGTTTAAATGAGCTAAACAACTTGTTTAGACTAAGTGAATCCAATAAAAATAGTGGTTCGGAATGAGGGAACCGTGAGATCCTATCTGGTATCGCTTAATCAACTTAAACTTCTCCCATAAGATATCTAAAACAACAACAAAAATTACAATAAAAAAACTGGACATACACATTTTAAACCTTTTTGAACTTCTTTGAACCTCTTGAACTTTACACTTCAAACTTGAAACCTTCTACAACTAGGAGCTTAGAACATGCATCGTGGGCAGCACGGTGAGGAAGTAGAGAAGAACATCTTGGAGAGAGCAATCAAGTCTAAAATAGAAAAATGGATCTACAACAGCAAAGCTTTCCTTAGAAAAAAATAACAAGCCATAGGACTTCGAGGTGGTTTGTAGTGCAACATAAACCCTCAACTTATCTTTTAGGATTTTTTAAATCATGTAATATAAGTCCTAACACTTTTTAGGATTTCGAGATTTTCCTCTAATATGACGTAAAACCTCCAATCTTCAGGCTATTTGCACAATCAGGATATGCAGATGTAAGGCCTAAATAATAAAATCAACAGGATGAAAAATTAAATGATTTTTGTTTGAAACTGAAGCTAAATCATATGATAGTTTGGGAAGTCATCAAGGTTCTTCTAAGGATCTGTGATATCCCCTAGTCTTCTTCCTTCAAATTCCTAAAATTTAGAGTTCATGAAGACAATATTTCCTGATCTAAATCAAGAGTTTTCTTAGGCAACTTCAGTCATTTAAGATGTAATTAACTATAAGGGTTTGTCCTTATAGGAACTTTAATAACCCAGCTTAATATAAACCCTATCTAATATTTTATATTAGATAGGGGAATCTGTCGGTCAACATGAATAGGTTTTCACAGACTAAAATGGATGTCATAGATTATGTAGCTTATTTAATCGAGCCTCATTATCAAGTAGTGTGTCTAGTGATCAGGCTAGGTGCATGACTTGTGATATAGTGCTTGTTTATTTAAACTATTAAATATATTGGATCGTCTTGTTCTCGTATTTTCAAAATTAAAACAATACTTTTCAAAATTATATATATATATATATATATATATATATATTAAATTAAAAATTTAAAGCGGGCGAGTGATATCCGTTCTAGCGACCTATAACGTCCAATCTTTAACGGCCGACAACTTCTGCAAAACTTAAAAAAAACCTGCAAGCAAAACCAAAAATAAAACTAAATAATACAATTTTAAAAGTTAAATATTAAAAAAAACGAAAATGAACTATATTTAATACACTCTTTGGTGCGACTTTTTTAAATTACCAAAATTTATGAACTCAGATTTATATATATATATATATATATATATATGTATCTATCCATATATGTATATACATATATGTATCTATATATATATATATACATATGTATATACATATATATATATACATATGTATATACATATATATATATACATATGTATATACATATATATATACATATGTATATACATATATATATATACATATGTATATATATATTGATTTAGTTTTCGATTGAGTCACACAATTAAACGCTAGTATACATATCGCTCAAGTAATATAGGGCTCTAATGGAGTCTTGGTTATCGATCCCACGAGGAGGTATTTAATTCTATAATGGAGCATAGAAATCACTACACAAATCATAGCACAATTGCAGTAATTACTAATAATAAAAAGATGATTAAACAGTTGTAGTTACTAATTCTACCAAAGTATGTTCTAACTTCTTAACACAATTAAGTAACACAAGACTAAATTTATGACAAAAGTTTAAATGTAAGAAAGAATCCTTCTCCTCTCCAAACATAATGTGATGATTTAGTGACAAAGATAATTGATGCAATAGTATTGTGCCAAATAAGAGCATTCATATTCCTTACCTTCTTCTGAGAGATATAAATAACATTGGCTAATCCTAAGTTTAGTCCCCAAATTCGTGGTTAGGCTGGGAGGATACCGGCTATCACTACGGAGCTCCCACTTCCCTTCACCTGAAGGCTAACTCTCGCTTTGGTTTTCAAACCCTAGGACTAAATTGAGGATTTTAGTCTATCACTCTAAAATATCTAATTCTAAGTCCATCAAAATGTATTTCCCTATTTATTTGCACCCAACCCCCATGAACTACGTCACTCATTCATGGACATTGAATGTAACCTTCACTTTTGTTGTGGAACTCATAATCCTTTCGGAATATATGTTTCACAACAAGTTTTAACAATTCAATTGGCTAGATAAAAAATTAAATGAAGTACAAAGTGAAAATGTCATCACAAATTCTCCATAATAAATTGACACATTATTTCCATATCACAACATCAACACATCACATGAAAATGAGGAAGACAAAGAAATCTACTCAAGACTCATGAGGAAAGGACGACAAAAGATGGATTATATATATAAAAACAACGTCATACAAACAGAGAAAAGAAAATACAACTTATTTCAAATTCTTCCCCAAGCGAATCTCAAGAAAATCCTATGACTCCTCTTCTTTCTTCACAACAACACACAACTCTCTCTTTAGATAAGTAAGAAAGAAGAAATCTCTCACTTTTCCTCCTACACTCCCTAGAAGAGAACACACACAAACCTTACATTCTCTCTAATGGACTCTTTACACTATAACACTCACTATCTTCACTCACACACTTAAAAGACTCTCTCCCCCTCTCAATTTTTAGCTCCAAGACAGTTTAAATTCGTATGCAACTGACTTCCCAAGAGTTTCCTCGAGCACCCCTCCAAAATCAGGCCAAATACATCGAAACTAGAATTAAGTCAAGATAGGGCACTGTTGACCTCATTTTTGATGAGGTCTTCTCTTCTTCTCTTTAGTACTTAGGATCTAGCCTTAGGCTTTTCCTTTGACTATCATAGAGGACTAGAATTGGGACCCACCTTTTAGAAATTCAAACCAGTTCTTGACTCCCTGCAAACTCCACAAACTTGACTGTAGACCCCTAATCACCTAGAGGGTTGAAATCAAATGTGGAAGTTTAAAGGATGAGTTCCTATAAGACTCTTTGGCCTTAGGACCGCCCACAGGTGGCCTGGTGCAGTGAAGGGGCCGACTTACACACACTACACTTATACACTACACCTACACACTACACTTCCACATACCTCCTAAAACCACACCCATACCTAACTCGACCTCCCGACTCATGTAAGTGATCCACATGGATGGTCCTTTACCCCTAAGCCCTTGGCTAAGAGGGTTAGGAACAACATAATGAATGCCTCAAATGAGTCCCTCCATGGCTCATATGGGCTTGATATGGCTTCATGGCTCAACCAAAATGACTTCTTTCCACTTACATTCACCCAATATTCAATTTCCCAAATTTTCAATTTTTGACCCCCGGGACCCTACACCCTCTTAACTTACCCAAAACCCTCGAAATTACCCAAATTTCTCAAAAATTTCCAAATTACCCAAAATTCTCCAAAATCAATCCCAAACATTTCCACATCACTTAAACTGATCATCCATACCCAAAAATACCAAAAATTCCAAGAAAACCTCCCAATACCCTCCAAATACCCAAAATACCCCTCTTGGCCTAAAAATCCAAAAATTTAGAAAATTCCCAGAAAATTCCAAAAAATCCCAAATATTCCCAATTTCATTTTGTTCAACTACACCATGGGCCAATTTTGTCAATTTACCCTACTTTTGTCAAAACCCCCAATTTGACCCATTTTAACCCTAAGTGCACCCAATGTCAAACCAAACCTACCCAATTGACCCCAATTTTGGTCCAATTCAATTCTAAACTACAATTCAACATCCCCAATACCAATCTAGACCAAATCCAAGCCCAATTTGATTGACATTTGGATCCAATCTCACTTTTGGCCTTAAAGCCCAATTTGGACCCATGACCTAAACCTAACCCAAACTCACCCAATTCAACTCCAATTAACCCCAAACCTTTTCTAAATCTTCCTTAACATTCCCACAAACAAAACACTAACATTATTTGCCCAAAATTTAGATCCAAACCCCACTCAAATTCAACCCAAGGTTAAAAGGCCCATTTTTGACCTAAACCCAAACCTAACCCAAATGAGCCCAAACCCCAAAATCAAAGCCCAACCAAAGTCAAAACCTCTTTGAAACACTCCCATAAATATTTCTCAACATTAATTTTACATCAATTTTAACCCTAGCCAAACATTAGCCCAACTTGGCCCACTTGGACCCATATAGGCCCACTTACCAAATAAACCCAAATTCAAACCAATTCAACTCCAAATCACATCAAATTGATTCCAAGCCCTTCATAAAACATCCCTAAAACAATTATGACAATTATTTGACAAAGTTCTTCACAAAATTTTTATCCAAATGCCCATCCTAAAATCAAAAGCCCATTTCCCTTAAACTTTCCTAAAAGCCCACTTCACCACATCCAAAGGCCCAAAATCTACCCTAAAGCCCACATGACATCTCCATTTATCATCCACTTAATTAAATCCATTACCTAAGTCCTAAATTCACCATCAAATTATTCCAAATCATGTTTCATACAAATTTCCATCAAATTACCAAAAATTCTTAAAACCCATTTTCATGAAATTGACCAAACCTTTTCCCAAGCCAAAGGTGAGCCATGCAAGCCATGGACAAGCCACATGAAGCCATGGAAGGCTTGACATGTGATCAAGCCATTAATGGCAAAAGGAGGGGCCCCTTTCCTAATCCTCCTTAACCCCTTTTTACCTTAAGAATGTCACACACTAAACCATGCTTAGCCACCTCATCATGGATGGAGACCACACCACTCTCCCTTGGGCGACCCAACTGATCTTCTCGGCCCAAAATCAGGCCATGGGGAGGTGCACCCAACCCAAACCAATGGGTTGACCAAATTAAGGCCAAAATGACCCCCTCCCCATTCCATTTTAATTCAAACACTTTACACATGTCCGAAGCCCGATTGACTTCACCATTGCCAAGCCACGACCTTCCCGGTCGAGATGGTGACCCATGCCTGCCGGCCAGCCGCTCCGGATCGCCGAAAAACACCACACCCGAGAGCATCATGTGAGCCCAAGCTTGGAATTCTCACCTGCCGAGTTGCCCCATGCCCAATGGCCACCATGGCTCGTTCTTCTCCTCACCGGAAGCAGGCTCGATCCCATGCCTCGACTCCCCCGGGAGGCCCTCCACCCTCTCCTATTTAAACTCCACCCCTCTCGGCCATGGGAGGAGCCGAGCACAAACCTTGCCGAAACTGCGCCAAAATTGTTCCGGACCCTTCTCCACCCTTAGAGCGAGTTGATCCCAGGTGTCGATTTGCCCTAATCCCCACCGATAAAATCCAATTTCCCAACTGAAATTCCACCCAAAACCAGGACACTTCTCCACGAGTAAGCCAATTCCCAAATTGATTGGTTCTACACCTTCACCGGACCGAGGGAAGGTGTCCACCGACAAAAGCCCCATCTCCGGAGCCACCCGGTTGCTCCAGCCTCCAAGCTTTGTGATCGGGCTTGGTCGAAATCACATCCGGACAATTCACTGGACCAGGAGACTTCATGCTGGAGCTTGCGGGATCCAATCGAAGGTGCAACAACTCTCGGATTGAAGCCACACTTCTCCGAGCAAAGGTATGAGCTAATTCTTTATCCCGAGCTTCGGAGATTCTCCATTTCAAATGCCTTAATTTCAATGCATGTTAACCGTATAGATGTGTTCGTCTCTTCAAGACGAATCCATAGAGCATAAGAACATGAAAATCCATTGAGTATCGAGTGAGATCTTAGGGATTTAGTGTGGACGGCTCTCGGGTGAGGACGCTCGGGGACGATGAACGGATGCCGTCCATTCAATACACGCGCGGACGAACGGCTCAGATGGCGTCGGACCAGGAGACGATACGAGAACCGCGGTGCCCGGGCTGCTGACTCAGGTGGCGGCGTCGAATGGGAGCGCGACGCGTGTGCGTTCGGAGCTGCCGAGGTTGACGCGGCGCCGCGTTGATAAATAGAAAATTAGGGTATTTTTCTATTTATTTAATTCCTTAAACTTCAAAAATTCATATCTCTGTGTAGAAAAATCAGAAAAATAAAATAAAAATACCCTCTTGCTTAGTGAACAGAGGAGAATAACGTGGAAAAGAAATCATTTAATTTCATCAAGTATTTTATTTTTTATAATTTATTTACTCTCTGCATTATTTTAATTCTCCATGCATGTATACAATTCACCATGGCATGAGACCATAGGGCTTTTGAAGCCTCCGAATTTGGGAACATTCCCCGAATTTTCCAAAGTCGGAGGCCATCCCTATGAAGAGTTATTGATTTTTCAAGTTCATTTTACTGTTTTGAATATTTTAATTCCAATAAATAGCATGTTGTGAAATAAATTCTAGGAAAATTTGGTGATGTTCCTTATGACCAGAGAACCCTAGAAAAAATAGGTTTTGACTTAGTTCATTTAAAACAACCCTAATTGGCTTAAACACCCAAAATAGGTCTTTATATAATTAGAGTTAATCAGGCATCAAATTGACTTGAAATCAATTCTCCACTGACCTTTAGGATCAGTGGAATCCACCATAAAAGTTTGAGGTCAATTGGACTTGGTTAGCCCCACTAATTGGGTTGATTAAGCCACTTAGCCATTTTAAACTTTAAAAATTCATAACTTTTAAAATACCTTTCAAAAATTCACTAAATTGGTTTTGGGGCCTCTCTGATATCAGGGGAACCTAAGAAAATTAAAATTTCAATTTTCTAAAAAAGTTGATTTTTAATAATATTTTAATATTTTTAATAATTAAAAAATAATAAAAATCACAAAAATAATAAAATTCACCAAAATGTCATATTTTGAATTTTAATCACATAGGAACAAATCCCACATTTTTCTTAGGTCTATTTAGTGAGATATTAAATTTTAAAGCTTTAAGGTAATTTTAAAATTAAAAAAAATGTATTTTCTAGCATTTTCACTAAAATAATTATAATAAATCATAGAAAAATCAGAAAATTGCAAAATTTGCTTCTCTGATTTCCTTGATATCAGAGAGATTTTTAAAAAAATATAAAATTCATTTTTCAACATTTATTTTATTTTTAAATTAATTAACACTCCAAAACTTAAAATAATTATAATAAAAATAATATAATTCAAAAAATCACCAAAATTGGTCCAAGTGGTTCTCTGGTCATTAAGAATGTCCCCTAATTTTCTTAAGGACAGAAACTTTCCCTTGGTCATGTTATTAAATTTTCCTTGGAAATCTCTATTTTTCACTAAAAATAATTATATAAATAAATTAAATACAGAAAAATCATATTTTCTCCTCTCATGTCTTTATTGACACATGAGTGAAGTCACATAAAAATTTCAAGTTCATTTGAGTTCAATTTAGTGAGTTATGAAATTATTAAGCTTAAAGGGTAAAGTGGTAATTAAAATTTTAATCCTTAATTAAATTTTTTAGGTTTAATAAAAAATTAACAAGTAAAATATTTGATCCTAATCTGATTTGGATGATTGAAATTTAAATAATTAAAGGGTAGAAACCCATTAAGCAATTTTAAAATGATTAAACTTTAATTAAATAATGGATTAAATTTGGAAGAATAATAAATAGGGATATTATTAGGAAGAGATTTATTCTTTAATTTAAAAATCCCTAAATTAATTATCTCATTAATATTCAATTCTTAATTAAAATGATAACTCAAATTTAAAATATTAAAAGACTTAATTATTAAACTCTTTTAAAAATTTCAATTAAAATTAAAAATAAAATTAAATTAAAATTAAATTAAATTAAATAAATTAAGTTAAATTAAATTAAATTAAATTAAAATTAAATTAAATTAAAGATTAAATTAAATTAAATTAAATCAAATTAAATTAAATTAAATTAAATAAATTAAATTAAATTGAATAATTAAATTAAATTAAATTAAGTAAATTAAATCAAATTAAATTAAATTAAATTAAATAAATTAAATTAAATTGAATAATTAAATTAAACTAAATTAAATTAAATAAATTAAATTAAATTGAATAATTAAATTAAATTAAATTAAGTAAATTAAATCAAATTAAATTAAAATTAAATCAAATCAAATTAAACTAATTTAACATCAAATCAAACTCTATTGAATTAAATTAAATTAAAACTCAATTAAATTAAATTAAATATAACATCACCTAAGACATAAAGAATTCAAAATAAATCTAAAATAACTTGAACACTATTCCAAATTTAAACTCATTAATGGAAATTAAACTAAATCACAAACCATTTGAACACCAATTTACCCTCAAAAGCTTTAGTTATCATAACTCCTAGATAGGACATTAAATGAAATGTTACTTCACTTATAGGATATTCAAATGTCCTAGTTCACTGAGTAAGTTAACAAAACTTGAATCCCCAGACGATTAATTCATTTATATAATCGAATTCATTTGGACTTAAAACAATTCTAAGCAATATTGAAAAGATGTTTAAGATTTGTCTTAAGCACTTCCTCGATACGATAGGATGTTTATAAGAACAATTGAATTTAATTATTCTTTGATGAAGAAAAATCGTCCTTAAACAAAAAAACACAAAGAACCTAGACGTCATAGGAGATGACTAGCTATAGGATTAGGAATTTGGTAGAAAACCATAACCTTTCCCTTAGCTTTACCTAGGAACTTGCTTAAATATTCTAATTGTGTTTTAAGTGTAGCTTGGGATGACGGGAAGACCCTCCGGGTACGCTTTTATTTTATTGCAATTTACTTTCTTGCAATTTACATTATTGCAATTTACTTTATTGCAAATGCACTTTACTTTTCTTGCATGATAAGACAACCGTTGCATGAAAACCCACACCTTTAGGATAGCCCCTAAAACTGAAACCAAAACTAAATTAAAAGTCATTGCAAGATAAAATTCACCGCCACAACATTTCAAAATATAAAACAACTCAAAATTTAATCACAAACAGAACACAAAACTACAATTGCAACTAAATTAAAACGTCCTGTTGGATGATCGGGAATACCTCGGATGATGTAACCTACGTGTTGCTAACGGGATTTCCCACGGTCTAAATGAAAGTGTGGAACTCATTCAGTTGAGTTTAGCAAATTCATCTGGACTAAGTGAATCCGATAAAAATAATGATGTCGGAAGGATGGAACCGTGGGATCTTAACCGGTGTCGTTATAATCAACTTTAAGATTTGTTTTAATTAAAACATAAAAAACACCTGGAAATTAAGATTTTCTCTAAACCAAAACACTTTTCTCATCTCCTGATTTATGATTTCTAAAACTAAACCTCTGCAACAATAAGGAGCTCGGAGCATGGTGGGCAGCACGGCCATCGTCGTCAGCAAAACTTGAACCTACTTCAGCAAAACTTTCCTAGAATTAAATAACCAAGCCATAGGATTTCGAGGTAGTTTGCCTAGTGCAACATAAATCCTCAACCTTTTGTTAGGCATTTGCCTTGCAAATTAAGCCCTAACTCGGACTTAGGATTCCGAGGTAGTCGTCGATACGACATAAACCCTCACATCTTCGAGGCTATTTGTATGATTCTATCATATAAATATAAGTCCTAATTAATTAAAATTGACAAAATCAAAACATTTAAATAAACATTAGGATTTTCCTAAATTTAAGCCAAACAATATGATAGTCGGGAAATTACCGAAGTTCACTTCGAATCTGTGATTTCTCCTACTTTTCTTCCTTTGGATTCACAAAACAAAATGTTCCAAACTTGATCCATTCCCTATTGAAATTTCAAAATTCAATCCCTTGAAAACTTAAACTTTGAAATCCTTGAGAGCAGAATTATTGATTATTATCGAGAGTTTTCTTAGGTGATTCCCGTCACTTAAGATGTAATTAACTATAGGGGCTTGCCCTTATAGGGAATTTTAAAGAACCCAAGTAATATAAACCCCGTTTAATGTTTTCATATTAAGAAGGGGAATTTTGTCGGCTTATAAAATTGGTTCGCGGACCAAACGGATGTCACAAATCTTCTAGTTTATTTAATCGAGCCCCACCGTCAAGCAGTGTGTCTATCCTTAGGGATAGATACACGGTTTGAGGTGCGGTGCTCGTTTATATAAACTATTTGGGATGTGAGATCGGTTTAGTCTCATATCTTAAAACCTTCAAATTTGAAATTATTTTCAAAATCAAATACTACTTTTAAAATTATTTATTTTAATTAAATTAAAAATTCGCCGACAGATTTCTGTTAGGCGACCCCTCTTCAAAATAAAACACAACCTAAAAATATGCCGACAGGCACGGTTTGGTGCAAGATTGGGCACTGTCCAGTGCTATTTTCTAGAAAATAACCCAAACTCTCTATAAATGGGCGCGATCCGGCGCTAGTAGCTGCATCGTCCAATGCTCCAGGTCAAAAAGTGAATTTTGCCTCATTTTGATCCAAATTTGCTTCTTTTTTCTTCCTTTTGCTCCAAAGGCCTAAAATCATTGTACTTGCATGAAATCATGAAAAACACCCTTCTTTAAAGTGCAATATCATCAAAAATAGGTATGAAATAGACATTAAAATAGAACAAATTTTCAGTGGATCAAAATCCCCCAAACTTAACTATTACTTATCCTCAAGTGATTTAGTTACTACATAAAATAATGATCCATTGCAATGAAATGTCTTTTTAGAATACCATGATTTTGACTTAGATAAATACAATAGTAAAATTTTCAGAAAGATCTTTGAATAATTCAAGTAAATTCTACAGGTATAAGGCTATCTAGTCATCAAGTCTAAGAGTTCTAACCTTTTATTCATTTCAAAAATGACTGTAGATTGTCCTATTAAGGAACTTAAAAGAATTATATGAAACTAAGTTTATGAGAACAATACTAGTAAAGATGCTAATCCATACATATAAGTTCAAGAAAGTAATTAAGTTTTCTCCTTTAGGTAGATCCAAGTGAAGCCAATTTTAAATTAGGCATCTCCTTAAGCTTCTCCTCACTTTTCTTTTCTTGTTCTTCTTTTTCTCTTTTCTTTTTTTTTCTTTTTCTTTTTGCTTTTTCAAGTGAGGATTACTATATTTGGATAGCCTTTAGTAATTTTGAACTTCACCATTCTCACCCTAAATTTGGAACTTACTACAATCCTTTACCTTATAGGCATTTCTTTATCTTATTATTGATTCATCATAGAGTCCCGATCCTCTCCTTTCACATAAAGTTTTAAGATTCTTAATATTTCAAACATACACCTTTTCTTACTTTGAACATTTGACTATAGTCATATTCTCCTATGCCAAATATCTTAGCCTACAAAATTATTTTTCATTATCAAAAACTTTCATTCAAGTCAACTAAAGTACTCAAATAAAATCAAAATACAGTTATCTGAAATTGAGCTCTATCACAGGAAATCATGTTAATAATTTTGAAAATACTTTTAAATGAGAACAACTAACAGTTAATTCTTTCCCTCCCCCAAACTTAAATTTTAAAATATCAATAAGATTAGTATAGGTAGAAAGAAAAGATCTAAACATATATGTAACTAATACCTTAATATGTTGGGCTTTTCATACATTTTGTTTAGGCAGGTCTTCTTTATAAATTTAGAACAGTAGGCCTGAAATAATTAAGAGCATTTCTACACACAAATATATGTTAGAAATTTGCAAGGTGAAGAAGTTTGAAATCTTAAAACATAAAATATCAACTAAACACATAACACATTAACATCCAACTGTTACAATCACAGATTAAACTAATAAACTAAATACATGCAAACTCCACTATCACATCACACCCATCACTTGTCAACATATTACAACTTAAAGTCCACAACAAATACATCCAAATACACATTACAGTCTCAAGTACATTACAAATACATCATTAAATACTAAATTCAATGAAAATAAAAATACTATACTACCAATCATAATCTGTAGGAGCTCCACCATCATCAGGTTCATCAGGCTGCTATGGAGTATACTCTGGGTATGTAGGAAATATAGCACTAGTGTCTCCCCTGAGAATTTCGTTTGTGCGTCATGATAAGCTATATCATACTCTCACCACCGCACTTGGTAATCATCATTTATCTTATTCCTTGCTTCTAGTCCCCCTACTATGGTATTCAACTTTTCTAATTGATTCATAACATCATACAGAGTAGGTTCTCTAGATGTGGATGATCTCTCCTAACTAGAAGAAGGTACATCAGCTTTCTTACTCCATTTCCATCCTACATGGGCTTCATATGTCTTCAAGTTTAATTTACTGATTGGCTTCAGGGGACTGACTACCTCATCATTCTCTTCAGTTGTTACACCTGACTGAATACACAAGGCATAAATCAGGCTGGGGTGTTCTAGTCTACCTGTAGTCTCTCCTTTTGAATTGTCAAAATAATTTTATGAATGATAACCCCAATATTGATATTCTTCATGTTCTGAATACAGTAATTCAGAACAGCTCTCTCAACTGTAACTTTGCTGTGATGGCTGGTAGGCATAAGTCTTGCAAAAATGAAATAATGTCAGGCTTTCGATACATGATTCAATGTAGAAAGGGATAAGTTAACTTTTTTCCTCTTTTTAATCTTCCATTTCCCTTTTTCATCAGTCAAATAACTCATAACCATATCAGGTTCCTCATCATTAACAGGAAAATTCTCAAATTCACAAGAGAAAGGTTCTCTTAACTGGTAAAATGCATTGATGCGTGTAGGGGTAAACTCTACCATTTGTCCTCTAACAAGTATATCTTAAGTTTCAGTGTAAAACAGATTAGCATAAAATTCACGGACTATCCCTAGCATCGCATCGGTAGAAAAATAACAGAAGATTTCTTATTGACGATTTGCAATCAATTCTTCTATCCTCCACCTGGATTTTCAAAATCTTTCTCTTGAATGCACTTCTTTTGGCTAAGGAAATTACTATAGTGGGTTTAAGCTCTAAAACTAACAAATTTCTTCTCATCATACTCAAATTTTCTCTTCCCTTTTGCCATTCTTGAAGCCATTTTTCTAAAAATATCAAAATAATCCAAATCAATCTCAAAATTATAATTTAATAGGCTCCAAAGTGAATTTAACTAAATAAGAACTTCAACACAATGGAAAATCTCCAAATTTTCTATAAAAACCTCAAAGCTTTGGATCTTCCTAATGTAGGAGATTTCCACGGTCAAAATCGAAAAAATTTATTTTAAAATGAAGCTCTTACCAAGAGAAGATGAAATCTGAACTTTTCCAGCCATAAAATCACTTCAAATCCAAATGTAAGTGAGCCCTAGGTGCAAAAATCAACCTTGGCTAGAGGTAGGAGACGATGGTTTGGATAAAAATGTTGGGTCACAGGGTTAAATCGTGAAATTTGAGAATTTAAGGGCCATTTGTTTGTCGGGCGCGGTCCAGCACAAGTGACAGGGCCGTTCGGCGCTATTTTTGCTAAATAGGCCAAACTGTCTAACTTTTAGCAAGCTTCGGCGTTGGTAGCTGCGCCGTCCAGCGAAAGTTCAAAATCTGGGCTTCCAACTTTCTGTTGCAATTTCGATCATTGTAAGCCCACACCGACGTCTACTTAGTTCATTTAAGCATTGAATAACATACTAAAGCCATGGCAAATAATAATTTTTACACAAACAACACAAAACATCACTTTGATATATATAAAATCCAAATTACAAACATATATAAGTGATACTAAACTCTACACATCGTCAAGCCACAAAACACTAAATTTCAGTTTCACTCACAACCACGACACACTAACGCTGAAAACTAAACAAGAAAGCAAATTCAAATATAACATTCAAGCAAAGCAAATTAAGTAATAAGTTCAAACACATAAACACATAAACGCAATAATCAAGTCTCTATTCTTCCTCAAAACTATCATCAACTCTTATATCTCCAATTGATTGAACGTGAATGAACAGATTGTAGAATGGACGAAACGAGAATTCTTAGTTAAATCCTCCTCAATCCTACACTTTCTTCTCATCAAACGTATCAGACTTCCTTCATGGTACCCAGAATGATTAAAGTTTTCATTCATTCTCCAATCCAGGTGATCAAAGAAGTCAGATATATTATTGATTGCATTCATCAGATGTTGCATTTCTTTCTCCAATTTCTTAATCTTCTTCAAAATGATCTATGAACTTTCAGGAAAGTAAGGGGGAATAGGTGTTGAACTCTGAAATGTTTGATCTTCAAAGATATTCATGCCATTCATATCTCCAACTATCTGGTTACTGTGTTCGTCTGTTGGGTCTATAAGCTTCCAGGGTAGAAGTACTCTCTCCCAATTTTCATATGGCTCTTGTGATTGACTCCAGAAGAGAAATACGGTGGAAGGATGTCCAAGCCCATATTTTGATTTGTGTACGATCAATCCTAAAATAGATTTTATAAATATAGAACCAACATCAATGGGCATCCTCATTTAAATACATTAGTTCAAGATAGACATTCCTTGTTCACTTTACTAATTTTCACAATTGGGAATAATTTTGCACATATTAAATAATGCAATTGCTTCGACGTATGATTCAGCAGTGTGGTCGAAAAACTCACATACCTATTATCTCTTATCTCACAATCATCATGTTCATCCGTCAAATATTTTTATATATCATGCATGTCATCTTTCATTGGTGAAAATTTTGAATTGTGGCAGATCGACACATTCTTAATCATATATAAGTCATTAATCTTTGCAGGAGTAAATGTGACAAAACTACCTCGCACATAAACTGGTCCTTGGTTGATTCCATGAAGGTTTGCATAAAATTCTTTCACAACAGGGATGACTACGGTGGCAGTAATGTAACATAACACTTCCCAACGTCTTTGAACAATGATATCTTCAATCCGAGTAGTAGGAGAGTTCAAACCTCAATTCATGAAGCCTCAATCCTTAATCAACCTCTTTATTGAGATATTCTTGTTGAATAGACATTCTGCTTTCAAACATATGAACTTTCTACAATTGAAAACTTGAGATCTTGAAGTTTCAATCGAGTCAGAATCCGTTTGGATGAGATTTGCGATCTTCCTTTTCATTTTTTTTTTGTGGTTTTGGTGTTTAGGTGCAGTTTTTGGGAGTTTAAATGGAAGAATTGCTGCCTCGATCCACCAAAATTTGAATTTAAGAATGAAAAACCATTTTCTGAACAGTAGCGCGGTCCGACGCTGATGACAACACTATCTGACACTAGTTCAATTTTTGCCAAACTTTCATTTTGTTCAAATTCTTTCCAAACTTCGATTCGATTCATTTTTTTAATGTTATTTATGATATTTAAGGAAGGGTAGGACTTAATTAAGTGACAATCAAATAAAAATAACACATCAAACAAGCAAAACACTCAATATATGTGGGTTGCCTCCCACAAAGCACTTGGTTTAATGTCGTCAGCCTGACATAACCTCAGGTTATTCAGGTTGATCCAACATTGAAACCTCTTTAAAATTAGTTCTATTTCCTTTAAAATATGGTTTTAGTCTTTGTCCATTAATTTTAAATATTCTTCCAGATTTAGGGTCTTCAATAATCACAACTTGATAGATTTTTACGACAGTGAAAGGTCCTATACATCTAGATTTCAGTTTCCCAAGAAATAATTTCAAACTTGTATTATATAATAAAACTTTTTTTCCTGGTTCAAATTCCTTTTTAATAATTTTTCTATCATGTCATATTTTTCTTCTCTCCTTATATATTCTATCATTATCATATGATTCATTTTTTGTTTCTTCCAACTCATTCAATTGCAACAGTTTTTTTTACCGGCATCTTTTAAATTAAAATTCAATTTCTTTATCACCCAATATGCTTTATATTCTAATTCAACTGACAAGTGACAAGTCTTTCCAAAAATTAATCTATAAGGGGACATTCCTATATGAGTTTTATAAGCAGTTTTGTATGCCCATAAAGCGGTGTCTAATCTAGCAGACCAATCTAATTTCTCAGGATTTATGGCTTTTTTCTAAAATTCATTTATATTCATGATTAGATACCTCAGCTAAGCCATTAGTTATGGAATGATAAGTTGTAGAGATTTTATGCATAATATTATATTTTTTGACCAATCTCTGAATCAGATTATTCTTAAAATGGGATCCTCCATCAATGATGATTACTCTAGGCATTTCATATCTTGTGAAAATTTTTTTCATTAAAAACCTCGAAACACTTCTAGCATCACACTTACGTTAAGCTATTGCCTCAATCCATTTTGATACATAATCAACAGCAATTAATATATATAAATTCCCAAATGAAGGTATAAATGGTCCCATAAAATCTAATTTCCAAGCATAAAAAATCTCAACTTCCAAAGTAAAATTAAGAGGCATTTGATTTCTTCTATATATATTTCCTATTCTCTGACATCGATCACAGGTTTTGATAAATCTATAAATATGTCTAAAAATAGTATCCAGATTGAAAAATCTTATGTGTTGTTTTATCAATTCTAAAATGTCCTCCGAATTCAGAATCATGACATCCTCGAATAATTTGTTTAGTTTCTTCATAAGGCACACATCTTCTAATAGTAAGATCTTTACATTGCTTATACAGATAAGGATCGTCCCAAAAATAAAATTTAGCATCATGTTTGAATTTCTTCTGTTGTTACATTTTTAATTCCGGAGGTAAAATGTTATTAACGATGTAGTTTATAATATCAGCATACCACCATATATTTCCCTCTGTAATATTATATAGCTGCTCATCAGGGAAAGTTTTGATTATTTCCTTTTCAAAATTATCCAATTTAGGTTGTTCAAGTCTAGATAAATGATCAGTTATTTGGTTATCAACCCCTTTTCTTTCGACAATCACAAGATCGAATTCTTGCCTTAAAAGTATCCATTGAATTAATCTTGTTTTAGCATCCTTATTTTGCATTAAATATTTAATAGCATATTGATCAATATGCACTATACATTTGGCTCCAATTAAGTAAGATTTAAATTTTTCAAAAGCATAAACAATAGCTAATAACTCTCTTTTTGTAGTATTGTAATTAATTTGTGCATCAGTAAGAGTTTTACTAGCGTAGTATATAACTTTAAACATTTTCTCGTACCTTTATCCTAAACCACTCCAATAGCCTAATCGCTAGCATTACACATTAATTCAAATATTTTATGTCCAAGCACAATTTCTCTTGCAACCATAAATTGACACTTTTCCCAGTTTAGGACTAAATTTGTTCTTTCACATACCTCTAAAACTTTTTCTAAGTTGCATAGGCATGCACCAAATGAATCTCCAAATACTGAGAAATCATCCATAAACACTTCTATTCCATCATTTATTAATTTGCTAAATATGGACATCATACATCTTTGAAATGTTGTAGGTGCATTACATAATCCAAAGGGCATCCTTCTAAAAGCGAAAGTTCCGTAAGGGCTAGTAAATATAGTTGATCCTGCAATTTTAAATATACTTATAAATATAAGAATTCGACACGACTACTAAAAGATATGAACTCTTAGCAACAGCGCCAAAAACTTGCCTTGGATTGTAATTTTAATTTTAGTAACAATAAAATATTATAATCTTTTAATCATTGAGTTACCTTTAAACGCAAGTATACGTATCGCTCAAGTAATACAGGGCTCTAGTGCAGTCCTGGTTATCAGTCCTACAGGGAAATATTTTAAAGCCTACGGACTAGGATTATATAAACCAAGTTAGAATTACAACTAAATCGAAATTGCCTATCCTTCAATAATACACAATCGATAATAAAATTCTTATATCTAAACTAGTTCTACTAACAGATTACTAATACTACTAAAGTTAAGTTCAAATATATAAGAGCAAGAATCTTTCTCCTTTGTTAAGATATTTAAGTGAAGTGATAATTAGAATTAGTTTTATATGTGTTATGCCAAATGGAAGCATACCTGATCCTCGATAAATATATGTGCGCCAAAAAAACTTGGTCCCACATCGATATATATATGTGTTGATGATTTAGATATAAAAATTATGATTTTATAACATGGGATACTACACAAGTATACGTATCGTTTATCAAGTAATATAAGACTTTCTGATTAAGCCCCAAGATATCGAACCCACAGGGAAAATATGAAAATCTTTAAAGGAATCAGAAAATTATCTTTTTACTTTTTTTTAATGGCTTTTGAAAGTATGTCTTGATTTTGAAAAGTTTTGAAAGTTGATTTCTCTTTTGAAATTTCCTTAATAAAATGTTAAGCAAGAAATTAAAATTATAATAACTAATAACACTGTATGTAAAACACTATTAACTAGAATATCTTTTTCTTTCCTTTTATGAAGTAATAATAATTATTAAAGTAATGTTGTGGAAGTATTTAAATTTGTTGTGACAGATAGAAGAAAATGTGTTCTTTACCCTTACTTGGTTCTATAAAGAACATAGGTTAATTTGAAACTTTTATCATTTTGAACATGGTTAGGCAGGGAAGATACCGGTCTCTCACTCTAGAGTTCCCTCGATTCCCACCAACTGGGGGCTAACTTCTCATAACAAAACTCAAAACTTCAAACCAAATTAAGGGGTTTTAGCCTGTCACTCTAAAATCCTCTAATTTTACTCCCTTCCATAAAAATATCTTTTAATATTACATTCAATTATATGGACTACAATTCCCACCCATATAATTGCATGTGATTCTTACTAACTTTTATGAGACAATACCGCATTGGATCTTACATAATCTCAAGAAATTCTACAACTTAATAGGCCAAATTAAGAAGTAAACAAAGTTTTCAGAATCAATCTTCACAACTTCTTCCAACTTTAAACACTTATACTTTCCACAACAATTCTCCATAAACTAATTACTTCTCCATTTAAGAAAGAAAAAAATAAAGTAAACTACTCAGAATGCATTGAGAAAATATAAAAACACATTGATTTGAAATTAAAAAAGATCAGAAAAACAACAAACAAAAACAATATTAATTAAAAAAACTAATTGTAAGAACAAAAGTAAACACTTATCTGAAAATTCTTTCCACAAGACTCAGGAAGTTCCTCTGAAAATTTAACTCTTCACTAAACTACTCCTCAGAGCGGATCTCCCAACTCCGATGACTCAGAATAAACTTTAGAATTCAATAGAAACAAAACTAAAAGAAAGAAAAGAAGTGGGAAGAAGAAGACTTCATTCTGACCTATTTCTCCTTTCAACTCTCTAATCCTACTCTTAATAAAAACTCTCACAAAATAAAAGTAAAATACTGTAAAAACTCTCTTCAAAATGCAAGTGGAAGAGCACTTAGTCATTCCTAACACTCTCTTTAAAAATTAAACCAAAAGGTGCCTTGGTGTCTCTTCAAAATGTGTCCAGATTCAATGTATCCACCAAAGAATGCACCCCTTCATTCAAACTTGCCGCCCAAAGGAAGTTATGGAAGTTATCACCAAGAGTTGCATCCCATCCCCTTTGAAATTGACACCAAATTCTATTAGATTTTAATTTTTAACTGTGGCGGCTAAGCGCCGGCCCACCGGCACTCAGCCGTCAGTGCCCAAATTTTCATTTTTCTTTTTTTTTTGCTCCAAATTAAATCCAATTTTGCTCCTTTCATCATGACCATCCATTTTCATCATACCTGCAAGAAAAACAAAAATTACCTTTCATTAAAGTGCAATATTATTAAAAATGGGTATAAAAATGTGCATAAAAATACTATATATTTTAGGTGTATCAAAATCCCCAAACATAAAATGTTACTTGTCCTCAAGTGATAGTTAATCTCATAGAACATTTTAGCATGCAAATTATGTAATGAGTTTCTTAGGAAGATAACAAAATTTTGTTTTAGAAATGGAATAGTCTAATTTAGAAAAAATTTCAGTAATTAAAACCAACTTAAAGTTTAGAAAGTTCTTAAGTAAAGGAAAATGACAAATATAAGTTTCTATCTAATTCAGAAATATTTGTAGATTCTTTAAAATATAGGACTCAAAAACTTATTTTTCTCACTTAAAAATCTTTATTTGAAAATAATTTTACTTACTATATTATAACCTTAAGCTTTAGATTTTCTCTGAACTTATATCTTAAACTTTAGGTATGAAACCAATTTTTGATTAGGCCCTTAAATCCTCAAGCTTCTCCTCCCTTTTCATATACTATTTTTCACTTTTTCTTTTTTTTTCTTTTTCTCTTTTTTTGTATAAGGCAAGGATTACTATATCTGGATAGGTCTTTAATGATTTTGAATTCCACCCTTTCATTTAAAATAAAGATCAGATATACATCTTTAACTTAAAAATCATAATAATAATATTTGAAAATTACTCTTCAATAAAAGAAATTTAAGCTTTGAAGAATAAAAGTCAAATATTCTATTTATCCAAAAAGACAAAACTTCATACTAAAGATAGTTTAACTTTTATTAACACCTCTTAATTAAGAAAATTTTAACTTTAAGTTTTTCATGATTACTATAAATTTTAAATAAATTCTTTTATTCATTTCTATATTCAAAATTTTTGTTCCCCTAATATAACTGTATGTACATAATTGTTCTCAATCAAAAATAAGATTTATTTTAAGTATTCTTGAGAATCAAATAAAATTTTAGGTTTTTGAAAATCTTTGTTTTTAAAATCACCCCCCACCCCCAAAACTTTAATTTTTAGTTAAGATAAAACATTTAAGCATAAGAAATGATACATGGGTGAGAAATAAAAACTGACATATCCTGCTTGCAGGAATTTTTAATATCCTAATATGCAAGTATTAAAATTTAAATAACAGGAGTAAAATGAAATCAAATTTAGTTTTTCAAAACAATTATATACAAAGAAAAGTAAAAATTTCAAAAAGACTTCTACAGTAGTGGAGGTTTTCAAAGTAAATACACACCAACTTAAATAACACACTGATACAGATAACATATGATAGTGGAATTTGAAAAATTTTAAACATGTAGTTTCCTAAGTAGAAGTTCCCAATAGTGGTTTATAATCTCCTAACAGTTTTTGAATTAAAGTACACAATACTAAAAACTCTGACATAACATACACATAAAAACATTTACTATTACACATCATTACCACAAAGCAACATATAAAACATCTATTCAACAACAACAATACATCTAAATATGCATAACAGAAACATAATACAAACTACAGTCTGCATACTATCAAGGTTCATATCACAACATAATGATCAAACTAAATACTAAACAAAACACATCAGTACATCAACAACAACACCACAACGAAAATAAATAAAACAAATCTACTCATCATCCTCATCATCATCGTCATCCTGCTCATTCCAATCCCTAGATGACACATAAGGTATGTAGAATGGATGAGGGGGCATCTCAGCACTCTGATCACCTCTAATCAGTCTATTTAAATATTACTGATAACTCTCCTCATACTCATCATGTTTCACAATATATCTTTCCACATTATCCACTTTACCATCAATATCTCTAACATGCTCACGAGTAAAACTCACTTTCTTCAAAATCTTTCTTAACAAACTAGTCTATGAATCTGTAGATGATGAAGCATGTGAAGTAGTAGCATGAGAAGTAGATGCAGCAGAAGCAGAAGCAGTAGCAGTAGAAGCCCTACCAAATCCTCCTATCCAACCAAACTCTGAATGTACAGTGTAAGCACCAACGTTGACATTGGTAATTGGTCTCAATGGCTGAAGTACCTCTTCCCAGGTTTCAAACTTCACTCCAGATCATTCACATAATGAATGAATCAAGGAAGGAAATCTCATACCTGCAGTAGTGGTTGATCTAGCACAGTTCAAAACATAATCATAAATTATACCTCTAATGTCAATAGGCTTCCCTTGCTGAATGCAATAGTTCAATATAGCTCTTTCTCTCGTTACTTCACTAGTATGACTCGAAGGTAACAATTTAGATGAGATAAAATAATGCCACGCCTTAGAAGTGGCATTCAATTTGGAAGCAGAAAAGTTCACTCTTCTATCATTTGTTATTTTTTATAATCCTCTTCCATCAGTCAGAAATTCCATGATCTCATGTAATTCTCCTTCCGTAGGATGATAGTTAGAATAACAACAGAACATGTTAGGAGTTAGTCCATAAAAAGTGTTGATTGCCCCAGAAGAAAAGTTGACCTCATGCCTCATAACTATCACTAGATTCTCTTCTGCCGCAGGCAAATTTGCATAAAATTCTCTGACCACAGAAAAACAGCAACAGTGGAGAAGCAACAGTAATTCTCCCAGTTCCATCTAGCAATCATATCTTCAATTACTTCTCCTGGCTTACTAAATACATGCTCAGGAATCAACTTACGTGACTGCAGTGCGTCAACGTATCATTCCTCAGTCCTCGTGCTAAATTATCTTTCAAAATTTGTTAGAATCAAATCTGGTCTTTTCTCTCGCACGCTTTGACTTTGGAGCCATCTCTAAAAATTCACGAAAATTTACCATAAATTCCAAAATCAAACTAAACTTGCTAAATTATCTTTCAAAAGATATTTTCACTAAATCCAAGCAATTTTTCAAGTTTTTCCTCAAATTTTCACCATAAATAGTGATTTTAAGATTTTCCAAAATGTACTCAAAATACATGGTGAAAATAAAAAAAATTTACTTAGGAGTAGTGCTCTTACCTTAAGGAATCGAAATCTAACAATTTTTGTTGAGATCGACTCTTAAATGATCCATAATATGATGCCCTAGGCTCCTCTTTCGTGATAAACTGAAGGTTGAGGACAATGGAGTGGTTTAAAATGGTAATTTTTGGGTTTTTAACTGCTGGGAACCAATTTTCGCGAACTGGCGCATAAGCGCTAACCCGTCGGCTCTTAGCAGCGAAATCTGGTGCTTAAGCGGCGGCACTCTGGCACTTAGCCGCCAGTACCCAGATTTTCACAATTAAGGTATATGCACTAAATCACTTTGTTAATCACCCTTAATTAATCCAGAATAATTATTTCTCCCCACATAAATCTTCCAATATTCCAAATCAAAATTTAATATCCATTGATTCCACACAAATTTCATACAAACACAAACTTTTATTAAAACAAACATAACACCTAATACAATTATAGAATTTATATCCACACATAAAGGATGAAATTCTCTAAATACAAGAGACTTAATCTCATACTGATAAGTATACATCTCTAGCATGTAACCATAACATCATCAGGCTTAGTTAATACTTAAATATAAACACTAAACACACCAAACATAACACTAAACATAACACATAAGAACTCTAAAAAAATAGGAACAAAGCACTCTTAATTCCATTCTCCATTAGGCGGATTATATCCCGAACCATTATGATTCTCATTTGACCCTTCTGAAATATAAATTTGATAAAACAGGTGATAATTGTTCATCCTTAAATCATCTTCTTCAATCCATTTGTTCTTCAGAAACATCGCCTTATCCTTTTCTTCCACGTACCTTGAATGACTAAATTGCATCTTGAGTTTCCATCCCATGAGCTCCAAATGTAGGTTACTTTCATGGATTATTGCTTCCATTGAAGTTACTCGGGCGTCAATTTTTGCAATAATTTCAGCAGTCCCTTGAATACTTACAGCGAGATATCCATTGAATAACTCTTTAGCACTGTCACTAACGAACTTACTCTTGTCAGGATCTTGCTTCTTCTTAATATCATTCTCCCAAGAAGACATGATGCACTCAAAACTCTCTTCTTAAGACTCAGAAATGAAAATAGGACTTGGGGCAACTGTTTCTCTTAAATTAGGTCCTTTTTATAGACTTGGGACTGCTAAAATTGCCCCAAGACGTTTTAAAACTCCAAAATAACTTACAAAACCACTCCCCCACGATCTAGGCTTCTAGAACCTCATTGTTCACGTTTTTTATAACTGTGGAGCCTAAGCGCCAACCAGTCGGCGCTTAGCCGCCAGTGCTCAATTTAGCACAGGTCTGCTAAGTGTCCAAGTTATCATTCTGACTTCTCTAAATCATCAATTAAGATCAAATAAACTCTACTATAGTTTAAAAAATCCAAATTACTACCATTAAAAACATAAAAATAAACCAAACAAAGCAAACAAAGCATACAAAACAAAAATAAAGCAAAGCACACCGATAATTATGGGTTGCCTCCCACAAAGTGTTTGTTTTAACGTGTTCAATCTGACATACCCAGAACTCATTCTGAGTGACCCAACATCAAATTATTATCAGATTTAGATTTATTGACTAAAAAATATGGTTTAAGTCTATGTCTGTTAACTTTAAATATCTTTTCAGTCTTAGGATCTTGAATATCTACAGTTCCATAAGAATAAACTTTTATTACAGTAAATGGACCCATCCACCTGGACTTAAGTTTTCTAGAAAATATTCTCAATCTAGCATTATATAGTAAAAATTTTTGTCCTGGTACAAGATTTTTAGTAAGAATCTTCCGATCATGCCATAACTTCATCTTTTCCTTATACATCTTAGCATTTTCATAAGATTCATTCCTTATTTCTTCAAGCTCATTCAATTGCAATAATCTCTTTTCAGCAACATCTTTCAAATTATAATTGAACTCTTTAATAGCCTAATATGCTTTATGCTCAAGTTCAAAAGGTAAATGACAAGCTTTCCAAAAATCAGCCTATATGGGGACATTCCTATAGGTGCTCTGTAAGAAGTCCTATAGGCCCACAAAGCATAATCCAGTTTGATTGACCAATCCTTCCTATTTGGATTAATAGTTTTTTCCAATATTCTTTTAATTTCACGATTGGATAATTCAACCAAACCACTTATCTGCGGATGATAAGCAGTAGCAATGCGATGATTAATATGATATTTCTTTGCTAACTTCCCAATAATCGCATTTCTAAAATGACTTCCCCATCGATTATGACTACTCTTGGTATTCCAAATCTGCAAAATATATTCTTTTCTAAAAACTTTGCAACACTTTGAGCATCACATCGAGGTAAAGCAATAGCTTCAATCCATTTGGAAACATAGTCTACTACTATCAAAATATAAACATTTCGAAAAGATGGTGTAAATGGTCCCATAAAATCTAGTCCCCAAACATCAAAATTTTCAACTTCCAACATATAATTGAGGGGCATCTCATTTCTTCTAGAAATATTGCCTACACGCTGACATCTATCACAATTTTTAATATAAACATTCACATCCTTAAAAATTGTAGGCCAATAAAATCCTGATTGTAATATTCTATATGCAGTTTTATCACTTCCAAAATGTCCCCCCTAATCAGAATCATGACATTTTTGAATAATTTCATAAGTCTCTTTCAAAGGTACATATCTTCGAATTATAAGATCCTTTCCTTGTTTATATAAAATGGGTCATCCAATAAATAAGTTTTAGCATCAGACAAAAATTTCTTCTTTTCTTGGTATGTTAAACCATAGGGTATAATATTACTAACAATAAAGTTTACTATGTCTGCATACCACGGAACACGCCATTCTTTAACAGTGAACAGTTTTTCATCAGGAAAATGTTCATTAATTTCTTCAATATCACATAGAGATTTTTTAATTTCAAGCCCAAACAAATGATCAACAATTTGATTATCAGAACCCTTCCTATCTACTATCTCAAAATCAAATTCTTACAAAAGAAAAATCCATCTTATTAGTCTCGGTTTTGCATCATTTTTCTTCATTAAGTAGTTAATAACAAAATGATCAGTATGCACCACACATTTAGTTCCAATTAAATATGATCGAAATTTATCAAAGGCAAATACTATAGCTAATAACTCTTTCTCAGTAGTGGTCTAATTAATTTGAGCTTCATTAAGAGTTTTACTGGCATAATAAATTACTTTGAAAATTTTATCATATTTCGACCTAAACAAAGACAATAGCATAATCACTAGCATCACACATTAATTCAAAAGGATTTTCCCAATTTTGTGAAATTATTACAAGTGCAGTGATTCATTTTTCTTTTAATGTTTCAAAGGCTTTATGGCAGTCATCATCAAAATTAAAAAATTGCATCCTTTTCCAGTAAACGACATAAAGGTTTTGTAATCTTTGAAAAGTCTTTGATGTAACACCTGTAGAATCCAGCATGTCCTAAAAAATTTCTAATTCCTCTTAATTGGTTGGGCAACGTAAATTAGATATAACTTGAATTTTTGCAGGATCTACCTCCAAACCTTTTTCTGAAATCTGATGTCCCAAAACAATTCCTCCCGTTACCATAAATTGGCATTTTTCCCAATTAAGGACCAAATTAGTTTCTTTACAGCATTTTAGAACTTTAGATAGATGTTCTAAACATGATTCAAATGAAATTCCAAACATTGAAAAGTCATCCATAAAAACTTCAATCCCTTTTCGAATCAAATCACAAAAAATAGCCAGCATTACATAAACCAAAGCGCATTCTTTTAAAAGAAAACGTACCATAAGGATTGGTAAACATAGTTTTTTCTTGATCCTCAGGAGCAATTTGAATTTGGTGGTAACCAGTATATCCATTCAGAAAACAAAAGTATTTATGCATAGCCAATCTATCCAACATTTGATCTAGAAAAGGAAATGGAAAATGATATTTCCTTATGGTAAGGTTCAAGTTTCTATAATCAATGCATATTAGCCACCCTGTAACTTGTCTTGTTGGTATCATTTCATTCTTTTCATTAATAGTCACAGTTACTCCTCCTTTCTTAGGAACACAGTGAATAGGACTAACCCATGCACTATCTGAAATAAGGTAGATAATTCCAGCATCCAACCATTTTAAAATTTCTTTCTTAACATCATCTTTCATTATGGGATTTAATCTCCTTTGGGGATCAGCCCGCGGTTTGCAATTATCTTCCATAAGAATTCTATGCATACAAATTGAAGGACTGATTACTTTAATATCAGCAATTGTCCATCCAAAGTCTTTCTTGTGCTTCTTCAAAATTTCAAGCAAACTCTCTTCTTCTTTTTTAGTTAATTGAGAGGAAATTATAACAGGCAAGGTTGAGGATTCACCTAGAAAAACATACTTCAAATGATCAGGAAGCATTTTTAGCTCAAGTTCATGAGGTTTTTCAATTGATGAACCATAAGATTCATATTTTTCAGTCATATCCAACAATTCAAAACTTTCATGAACATACTTTAAATCTTTCTCTTGAAAATCTTCAAAATTAAATAACTCCTCTTCTTGCTTATATTCCAATTCTTCTCTTTTATCTTTCTCTTCATAAGTTGATTTGAAATGACATTCACTTAAATATTCAATAACATCCATCCTATAACACTCATCTTCTTTACCTCTGGCAGAATATTTCATCGATTTTGAAATATTAAATGTAACAGTCTCATCATTAACCCTCATCATTAATTCCCCTTTTTGCACATCTATCATTGCTCTACCTGTAGCTAGAAAATGTCTCCCCAAAATTATGTGTATCGCTTTATCTTCCTCCATATCTAACACAATGAAATCCACAGGAAAAATAAATTGATCCACTTTTACCAAAACATCTTCTATAACTCCTTTAGGATATGTGATTGAACGATCTGCTAATTGCAGAGTTACAAAAGTTGGGGTTATTTCTCCTAGTCCCAGACTTTTGAATATTGATAGAGGCATAAGAATAATGCTTGCACCCAAATCACATAAAGCTTTTCCACAAAATTTTTTTTCGATTGTACATGGAATTGTGAAACTACCAGGATCTTTAAGTTTTTCAGGAAGCTTTTTCTGAATTATCGCACTGCACTCCTCACTAAGTGCAACAGTCTCATTTTCTTCAAACTTCCTCTTTTTATAAAGAATATCCTTCATAAATTTCGCATAGCTTGGCATTTGTTCTAGGGCTTCAATAAATGGAATATTAATGGTAAGCTTCTTTAATATCTCCAAGAATTTTGAAAATTTCTTATCTAACTTTTGTTGACGAAGTCTCTGAGGAAATGGAGGTGGTGGTTTTTCTAAATCACCCTTAGGTGGAGAAATAGGTCTTTCAAAACCTTTTGGAGCGTCCTCTTTAGGTCTTTCAATCTCTTCTTTCTCTACTTCAGTTTCTTTTTTAACTCTACCTTCCAATTCTTTTCCACTTCTCAGTTGAATTGCTTTTACTTGTTCTTTATTCTTTTCTCTTGGATTCACTTTAGTATTACTTGGAAGCATTCTTTGGGATCTATTACTTAAGGCATTTGCGATTTGTCCCAATTGATTTTCAATATTTTTTATGGTTTCTCCTTGAATTTGTAATTGATTTCCCATATGTGATACTACTTCTTCCATAGACAACTTCTTCTCTTTATATTGTAAAGCATTGTTATAATTAGAAGGATAAGTTAATCTATTATTATTATTACCTTGGTTATTCCAATTCCCCAATGGGTTTCTTGGTGGTTCCCCCATTGTTAATTAACACCACCCTGATTGTTGTTATTCCAGTTAAAATTTGGATGATTCTTCCAACCTGGGTTATAATAATTGGAATATGGGTTGTTAGGTTTGATTATAACGTTCACAGTTTCTGGTGAAGAATAAGAATCAACCATTTGGCCTAATGAATTTTCTTCAATCATGAGATTTGGCTGAGAAAAATTCATCCCAAATTGGTATATCTTCCTTGATACAGTAGCAACTTAATTAGCTAACATTGTAAAAGCATCATTTTCATAAACACTGACTACCTTTTTAGGATTTAACCTTTCAGAAGGCCATTGAAAATTATTAGTAGTCATTTCTTCAATTAAAGCATAAGCATCAGAAAATGGTTTAGACATTAATGATCCACTAACAACATCATCGATGATTTATCTAAGAGATCCAACTAACCCATTATAAAAAGTTTGAATTATTAACCAATCTGGTATCGCATGATTTGGACATTTCATGAGGAGATCTTTAAATCTTTCCTATGCTTCATATATTGATTCCCCTTCAAACTGACAAAAAGATGTTATATCATTTCTCAACTTATCAGTCTTAGATGGTGGAAAATATTTAGCAAGGAATTTTTGTGACAGTTCACCCCAAGTTCTTATTGATCCAGGTAGCAACGAATGTAACCATATTTTAGCTTTATCCCTTAGTGAGAAAGGATAAAGTCTAAGTCTAATAGCATCATCTGAAACACCATCATATGTAAAAGTAGCACACAACTCTAGAAACTTAGCAAGATCCAAATTCGGATCTTCAGTTGTTGCTCCCCCAAACTGATTATTAGACACCATTTAGATAATAGCAGGTTTAAGCTCAAAAGAATTAGCAGCTACAGCAGGGTTTTGAATACTACCATGAAGTTCATCTACTGTAGGGTTAACATAATCTCTTAAAGGTCTTAATTCTTGATGGATGCCTACATTTTGATTTTGATGATTTGTCATTTCTTGAATATTTTTATCTTTTTCTATATTTTTAGTTTTTTTTATTTTTCTGATAGTTCTTTCTAATTCAGAATCGTAAGGCACAAGTCCCTCAGAACCTGAACTATGCATACAACAATAAAACAAAACAAAACACAACATACTAACAAAAACAAAGAAAAGTAAAATTTAAAATTTCTTAATTCTCTTTCAAATGTAATTTAATTATTTTCCCCAGTAACAACGCCAAAAACTTGATCCCCGATAAATATATGTATGCCAAAAAAACATGGTCTCGCACCGATATATATATGTGTTGATGATTTAGATATGAAAATTATGATTTTATAATATAGGATACTACACAAGTATATGTATCGTTTATCAAGTAATATAGGACTTTCTGATTAAGCTCCAAGATATCAAACCCACCGGAAAAATTTGAAAATCTTTAAAGGAATCAAAAAATTATCTTTTTACTTTTTTTAATGGCTTTTGAAAGTATGTCTTGATTTTGAAAAGTTTTGAAAGTTGATTTGTCTTTTGAAATTTCCTTAATAAAATGTTAAGTAAGAAATTAAAATTATAATAACTAATAACACTGTATGTAAAACACTATTAATTAGAATATATTTTTCTTTCCTTTTATGAAGTAGTAATAATTATTAAAGTAATGTTGTGGAAGTATTTAAATTTGTTGTGACACATAGAAGAAAATGTGTTCTTTACCCTTACTTGGTTTTATAAAGAACATAGGTTAATTTGAAGTTTTTATCATTTTGAACATGGTTAGGCAGGGAAGATACTAGTCTCTCACTCTAGAGTTCCCTTAATTCCCACCAACTGGGGGCTAACTTCTTATAACAAAACTCAAAACTTCAAACCAAATTAAGGGGTTTTAACCTGTCACTCTAAAATCCTCTAATTTTACTCCCTTCCATAAAAATATTTTTAATATTACATTCAATTATATGGACTACAATTCTCACCCATATAATTACATGTGATTCTTACTAACTTTTATGAGACAATACAACATTGGATCTTACATAATCTCAAGAAATTCTACAACTTAATAGGTCAAATTAAGAAGTAAACAAAGTTTTCAGAATCAATCTACACAACTTCTTCCAACTTTAAACACTTATACTTTCCACAATAATTCTCTATAAACCAATTACTTCTCCATTTAAGAAAGAAAAAGATAAAGTAAACTACTCAGAATGCATTGAGAAAATACAAAAACACATTGATTTGAAATTAAAAATGATAAGAAAAACAACAAACAAAATCAAGTATTAATTAAAAAAACTAAATGTAAGAACAAAAGTAAACACTTATCTGAAAATTCTTTCCACAAGACTCAGGAAGTTCCTCTAAAACTTTAACTCTTCACTAAACTACTCCTCAGAGCAGATCTCCCAACTCCGATGACTCAAAATAAACCTCAGACTTCAAAAGAAACTAAATTAAAAGAAAGAAAAGAAGTGGGAAGAAGAAGACTTCACTCCGACCCTTTTCTCCTTTCTACTCTCTACTCCTACTCTTAATAAATGCTCTCACAAAATAAAAGTAAAATACTGTAAAAACTCTCTTTAAAATGCAAGTGGAAGAGCACTTAGTCATTCCTAAGACTATCTTTAAATATTAAACCAAAAGGTGCCTTGGTGTCTCTTCAAAATGTGTCCAGATTCAATGTATCCACCAAACAATGCACCCCTTCATTCAAACTTGCCGCCCAAAGGAAGTTATGGAAGTTACCACCAAGATTTACATCCCATTCCCTTTGAAATTGACTCCAAATTCCTTTATATTTCGATTTTTAACTGTGGCGGCTAAGCGCCGGCCCAGCGGCGCTTAGCCGCCAGTGCCCAAATTTTCATTTTTCATTTTCTTTTGCTCCAAATTTAATCCAATTTTGCTTCTTTCATCATGACCATCCATTTTCATCATACCTGCAAGAAAAACACAGAATACCTTCCATTAAAGTGTAGTATCTTTAAAAATAGGTATAAAAATGTGCATTAAAATACTATATATTTTAGGTGTATCAATACATATTCTTTACTCTTTGGTCCAGGCATAAAGAACATTGACTAATCCTATGCTTGGTTAATGAATCTGCGGCTAGGTTGGGAGGATATCGGCTCTCACTTCGGAGCTCCCATGTTCTCCTCGCCTGATGGCTTACAATCTACACCTCAGCACCCAAACAATAGGACCGAATTGAGGATTTCAGACTGTCACTCTAAAATCTCCACTTCTACGCCCGATTAATATTATTTCTCTATTTATTTTCACTTCTCCTTTCAAGGATTTACCCATCTACCTTTCAAAGAGAAATGTGATACATACTAGTTAAAAATCCTTAGCCCACGGTCAGGTCTTAAGAATTCTTCACAGATTTTAACAATACAAATGGCCAATTTGTATAGTAAAGTAAGTTTAGGTATAGTATTATCACAACTTCTTTATAATAACTTTGATACACTAATTCATATAATCTTTTCACAAAAACATCACAACAAGGAGAAAGACATAACAACTACTCAGAATTCATGAAGAGGATGCAATAAAACTTGGATTTCATATAATAAAGTAAAGTTCTACAAACTATAATAAATAAACACAACTTATCTCAAATTCCTCCCTAAGAAAACTCCTCGAAGTTCCTCTGGATTTCTTCCTTTCTTACAGCACACAGAATTCTCTATCGAAACAGTAATACAGAAGATATCTCTCACTTCCCTTCCACTCTTAAAATCCCTCGAAGAATTCCTCACAAAATCTCTATTTGAACTTACTACTCACTAAATAACAACACTAATTGACACTTTGGACTCTCTAGTAAACTCGTAGGAGACCTTTTTTCGGCCTAAAATGGTTCTTTTTAAAGTTATATAAGAGTCTCTAAGGATTTTGCAGGCACCCCTTCGAAAATCGTCCACATTCAACGTATTTCTGGAAAGAACCGTCGATCCCACCATCGGCGGCCTTGAGCGCACCATCAGTGGCCTTCTACAAATAGTGCTTTAAACAGGCCCCATCGGCAGCGGCCTCGATCTCCGCCGTCGATGAACTTCCTTGCAATTAATTTTGAACTCTCAGGAAAATCACGCCGTCAGCGCCATCGACCTCACCGTTGGTGCCCTAGGTCAATTTTTCCATAATTTAATCTTTTTGCTCCAAATTTGCTCCTTTTTGCATATTTTCGCTCCTTTGTCCTTAAATCTTCATACCTACAGAAAAATACCAAAAATAACTTTCTTTAATGTGCAATATCATCAAAATTAGTATAAAATAGGTATAAAAATCTTAACCTTTTTTCCTTGGGTCAAAAGTCTTCTATTGATCCTCAAGAGCAATATGTATTTGGTGATAACCGGTATATCCATCCAAAAAGCAGTAATACTTGTGTCCAGCAAGTCTATCTAACATTTGGTCTAAGAAAGGTAAAGGGAAATGATCTTTTCTGATGGCGGCATTTAATTTTCTATAATCAATACATATTCGCCAACCAGTGACTTGTCTTATCGGTATGATTTCATTCTGTTCATTTACATCAAAAGTCACTCCTCCTTTCCTGGGAACACAATGAATTGGACTTACCCAAACACTATCAGAAATGGGATATATAATTTCAGCATCTAACCACTTTGAAATCTCTTTTTTAACCACTTATTTCATCATTGGATTTAGTATCCTTTGTGGATCAACTCTAGGTTTGTGTTGTTCATCCAATAGAATTCTGTGCATACAGATCAAAGGAGAGATTCCTTTAATATCTGCTAAGGACCAACCAAAAGCCTTTTTGTATCTTTTTAAGGTATGCAAAAATTTTTGTTCTTGATATTCATTTAAATCTGAAGATGCAATGACCGGTAAGGTAGAAGATTCTCCTAAAAACTTATACTTCAAATGATTAAGGAGAATTTTCCTCTCAAGTTCAAAAGGTTTTATGATAGATGGAATTAAAATTTTATCTCCACTTTCCATAGTATCTAATCTTTCAAATCTTTCCTGAAAAAATTCTAACTCTTCATTCTTCATATCATCAAATTCATCTTCACTTTCACTTTCATCCTCACATTCCTAATTCTCTTCAAACAGTTATTTAAAATGATCTTCTCTTAAATAATAGCAGATTTCCATTTGAAAGCACTGATCATCCTTTTCAGCTGAAGGGTATTTCATAGATTTTAGAATATTGAAAGTCACCTCTTGATCATTAACTCCTATAGTTAATTCTCCTTATTGAACATTGATCATAGCTCTCCCAGTAGCAAGGAATGGTCTTCCCAAAATAAGTGGAATTTATTTATCTTCCTCCATATCTAATATAATAAAGTCCACAAGAAAGATAAATTTATCCACCTTCAATAATACATCTTCCACAACTCCTTTAGGATAAGTAATAGAATAATCGGTCAATTGAAAAGTCATAGATGTAGGTGAAATTTCTCCTATTCCCAATCTTTTAAAAGTTGATAAAGGCATAAGATTAATACTAGCTCCCAGATCACATAAAGCTCTTCCGAAAAATTTCTCACCTATAGCACATGGGATAGTGAAACTACCAAGGTCTTTAAGTTTTTCAGGAAGCGTCTTCTGAATAATTGCACTACACTCACTGCTAAGTGCAACAGTCTCGTGGTCTATGAACTTTTTTTTCTTTTTAAGAATATCCTTCATAAACTTTGCATAATCAGGCATCTACTCTAATACTTCAATAAAGGGAATATTAATTAACGATAAGAATTTCCAAAAACTTTGCAAATCTGTTATCCATGTTCTATTTTTTTAGTCTTTGAGGAAACCGAGGAGGTGATTTTTCAACAGTAATCTTCATTGGTTCAATTAGATATTCTAAGTTTGGATTTATCTTATTAGAACCTTTTTCAATGTCAACTTCCTCTCTCTCAACTCCAACTTCTTTTTGTACTCTTGTTTCCAATCTTTTTCCACTCCTTATATGAATAGCCTTAATTAGCTCCTTGTTTTGATCTTTTGGGTTGATCTCAACATTGCTATGAAGATTTCCATAAGGTCTATTATTAAGCGCAGTGAAAATATGTCCCAATTGATTCTCAATGTTCTTCATCGCAACACTTTGAGCTTGCATTTGATTACCCATATTCAGAATTATTTCTTCAGCAAATAACTTTTTTTCCTTAAATTATGGGTTACTACTAAAAACAGGAGGATAAGAAGGTTTATAATTGGTATTTCCTTGGTTGTTCAGATTTCCAACTAGATTCAGAGAATTGTTTCCACATTGCTGGTTAACGACAGCATTGTTATTATTCAAGTTGAAATTTGGGTGATTCTTCCAACTAGGATTATAATAATTTGAATAAGGATTGTTGAGTCTATTATTTATAGCATTCAAGGTTTTATAAGGTGTTTGAGATTCTATCATTTGTCCTGATGAATTTTCCTCTAACATTGGGGGTGTTTGAGAATAATTCATTCCATATTGATCTATTTTCTTCGAAATGTCAACAATTTTGAGAGACTATCATAGTTATCGCATCAGAATCATGAATAGTAGCTACTCTCTTAGGATTTACCCTCTCATAGAGCCATTGAAAGTTATTAGTAGCCATCTCTTCTATTAACGAATATACTTCATCAAAAGGTTTTGACTTTAATGATCCACCACCAGTAGCATCTATAATCGATCTCAAAGATCCCACTAATCCATTATAAAAGTTTGGATTATTAACCAATCTGGTAAAGCATGATGTAGACACTTTCTCAGTAGCTTTAAATCTTTCGCAAGCTTCATATATAGATTCTCCATCAAACTGCCTAAAAGATGTGATATCATTCCTTAGCTTAGCATTTTTTAAGGAGGGAAATATTTTGATAGAAACTTTTGTGAAAGTTATCCCCAAGTTCTGATAGATCCAGGTGCTAACGAATTTAACACGCCTTAGCCTTATCCCTTAATGAAAAAAGAAGAAGTATAAGCCTAAAAACATCATTCGATACTCGATCGTATTTAAAGGTAGCACACAGTTCTGGATAATAGCAGGTTTAAGTTCAAATGAATTAGCAGCTAAAGCAGGATGTTGAATACTACCATGAAGTTTATCCACTGTAGGGTTAGCATAATCTCTTAAAGGTCTAAATTCTTGATGTATTTCAACATTTTGATGATCTTGATTTGCCATTTCTTAAATATTTTTATCTTTTTCTGAATTTTTAATTTTTTTAAATTTTTCTGATAGTTCTCTCTAACTCGGAATCATAAGCACAAGTCCTTTAGAACCTGAACTATGCATACAAAATTAACAAAATAAAATAAAACACTCTAACAAAAATAATGAAAAGTAAAAACTTAATTTTTCTTAAATTTTCCTTAAATAAAATTTTAATTAACTTTCCCGGCAACCGCGCCAAAAACTTGATACCCGAATATTTATGCTTACAATTTTCACTTTATCTTTCTTTCCAATTGTTGATTGAGATGGTACCGCAATGGATATTACATAATCTCCCAACAAATTTTAACATCTTAATTGGCCAAATCAAGAAGTAAATGAAGTGCAAGGTAGTGAATCATCACAACTTCTTCCAACATTGAAATCCTATACTTCACACAACTTCCTTTCATAATTTAATTACTTCATCATTTAAAAGGAAAAAGATAAAGAAAACGACACAGAATCAATGGAGAAAACACAATCACAATTTCATTTGAAAGTAGAAATCATAGTGAAAACACAACAAGTCTTACTTTAAAACCAAATGTAAAACAAAGTTAAGTACTTATCTGAAAATCCTCTCCACGAGATTCTTAAAGTTCCTTTGAAACTTTGTTTTCCCTTTGCAAGACACAATAGAGGTTGGGACCCAACTCTGTTGACTCCAAATCTCTATTCTACTCTTAATAAAAACTAGATACAATTGATAAAAAAAAGTGGTGAAGTGGAAAGGTGTGCTCTCAAAACTCTCTAACATAAACTTAACACTTAACACTAATCAACTCCAACAATAACCATTTTTCTGATCTTCAAGTCTTCTTTTTAAAATTTTTCAAAAGGTGCCTTGGTGCCTCTTCAAAATATGTGCAGATTCAATGTATCTATCAAGAATGCATCCATCCGTTCAATTTTTCAATGTTTTTTGGCGCTCATGGGAAGTTAGTGAAGTTTAAGCCAAAGGATGCTTCAAAAACCCTTTCAAAATTATGCCAAAAGCAAATAAAATTCATCACATTAACTGTGGTGTCTATGCTCCAAGGGTCTGGTGCTTAGCCGCCAAAGGCCAATTTTTCACACCTTTCAATTTTTGCTCCAAATTTGATCATTTATTGCTCCTTTGAATATAGTCACTCATTTTAATCATACCTGCAAGAAAAAATAAAAATATGCTTTCCATTAAAGTGCAATATCATCAAAAATTGGTATAAAAATGTATTTAAAAATACTATATAATTTAAGTATATCACACACTACCTTAAGAATCCTAAACCTTAGAGTTCATGAAGACAATATTTCTTGATCTAAATCGATAATTTTTTTGGTGACTTCGGTCATTTAAGATATAATAACTATAGGGACTTGCCCTTATCAGAACTTTAATAACCCGGCTTAATATAAATCATTTATACTCTTTTATATTAGATAAGAGAATATGTCGTTCAACATGAAAAATTTTTTACAAACTTAAACGAGATGTCATAGATTATGTAGTTTATTTAATTAAGCCTCATTATCAAGTAATGTGTCTATTCTTCAGGGTAGATGCATGGCTTGTGATGTAGTGCTCATTTATTTAAACTATCGAATATATGAGATCGGTTTGGTCTCATATTTTCAAAATTAAAACATTAATTTCCAATATATATATATATATATATATATAAGTTTTAAATAGGGCAACGGAATATCCATTCCGGCTATCGAAAACGTCTAATCTTTAACGACCGATAGAGATGTCATGGATCCTTAAGAGAACCTCGGTGACTTCCCAAATTATCATATTGCTTCATTTCAATTTCAATGAGATTAGTATTGATGTTTCATCTTACCAACTTTATTAATTAGGGCTTAGATTTGTATGATACGGATCATACAAATAATCTAGAAGATAGGAGGATTTACATTGTACCAAACGACGACCTCAGAATCTTAAGACGAGTTAGGGCTTATATCATTTAGCATGGTTAAGCAAAAGCTTAAAGATAAGTTGAGGATTTATGTCGCACTAGGGAGACTATCTCGAATTCCAATGGCTTGTTATTTAATTCTAAAGAAAGTTTTGTTGTTTTAGACGAGTTTACTCTCTTGAAGATGTCCTTTTGCATGCCCTTGTCGTGCTACCCACGATGTTTGCTCCAAGCTCCTTGTTGTAGTTGTAGTAGTTCTACAATTTCAAGGTTTAGAGTTTATAATTTTACAGTGTGTATGTCAAGTTTTGTAATTTTTGTTGTTTTGGTTTCGTATCACAGTTTTGGTTTGGTTCAGTTTTGTTCCGGGTTTTGGATTTGTTTTTTTTTTTTGCATACAGAGTAAGTGAATTACAAGTAAATTAATTGTACTAAAAAGTAATAATGTGATAAAATAAAATAGTGTAAATAAACTGTAAAAGCGTACCTAGGCTTCTACTACTATTGTACGGTTAGTCTATAAAGCATAATATGATTTGAAGGAAATTTAAATAAATCGCTAGAAAAGAAAGTGGACGGAGCAAGAAAATTCAATATGAGAAAAGTATAAAAAACACGTCATAGGAAACATGAACAAGAAAACTCGTAGTCGTATATGGAAAACCAAGACTAGATATAAGACATCAGTAGAGGTAAGGGATCAAAGCTGGTTTGTGTGGTTCCAGCTCTTAAGTAAGAGCTACCAACCCAACAACCTACAGAAGGTAGTCCTAACCTTGATCCAAACGACTAACGATGGACCTTTAGAATTTTTTATCAAAATCATTTAATTCTCATTTAAGAGTTTTCATGCAGAGTTTATTTTATCAAGCAAAAGGAGTTTTTTTAATTTTGTAAATATTTTGTAAAGTAATGTAGTCCATAGGTTAGTTACTCTAATTAAGCTGGGACTATTAACAATCTAAGAATGTCGGGGGCAACGATCCAACCATGACTCCCCTTCCTTATTAAAGGTCCTTGAGGTAGGAGATACTTCTAACAATCCCCTGTATCCCTCATTTTAGCACACATAAGCGTTATCATCATTGCCCTAGCCACCTAGACCTCAGACTTATACCAGTCTGATGATCCATACGTGAAAAAAACAAGTATCCCCAGTCACTTACAAGGACTTGGGTACCTGTAGAAGACTCCAGTCCTTGAGCATTGGGTTTTAAATGTAGAATAAATAGTTTACACTATTTCTAATGATTAGGTGAATTAACGGGTCACGCAACATAACTTGGTGAGTTCATATGGGTTTTAAGGATGACTCTCTTGAGCAAAAACATAATAGGTCCAATTATCGGCCAAAATATTCAAAAGACTAAAAATTTTCTATGTGTGACTAAAAATAACTTTTAACATCTTTTGAATCATTTCGAGTTCATATGAACTTATTATGTTGCTAAATTATTCAACCAAGATTAATGTTTAGGTTATGCTCAATATTATATCTCAATTAACCCATGAGAGATGGGACAAGCAAGCTTGAGCTCATAATGTTTGAGGGAGATTAGTTATGGTTTATCATCCAACTAACCCTCAAGTATTTAGATTGAATTTAGCTCACTACACAACTCAAAAGAGATTAGGGGTAAATGTGTGATTTAGGAAAAGTCGTATTAAGAATGTTTGATTTATATTGAGAGATCACCCTATGGCTCAATCATTGGTTTGGGACTTTAGTTTGGAAAATTATTAACTTCTTAATTCATGTCCCAAACATTTAGATCATCCAAATTGATTTATTATTTCAAGACTTAACAATTGGATAATTTGCAATTATACCCTTCTTTTCTAAAAGTGGAAGTTAGTTGGTTTCTAACTCTTACCCTTATGTTTCAATCATCCTAGAATATTTTTTTATTATCAATACATTATCTCTTAAGTTTATACCCATCCTAAATTTTAATTAGGGATGAGAAGGTGGAAACTACAATTTTGCCTCTAGGGCTTCTATCTTCATAAATCTTTTAAATTAATCCATATAGGATTGAAAATTTGCTGACCTATCTCTCATAGGTTAATTGAAATACGAGAGAAGTAATTATGATTTTTTAATCTTTATTTTAATTTATATAATTATTTTAATCTAATAAGAACTTTAAAGGTTAATTCATTTAATCAATCAAAGTAATGTTTCTGTCCTTAGGAGAATTATTGAAGATTCACCTAGGTTAGAGGACCTCTAGGAATAATTTTTGTGATTTTTTTAATTATATTTTAATTTCAATAACTATTTGTTGATTTTAGGGATTAATTAAATAGAAAATATAAATTAATTTCAAAAATTAGTTTTTATGTTTATATTAAATCTTCTTAAGTCCAAATAACTAATAGAAACAAACTTTGTATTTTTGTGATTTTTATTTTATTTATTGTAATTATTTTAATGAAAAAACTAAGAAAAATACCTTTTTAGCATTTAAAAATACATAAATAATTTAGAAAATTTAGGAAAAATATTTTATAAAGAGTCTCAAATGATCAGGGAGTAATTTGTGATATTTTGGTGTATTTTTGTATTTTATGATTTTTCATTATTTTTTAATTATTTAAAACTTAGAAAATAGCTTAAAATAAACTATTTATTTTAACCTCAAATTTATTTTTCCTAAGGTTTTCTAGTCTTGAGGAACAATCTAACTATTTTTTGTATTTTTCTGGTTTTTATTTTAATTTATATAATTATTTAAAGCAAAATTTCATATTTACTTAGAAAAATTAAATTTTGTATCAAAAAAAATATTAATAACCTTAGAATATTTACAGGAGCCTCATGTAGCGGTCAGCTTCATTTTGGCTCAATTTAGTAACTATTTGAATTATTTTATATTTTTCTAATTTTTGGTATTTTTCTTAATTTTTAGATAAAAAAAGTTTTAAATTTTTAAAACTCCATTTTTATTTTTTCTAAGTCCCTCTAACCATATTGAACCTACCAATATTATTTTATTATTTTATTATTTGTTGATTTATAGTCTATTTATTATGAATATTTTTAATGAAAAATGGTGATTTAACTTGAAAATTAGGGTTTAATCTGTTAGAGATGCCCTATAACTTAGGAAAAATCAGATAACATCCCAAATCATGAGAGGAATGAACCCCCAAAAGTTCATATTTTTTTATCATTCTTTAATTATATCTAATTAAGAAAAGGTTCTGAGTATTTAGTTAATTAAAAATAAAATACATAAAAGAAAATTTTACTTTTAGTCCATAATTTTTTCCTCTGTTTACTGAGCATCAAGGTATTTTTACTTTATTTTTGTCATTTTTACACCAAGTTATGATTTTTTAAAGTTTATGTAATTAAATAAATCAAAAATATCCATTCTTCTATTTATCCATGTAGGCACCAGTGCAACCTACGACGGTTCCTAAGCGCTATGCTGCCATTTGATTAGTTGCTGCCATATGACTCAGCCACTACGCGTCCTGCTGTTCACACTCCATACTTCTCTCCAGCCTAATTTGGATTTTTCATCTGATACACGCGCGATCAAAGGGCTCCTGGCCTTCGTCCCAAACTGGTGTAACCTGTGAGCCACTCACTTTCTAACCCTAATTTCTCACTCGATTCTCAACCAAATCATGTGGGGATTGTTCCTACACCTTCATCTACTTAAATTGAATCTAATTATACAGTTGATCAAGTATGAAATGCAAGTTCACTTCACAAAGGCCTAACTGAGTTTGAATTTGGATGTTTTGATCCATACCTTAGTCTAAGAGTTGAGGCTTCAATCAAATGCTTACAGAAGCTTCAGTGGAGTCTTGTGAAGGTGCCTGAAGTGCCAATTTCCTCTGGTAAAGGATCTGAGAAGAAGTTCCTCCAACAGGTAGTGCAACCTTGGGGGAAGTCTGGTGCAGAGGCTTCAATTGATGTGTATTTCAGTGAGAAGCTTCTTCTCTTGGTATGGTGATGCTCAAGAGCACTTCAATTTAAGTATTGGTGGAATTTTATGGGGTGGAAGTGAAAATGTCCTATTTTTAAGCTCCAAAATTGAGCTCATACATGAGGAATATGGATGGAAAATGGTGGGGATGACCCTCTCTTTGTTATGGGAAGGTCTTGGAGAATCTTGGCAGAGTTTTGTTAAGGTTTTTACACTCTTCATCGTTTTGGTTATGAGGGGTGGTCTTTTTATAAAGGAAGCCATGGCTATCATTAGGGCAATCCAAGGTGGCAGGGAGGCTGATTAGGTGGAGGGAAGAAGAGCTCTAGTGGCAAATTAAGTTTAGCCAGCTCAGGTGCGTTCAATTTTAGGTTTAAGCCATTTGGGACCTCTCGGGCATGGTGTTATCATACAGCTGTGGTGGCTGGCCGGCCAGGGTCAGGTAACCTCCAAGTTCAAGTCAGCATGAGAGTTTGAGGGGTGTTGTGAATTTAGGTTTAAAGTGGCTCTAAGGTGAAGTTCCAATGAGAAAGTGAGTTTTTGGCTAAGTTTGTCATGTAGGGTTCATCCCTTTGGTTACATGGCTAATCATGGCCCCAAAATGGTTAAGTTTTATTATCGACACATTAAAATTTTGGATTTAATATAGATATAATTTTGGAAAAGTAATATTTTAATTTGAAAACATAAAATCAAACTAATCTCATATATGCAATAGTTTAACTAAGCAAGCACTACACATCAAGCCATGCATCTATCCTGACAAATAGACACATTGCTTGATAGTGTGGCTTGATTAAATAAACTAAGAAATATATGACATATGTTTGGTCTGTGAAACCTGTTATGTTGATTGACAAGTTCCACTATCTAATACAAAAGAAATAGATAGAGTTTATATTAATCTGGGGTCTTTAAAGTTTTCTATAAGGGCAAGCCCCTATAGTTAATTACATCTTAGATAACCAAAGTCATCTAAGAAAACACTCGATTTAGATAAGGAAATATTATTTTCGTGACTTCCAATAGGTAGGATTTTTTAAGGTAATGTGGTAATTGGAAATTGAATAGGTGAGTGGCTCAAGTTTGGAACAGTTATTATAGGAATCCAAAGGAAGAGAAAGCTAGAGGAAAACATAGCTCCAAGAAGAATCTTGATGATTTCCCAAACTATCATATTGTTTGGCTTTAATTTGAGATATTTATTTAATATTTCATCCTACTACTGTTAATTATTTAGGGCTTACATTCACTTTATACCAATCATGTGAATAGCTTGGAAGAAAAGAGGATTTATGTCATATTAGATGACAACCTCAGAATCCTAAGATAAGTTTAGGGCTTATATTGCACAAGGTCCAAAGGCCTAAAGAGATAAAGTAAGGGTTTACGTTGTGCTAGGAAAACTACCTTAAAGTTCTATGCATTGTTTTTTTATTTCTAAGAACGAAATTTTGTTGTTAAAGATAGTCATGCTTCCCACTGTGTATGCTCCAAGCTCCTCGTTGCAGCAGGTTTAATTTTACAAGGGTCAAATGGAAAAGATGAGAGAAGTTTCATGTTTTGGATATATTAAAATTGAGGTATCTTAATGTCTTATTAAGGGGAAAATTTTTAAGTTGATTAAGCGACACCGGTTACGATCCTACGGTTCCTTAAATCCGACACCACTATTTTCATTGGATTCACTTGGTCCAAATGAATTTAATAAACTCAACTGAATGAGTTCCAAAGTTCATTCAGACTAGGGAAAGCTCGTTATCATCTGTAGGTTGCCTCCACCTAGGTATTCCCTATTATTTAAAGAGACATATTTGTGGTTTTGCTTTTTTGTGATTAAATTTTAAGTTATCTTATATTTTGCTTTATTGTGGCGGTGAATTTAATTTTTATTTTGTTTTGTTTTATTTGAGTTTTGTGGCTATCCTAAAATTTTCAATTTTGACATGCAAGTTTCATAAGCAGGAAAATACAGTAAAGTAAATGTAGGAAAAAAAAGTATTGTAAACTGTAAAATCGTACCAGTCCTCTTATGGCACTCCAGCTGAAAGATGAGCTTTTTTGCAACAAATATAATTTGGCAGGGAATTTAAAATTGCATTCCAGAAAATAGAAAAAATAGGTTTAAAATGTACCTACCAAATCCTATGTCTTAACTTGCCTATTTGTTCATTTGTGAGGATAATTTTTCTTAAGCAAAGCATAATAGGTTTAGTCGTCCTCCAAGATATCCAAAAGATTATGAAAGGGTCCGGGGCAATACCCTGGACATTTCACAACCTTTTGAATTGTCTCGAGTTCATTTGAACTTAATATGTTGCTAAATAATTCATCCATATTATACCCTTATGTTCAATGAATCTTGATGTTTCAATCATCCCAATGAGTGGGGTAACCATCACTTGATATTTCATTTATAAATTATATGAAGACCCTTAGGGGAAAATTGATTTGATTAGGAGATTTAGCCAATTTAATTTTAGAGTTGGGCTTGTAGTGTTCCAAAGTGTTTATTGTTAATCATATTTCATTTTCTAAACCTCATTAAGTCAAATGTTGATTAAGTGCAATTCACTACTAAGCCCTTAAGACTTAAAGTGTATGTTTTAATTTTAGGAACATTTAGTTTATGTAATCTTAATTCTTATCAAAATATTGAAGTATCATTAAACCATTGACTAGGGGTTCTAAATTGGTGAATTATTATCTTCCAAAATTAAACCCTCACCTTAGTATCATTTAATTTTAATTATGTTCCAAATTTCCTTAATTTAAGAAATTATAATTTTATCCTTAATGTGGAGTACTGTGAGCTTAGTATCCACTATTAGAATCAATTTTGTGCTTTTTACATTTATATTTTAAACATTTTAATTTTCTTTCATTTTTGGGGCCTATTTACAATTAGAGTCATCCTTAATGAGTTAAATCAATTTTATATTATTCTTATGGTCCTCTGATCACAGTCAACCTACCAAAATATGTTTTGTATTTTTATGATCAATATTTTAATTATTATAATTTTGTACTGGAATAGAGGGGATTAACTTGAAAATTAGGGATATCTGGCTAGAGATGCCCCTAACCTTGGAAAATTTAGGAAAGATCTCTAACCACAGAGCCTATAAGCCCTCCAAACCTCTTGCCATGGTGAATTATATTTAGCTAAATATAACTAAAATACAGCAGATAGTATTTAATTTATTAAAAATAAAATGTATAATAAATAATTTTTTAATTTTATTCCACATTATTCTCCACTTTTCACTAAGCATGTGGGTATTTCTATTTTATTGTTTTATTTTTCTACACCAAGTTATGCGTATTAAAGTTCTGGAATATAAATAAATACAGAAAATCTAGAATTTCCTACTTTTCCACGCGGCAACAAACTCATCCAAAGCAGCTCTGAAGCTCCATGTGGCGCTCCTCTATTTGACTTCGCCATCTGATTAGGCAGCCACACATCCTCGCTTTATGCACCACTCCTCCGTCCAGCACAATCAGAGCCTCCACTGAATATCAAATGGCTCCTGATTTTCATCCCCTAATGACCTAACCCGTGTACCATCCACACTCTTAACCTTAATATCTCGAGCTAGACTCAACCAAATCACTTTGAGTTTATTCTTATAGACGGATCTTACCTATACGAACCTATCTATAGGCTTATACGGTATGAAATATAGTGTACATGCATGCAGAATCAAAATAGGCTTGGACCGAGGTGAGAGTTCAATACCTTTTCCCAAGAGGATATGCCTCAATTGGGTGCTTTTAGAACCTTCAGAGGACTCCAATGAACCTCCTGGAGGTGTTGTCGAGCTCTTGTGAATCATCAAAGTAAGAGTTTGATCATACTGATTTGGAGGCTCTAATAGACTCTAGGCTAGAGGGGCTCTGTGATGGGGCTTTGGTAGGGGATCAACTTCATTTTCTTTGGTGATGGTATGGGCGCAATTAATTTAGATTTGGTGCAATGTGGATCTGTGGTAAAATGTGTCATGGTTTTGGCTAGGAATTAGGCTGAGAATTGGCTCTGGACAGTGAGTGTTAGGGCTGGAGGATGGTGGAATGAACTTGAGAGGTCTTGAAGAATCTCAGAGATACATTTGACAGTCTCCCCAAGGTAATTGTTCATCTCCCCATATGGTCGTGAGGGGGGTGTTTTAAATAGCCATGGCTAGGCCTAGAAATGGGTGCATTATCTTGCTGAGGTTAAGTGATGTGCGGTGCAACTAACCAATCAGAATTGGACACATTAGGTGGGTTTAATTTGGGTTCAATTTAAGGTAGGGTGGCTCTTGGTTTCGGCTCCTCCAGTGACTAGCCTTGCCGGCCAGGCCAGGGGATGTGATCAGGTGGTCAGGTGGGTAGGTCATTAAGGTGATTAATTGATTTGAAGAAAGCTTTGGGCCTGTTTGGAAGCAGCTGTGTCTGCTCGACTTACGGCTAGCAGCTACTGCTGCCAGGAAGCATTGGGGAAGCAACTGCGGAAAGCTCGTTGTTTGTTTGGTTGCAACTATGGGAAAACAATGAGGGCGAGAAAATGACAGCATCGCCTCGTTTATTAGAAGCTCGTTTTAATATTTCAATATATTTATGTAGGATCAATTATTTGAAAGTGGAATAATTTTTTTTGAAAAATTTTATATTTAAATATACAAGTTAATAAATTTAAATTAGAATTTTTTATTTTTATATTTTTAATATATATTTTCTATATATAGTGAATTATTGATTCAATTCAATAATTCACTATATAGGTTAAATTGTTTAAGTATATTAACAAAATATTTACGAGCATCGGTATATCTTAATTTAATTTAAAATAAAAATATTAACGAACTTGGTTATCTTTTAAATTTAATAAATTATATATATATATATATTAAAAATTTTATAATTTAAAAAGGTTGTTCGTATTAATAAAACATTTACGAGCTTTATAAAATATTTTAAATAGATTGTTCAAATTATATTAAAAATTTAATAACACAGCAATAGAGCGATTGCAAATCTCAAAATAGTCATAGAGTTCTACAGCAAAACATATACTCCTCTCAAACACGTAGCAGCAGCAGTAGAGTGAAAAAAAACTGAAGAACTATTCCAACAACAACCAACAATATAATGATGTTCACTTTAGTTTTCAGAATCTGTAACTCCCGTTTCACTGCGTCTTCCGTTGTGGTCGTACACTCCCCAGCGTCAGACTCGTGAAAATCTGGTAAACTATCTGCCCATCGAAAGAAACGACACTGATCTGGAATGTCTCGAGGACAGGCATAAAACTTTCGTCGAAAGCTATGCGGCTGACGTGATGTCAAAAGAGATGCCTGCAACCCACAGCGACATAGCAATCGGTGAGAGGTAGCCGAAGTGTTGGAGCTCATTTTTACCTGAAATGCAAGCACATATGCAGCTTAATTAGTTTGAGTGTCAAATGGTCAAACAAAATGAAAAGAATCAATCTAGTGTGTAGAATTGTAAATAATGTGAAGTAAAGTGCTCAGAAAGAATGTAAAAGACTGACATTGCATTGCAAAAAAACACTCACTCTCCAACTAACAATCGAGTAATGTCTGCTCGAAGTGCTGCCATTTCATTTGCACCCTCCCCTTCTTTTGTACAGATTGGTGCACTATTGTCATCCTCTTGTGGTTGAGACGGTTCAATGCGGTCCTGTAAACCGTCGACTGTAGCAACCTCGTCAAAATCAACATCAGCCCGAGTTGGATGCCGCCTGATATAGTTATGCAGGGTCGTAGTTGCCAACACTATCTGCACCTGTTTGGGGAACGGATAAGGAGGCATATCCCGAAGAATGGCCCACTTCTTCTTCCAAACTCCGAATGTTCTCTCAATAACGCCTCTCAAGGACGAATGTCTCTTATTAAACAACTCCTTTCTAGTCCTTGTGCGATTACTAGCTCTTTCAAAATCTGGATTGTGATATCTTGTATCAGGATAGGGTTTAAGATAACCCCTCTGCATGGGGTAGCCAGCATCTACCAAATAATACTTCCCTGTAATGATAGAAAGTATAGTTAGGTATATGACCAAAAACATCAACTTTTAATATTATAAATGACCTTATCGGGTGGTGGGTGAGGGAAATTGTACTCTGGCTTTCTTGTAGTAACTTTAAAGAGTCTACTGTCATGTGCGCTGCCCTCCCATCCAGCCAATACAAATGTAAAGCACATGTTGAAATCACAAACGGCCATAATATTCTGAGTTGTTCTACCAGAACGACCGATAAAAGCTACTTTCTCGTTATCCGGCACTACCGCATGAACGTGCGTTCCATCTATTGCGCCGATGCAATCCTTAAGAAAAAAGTAATCATATCAACATGCAATCCATTCTATTAAAAAATTGTTGTAGTTAACATTCGTACCTTGAAATATGGCATGTATCGTTCATCATTAAGAATCTCTGTCGGGGTCCTTGCAAAAGTTGGATCAGTTAGTTTTAGCATATTATTCGCTAAACTGACAAGAGAAGCCAAACCAACTAAGAAATATCGGCTAATTTTTTCCGACGAATGCTGGAAGCATTCCATGGCTCCCCTCATTGACTCGTTCTGTGACAGTATGAATAGTGTGATGCCAAGTACTTCACGGTCTGTTGTCCTGTAAGACCCATGAAGTCCATGAGATGTTCTTTGGTCAACTAGAAGATCTATGAAAACCTCATGTGACATTCAGAAGATATTACGAAATCTCGTTGGGTGTCCTGAAATCATTTCACCCATCCAATTTTCTCCAACCTGAGCTGAAGTGTAACAAGGTTCACGATCAACGTATGTATTATAGTATTACAACATTATATTTAGCACTGTTGACCTCATTTTTGATGAGGTCTTCTCTTCTTCTTTTTAGTACTTAGGATCTAGCCTTAGGCTTTTCCTTTGACTATCTTAAAGGATTAGAATTGGGACCCACCACTTAGAAATTCAAACCACTTCTTAACTCTCTGCAAACTCCACAAACTTGACTGTAGATCCCTAATCACCTAGAGGGTTGAAACCAAATGTGGAAGTTTAAAGGATGAGTTCCTATAGGACTCTTTGGCCTTAGGGCCCCTGCAGGTGGCACAGTCCAGTGAAGGGATGACTTACACATACACTACATTTATACACTACACTTTCACACACCTCCTAAAACCACAACCATACCCAACTTGATTTCCTGACTCATGAAGGTAATCCACATGGATGGTCCTTAACCCCTAAGCCCTTGGCTAAGAGGGTTAGGAACAACATAGTGGATGCCTCAAATGAGTCCCTTCATGGCTCATGTGGGCTTGATATGGCTTCATGGCTCAACCAAAATGATTTTATTCCACTTACATTCACCCAATCTTCAATTTCCCAAATTTTCAATTTTTGACGCCCGGGACCCTACACCCGCTTAGCCTACCCAAAAACCTTGAAACTACCCAAATTTCTCAAAAATTTCCAAATCACCCAAAATTCCCCAAAATCATTCCTAAACATTTCTCTCCACTCAAATTGATCATCCATAGCCAAAAATACCAAAAATTCCAAAAATACCTCCCAATACCCTCCAAATACCGAAAATACCCCTCTTGACCCAAAAATCAAAAAATTCAAAAAATTCCCAAACAATTCCAAAAAATCCCAAATATTCCCAATTTCATTTTGTTCAACTACACCATGGGCCAATTTTGTCAATTTACTCCACTTTTATCAAAACCCCCAATTTGGACCCATGACCCAAACCTAACCCAAACTCACCCAATTCAACTCCAATTAACTCCAAATCTTTTCTAAACCTTCCTTAACATCCCTACAAACAAAACCCTAACATGATTTGTCCAAAATTTAGACCCAAACCCCACTCAAATCCAACCCAAAGCTAAAAAGCCCAATTTTGACCTAAACCCAAACCTAACCCAAATAAGCCCAAACCCCAAAATCAAAACCCAACCAAAGCCAAAACCTCTTTGAAACACTCCCATAAACATTTTCCAACATTTATTTTACATCAATTTCAACCCTAGCCCAACATTGGCCCAAGCTAGCCCAATTTGACCTATATTGGCCCATTCACTAAAGAAGCCCAAATTCAACCCAATTCAAACCTAAGTCACTCCCAATTTGCTTGAAATCACTCATGACACATCTATGAACTAAACACGACATTTGTTTGGCCCAATCCTTTACAAAATTCCCATCCATAAATTTATTTTCAAACCAAAGGCCCACCTTCTTAAACCTTCCTAAAAGCCCAAATTTCATGCTAAAGCCCATATGACAAATTCTTCTCATCATACCCTTAATTAAAATCATCCCTAAGTTCAAATAAATCATCAAATGATTCCAAATTAAGCCCCATACAAATTCCCATAAAATTACCAAAATTTCTAAGATCCATTTTCATGAAATTGACCAAGCTTTTCCCCAAGCCAAAGACAAGCCATGAAGCCATGCATGAGCCCCATAGGAGCCATGAGAGCCATGGAAACCACTTTCCACCTCACCAAACCATTAATGGTAAGAGAGAGGGTCTCTTTCTTAAACCCTTTTTTAGCCATTTTTGCCTTAAGCATGATACACTCTAAACCATGTTTAGCCACCTCACCATGGATGGGGACTTCACTACCACAATTCAGTCGACCCAAATGATTCCCCTCAGCCCAAGGTCAAGCCTTGGATGGTGAACCAAGCACAAATACTTGGGTCGACCTAAACCAAGCCAAAATCACCCCTTTCCCATTCCATTTCAATTCACCACCTTTACACATGGAAACCATCAATCGAACTCACAGGATCAAGCTCGACCTCACCGACCCCGAAGGTGACCCATGCCTGCCGGCCGCCCGCCCAGGTTGCCGGAAAACACCATGGCCGAGACCTCGGGAGGAGCCAAACTTGGAATTCCACCTTGCCGAGCCGCCCCATGCCCAATGGCCACCATGGCTGTTCTTCCCATGCCCAGAGCAGCTGATCCCAACCCTTGGCCATCCCTGTGAGGCTCCCCAGCCACCTCTATTTAAACCCGACCCCCTCACGGCCATGAGAGGAGAGTTGCACAAACCTTTTCGAAACTCTGCCAAAATTTTTCCAAACCCTACTCCATACTTAGATCAGTTGATCTCCAGTGTCAATTTGCCCTAATACCCACTGACAGAATCCAATTTCTCAACTGAAATTTCACCCAAAACCAGGACACTTTGCCACAGTGAGCCAATCCTCAAATTGATTGGTCCTATACCTTCACTGGACCAAGAGGAGAAGTTTCCCACCGAAAGCCCCATCTCCGGGATACCCAGTTGCTCCAGCCTCCAAGCTTTGTGATCGGCCGTGGTCACTTTCATAGCTAGGCAATTCACTGCACCGGAGACTTCATCCGGAGCTTCGTCGGGATCCAATCGAAGGTGACACAACCCTCGCATCGAAGCCACACTTCTCTGAGCAAAGGTATGGCCTCACTCTTCTTCCCGAGCTTCTGAACATTCTCCATTTTTATTGAGTCAATTTCATGCCACATAAACCGTATGGATGTGTTCGTCTTCTCGAGACGAATCCATAGAGCATAAGAACGTTAAATTTGGTCAAGTATCGAGCGAGATCTTAGGCCTAGAAGATGGACGGTTCTCGGGCTAGGAGGCTTGGGGATGATGAACGGATGTCGTTCATTCAATACACGCGCGGACGGACGGCTCAGATGGCGTCGGACCAGGACATGATACGTGAACCGCGGGCCGCGTGGCACTGAGTCGGAAGGCGGTGTCGAATGGGGGCTCGCCGCGTGGCCGTTCGGAGATGCCGAGGATGACAGGGCGCCGCGTGGATAAGTAGGAAATTAGGTTATTTTTCCTATTTATTTAATTACCAAAACTTGGAAAATCCATAACTTTGTGTAGGAAAATCAGAAAAATAAAATAAAAATACCCTCTTGCTCGGTGAACAGAGGAGAATAATGTGGAAAAGAAATCATTTAATTTCATCAAGTATTTTATTTTTAATGATTTATTTCCCTTCTGCATTCTTTTAATTCCCCATGCATATAGGAAATTCACCATGGCATGAGACCATAGGGCTTTTGAAGCCTCTGAGCTTGGGAATATTCCCTGAATTTTCCAAGGTCAGAGGCCATCCCTATGAGAAGTTATTGATTTTTCAAATTCATGTTGCTGTTTTGAGTATTTTAAATCCAATAATTAGCATGTTGTAAAATAAATTTTAGGAAAATTTGGTGATGTCTCTTATGACCAGAGGACCCTAGGAAAAATAGGTTTTGGATTAGTTTATTTAAAATAACCCTAATTGGCTTAAACACCCAAAATAGCTCCTTAATTAATTAGAGCTAACCATACATCAAATTGACTTGAAATCAATTCTCCACTGACCTCTAGGATCAGAGGAACCCACCATAAAAATTTGAAGTCAATTGGACTTGGTTAGCCCTACTAAATGGGTTGATTAAGCCATTTAGTCAATTTGAATTTTAAAAATACATAACTTTCAAAATACTTTTCAAAAATTCACCAAATTAGTTTTGAAGCCTCTCTGATATTAGGGAAATTTAAGAAAATTAAAATTTCAATTTTCTAAAAAAGTTGATTTTTTGGTATTATTTTAATATTTTAATAATTAAAAAATAATAAAAATCATAAAAATAATAAAATTCACCAAAATGTCACATTTTGAATTTTAATCACTTGGGAATAAATCCCATATTTTTCTTAGGTCTATTTGGTGAGATATTAAATTTTAAAGTCCTAAGGTAATTTTAAAATTAAAAAAATATATATTTCTAGTATTTCCACTAAAATAATTCTAATAAGTCATAGAAAAATCAGAAAATTGTAAAAATTAATTCTCTGATTTCCTTGATATCAGAGAGATTTTTGAAAAATATAAATTTCATTTTTCAACCTTTACTTTATTTTTAAATTAATTAATACTCCAAAACTTAAAATAATTATAATAAAAATAATATAATTCACAAAATCACCAAAATTGGTCCAAGTGGTCCTCTGGTCATTAGGAATGTCCCATAATTTTCTTAAGGACTGAAACTTTCACTTGATCATGTTATTAAATTTTCCTTGGAAATCCTTATTTTCTACCAAAAATAATTGTATAAATAAATTAAATATAGAAAAATCATATTTTCTCCTCTCATGTCTTTATTGGCATATAAGTGAAGTCACATAAAAATTTCAAGTTCATTTAAGCTCAATTTAGTGAGTTATGAAATTATTAAGCTTGAAGGGCAAAGTGGTAATTAAAATTTTAACCCTTAATTAAAACTTTAGGTTTAATAAAATTAACAAGTAAAATATTTGATCTTAATCTAATTTGGATGATTGAAATTTAAATAATTAAAGGGTAGAAACCTACTAAATAATTTGAAGATAATTAAAATAAACCTTAATTAAATAATTGATTAAATTTGGAAGAATAATAAAATTGGAATTATTAAATAGGGATATTATTAGGAAGAGATTTATTCTTTAATTTAAAGATCCCTAAATTAATCATCTCAATAATATTTAATTCCTAATTAAAATAATTCAAATTTAAGTTTTAAAATGTTAAAGGACTTAATCATTAAAATTAAATTAAAAGTTAAATTATCAAACTCTTTTTAAATTTTCAATTAAATTAAAATTAAAAATAAAATTAAACTAAAGATTAAATTAAATTAAATCAAACAAATTAAATTAAATTAAATTAAATTAAATTAAATTAAAAAAAAATAAAAATCAAGTTAAAATTAAAATTAATTTAAATTAAATAAATTAAATTAAAAATTAAAACTAAATCAAAATTAAATTAAATTAAATTAAATTAAAACAAATTAAATTAAATTAAATTAAAATAAAATAAAAATCAAATAAAATCAAATAAAATCAAATAAAATTAAAATTAAAATAAAATTAAAATTAAAATTAAAATTAAAATTAAAAATCAAAATTAAATTAAAATTGAAGTTAAATTAAATTAAATTAAAGTTAAATTAAATTGAATTAAATAACATCACCTAAGACATAAAGAAATTAAATATAAAGCAACTTGAACACTATTCCAAATTTAAATCCGATAACTCGAAATTAAACTAAATCACAAACCATTCGAACACCAATTTGCCTCGAAAACTTTGGTTATCATAACTCCTAAACGAACATTAAATGAAATATTACTTCACTTATAGGATATTCAAATGTCCTAGTTCATCGAGCAAGATAACAAAACTTGAATTCTCGGACGATTAATTCATTTGTATAATTAAATTCATTTGGACTTAAAACAATTCTGGCAATATTGAAAAGATGTTTAAGATTCTTCTTAAGCACTTCCTCAATATGGTAGGATACTTACAAGAACAATTGAACTTAATTATTCTTTGATGAAGAAAATCGTTTTCAAACCAAAACACAAGAACCTAGACGTCATAGGAGATGACTAGCTATAGGAGTAGGACCTTGGTAGAAAACCATAACCCTTCCCTTAGCTTTACCTAGGAACTTGCTTAAATATTCTAATTGTGTTTTAAGTGCAGCTTGGGATGACGGGAAGACCCTCTAGGTACGCTTTTATTTTATTGCAATTTACATCATTGCAATTTCTTTAATCGCATCGCACTTACTTTTCTTGCATGATAAACAACTGTTGCATGAAAACCCACACCTTTAGGATAGTCCCTAAAACTGAAACCAAAACTAAATTAAAAGTCATTACAAGATAAAATTCACCGCCACAACATTTCAAAATATAAAACAACTCAAAATTTAATCACAAAGAGAACACAAAACTACAATTACAACTAAATTAAAACGTCCCTGTTGGATGATCGGGAATACCTCGGATGATGTAACCTACGTGTTGCTAACAGGATTTCCCACGGTCTAAATGAAAGTGTGGAACTCATTCAGTTGAGTTTAGCAAATTCATCTGACTAAGTGAATCCGAAAAAAATAATGATGCGGAAGGATGGAACCGCGGGATCTTAACCGGTGTTGTTATAATCAACTTTAAGATTTGTTTTAAATAAAACATAAAAATACTTGGAAATTAAGATTTTCTCTAAACCAAAACACTTTTCTCATCTCCTGATTTATGAATTCTATAACTAAACCTCTGCAACAACAAGGAGCTCGGAGCATGGTGGGCAGCATGGCCATCGTTATCAGCAAAACCAGAGTCTACTTCAGCAAAACTTTCCTAGAATTAAATAACCAATCCATAGGATTTCAAGGTAGTTTGCCTAGTGCAACATAAATCCTCAACTCTTCGTTAGGCATTTGCATAATCATGTTGTTGACCTCATTTTTGATGAGGTCTTCTCTTCTTCTCTTTAGTACTTAGGATCTAGCCTTAGGCTTTTCCTTTGACTGTCTTAGAGGACTAGAATTGGGACCCACCTTTTAGAAATTCAAACCACTTCTTAACTCCCCGCAAACTCCACAAACTCGACCGTAGACCACTAATCACCTAGAGGGTTGAAATCAAATGTGGAAGTTTAAAGGATGAGTTCCTATAGGACCCTTTGGCCTTAGGACTGCCCTGGGTGGCCTGGTCTGGTGAAGGGGCTGACTTATACACACACTACACCTACACACTACACTTCCACATACCTCCTAAAACCACACCCATACCCAACTTGACCTCCTGACTCATGTAGGTGATTCACATGGATGGTCCTTAACCCCTAAGCCCTTGCGTAAGAGGTTAGGAACAACATAGATGAATGCCTCAAATGGGTCCCTTCATGGCTCATGTGGGCTTGATATGGCTTCATGGCTCATGTGGGCTTGATATGGCTTCATGGCTCAACCAAAATGACTTCTTTCCACTTACATCCACCCAATCTTCAATTTTCCAAATTTTCAATTTTTGACCCCCGGGACCCTACACCCGCTTAACTCACCCAAAACCCCCGAAATTACCCAAATTTCTCAAAATTTCCAAATTATCCAAAATTCTCCAAAATCATTCCCAAACATTTCCACATCACTTAAATTGATCATCCATACCCAAAAATACCAAAAATTCCAAGAAAACCTCCCAATACCCTACAAATACCCAAAATACCCCTCTTGGCCAAAAAATCCAAAAATTCAGAAAATTCCCAGAAAATTCCAGAAAATCCCAAATATTTCAAATTTTATTTTGTCAAACTACACCATGGGCCAATTTTGTCAATTTACCCTACTTTTGTCAAAACCCCCAATTTGACCCATTTTAACCCAAAGTGAACCCAATGTCAAACCAAACCTACCCAATTGACCCCAATTTTGGTCCAATTCAATTCTAAACTTCAATTCAATATCCCAAATACCAATCTAGACCAAATCCAAGCCCAATTTGATTGACATTTGGATCCAATCTCACTTTTGGCCTTAAAGCCCAATTTGGACCCATGACCCAAACCTAACCCAAACTCACCCAATTCAATTCCAATTAACCCCAAATCTTTTCTAAATCTTCCTTAACATTCCCACAAACAAAATACTAACATGATTTGCCCAAAATTTAGACCCAAACCCCACTCAAACGCAACCCAAAGTTAAAAGGCCCTATTTTGACCTAAACCCAAACCTAACCCAAATGAGCTCAAACCCCAAAATCAAAGCCCAACCAAAGTCAAAACCTCTTTGAAACACTCCCATAAACATTTCTCAACATTGGTTTTACATCAATTTCAACTCTAGCCCAAAATTAGCCCAACTTGGCCCACTTGGACCTACATAGGCCCACTTACCAAATAAACCCAAATTCAAACCAATTCAACTCCAAATCACACCAAATTGACTCCAAGCCCTTCATAGAACATCCCTAAACCAATTATGACATTTATTTGACAAATTTCTTCACAAAATCTTTACCCAAATGCCCATCCTAAAATCAAAAAGCTCATTCCCCTTAAACTTTCCTAAAAGCCCACTTCACCACATTCAAAAGCCCAAATCCATCCAAAGCCCACATGGCATTTCCCCTCATCATCCATTTAATCAAAATCACCCCTAAGTTTCAAAATCATCAATTAAACCATTCCAAATCAAGCTTCATGCAAATTTTCACCAAAATATCCAAAATTCTTAAAACCAATTTCCATGAAATTGACTCAACTTTCCCCAAGCCAAAGACAAGCCATGCAAGCCATGGACAAGCCACATGAAGCCATGGAAGGCTTCGACATGCGACCATGCCATTAATGGTAAAAGGAGGGGCCCCTTTCCTAATCTTTCATTAAGCATTTTTTACCTTAAGCATGTCACACACTAAACCATGTTTAGCCACCTCATCATGGATAGAGACCACACCACTCTCCCTCGGCCGACCCAACCGATCCTCTCAGCTCCAAAATCAGAGCCATGGGGAGGTGCACCCAACCCAAACCAATGGGTTGACCAAATTAAGGCCAAAATGACCCCCTCCCCATTCCATTTTAATTCAAAGCCTTTACACATGGCAATTGCCAATCGATTGCACAAACCTCAAACCCCGACCCACCTGGACTCCGAGGGTGACCCATGCTCGCCGGCCGACCGCCCGGATCGCCGGAAAACACCATGGCCGAGACCTCGGGAGGAGCCAAAGTTCGGAATTCCCACTCGCCGAGCCGCCCCATGCCAAATGGTCACTATGGCCGTTCTTCTCCTCACCGAGCAACCGATCCCATGCCTCAACTCCCCCGGAAGGCTCTCCAGCCTCTCCTATTTAAACCCCTCACCCTCACGGCCTTGGAAGAGAGTTGCACAAACCCCCGCCGAAACTCGCCAAAATTGTTCCAAACCCTTCTCCACCCTTAGAGCGAGTTGATCCCCAGTGTCAATTTGCCTTAATCCCCATCGATAAAATCCAATTTCCCAACCGAAATTCCACCCAAAACCAGGACACTTCTCCACAGGTGAGCCAATTCCCAAATCGATTGGTTCTACACCTTCACCGTACCAAGGGAAGGTGTCCACCAAAGAAATCCCCATCTCCAGTGCCACCCGGTTGCTCCAGCCTCCAAGCTTTGTGATCGGGCTTGGTCGAAATCACATCTAGACAATTCACTGCACTCAGGAGACTTCATCCGGAGCTTGCCGGATCCAATCGAAGGTGCAACAACTCTCGCATCGAAGCCACACTTCTCTCGAGCAAAGGTATGAGCTAATTCTTCATCCCGAGCTTCGGAGATTCTCTATTTCAAATGCCTTAGTTTCAATGCATGATAGCCGTATAGATGTGTTCGTCTCTTCAAGACGAATCCATAGAAGCATAAGAACATGAAAATCCATCGAGTATCGAGTGAGATCTTAGGGATTTAGTGTGGACGGCTCTCGGGCGAGGACGCTCGGGGACGATGAACGGATGTCGTTCATTCAATACACGCGCGGACGAACGGCTCGGATGGCGTCGGACCGAGAGACGGTACGAGAACCGCGGAGCCCGGCCGCCGACTCGGAGTGGCGGCGTCGAATAGGAGCGCGACACGCGGCGTTTCGGAGATGCCGAGGATGAGTTGGCGCCGCGTGGATAAATAGAAAATTAGGGTATTTTTTGATTTATTTAATTCCCTAAACTTCAAAAATTCATAACTCGTGTAGAAAAATCGAAAAATAAAATAAAAATACCCTCTCGCTCGAGTGAACGGAGGAGAATAATGTGGAAAAGAAATCATTTAATTTCATCAAGTATTTTATTGTTTATAATTTATTTACTCTCCGCATACTTTTAATTCTCCATGCATGTATGCAATTCACCATGGCATGAGACCATAGGGCTTTTGAAGCCTCCGAATTTGGGAACATTCCCCGAATTTTCCAAAGTCGAGGCCATCCCTATAAAAAGTTATTGATTTTTCAAATTCATGTTGCTGTTTTGAGTATTTTAATTCCAATAAATAGCATGTTGTGAAATAAATTCTAGGAAAATTTGGATGTTTCTTATGACCAGAGAACCCTAGGAAAAATAGGTTTTGACTTAGTTCATTTAAAACAACCCTAATTGGCTTAAACACCCAAAATAAGTCTCTAATTAATTAGAGTTAACCATGCATCAAATTGACTTGAAATCAATTCTCCACTGACCTTTAGGATCAGAGGAATCCACCATAAAATTTTGAGGTCAATTGGACTTGGTTAGCCCCACTAATTGGGTTGATTAAGCCACTTAGCCATTTTAAACTTTAAAAATTCATAACTTTTAAAATACCTTTCAAAAATTCACTAAATTAGTTTTGAGGCCTCTCTGATATCAGGGGAACCTAAGAAAATTAAAATTTCAATTTTCTAAAAAAGTTGATTTTTAATAATATTTTAATATTTTTAATAATTAAAAAATAATAAAAATCACAAAAATAATAAAATTCACCAAAATGTCACATTTTGAATTTTAATCACATAGGAACAAATCCCACATTTTTTTTAGGTCTATTTAGTGAGATATTAAATTTTAAAGCTTTAAGGTAATTTTAAAATTAAAAAAAATATATTTTCTAGCTTTTTCACTAAAATAATTATAATAAATTATAAAGAAATCAGAAAATTGCAAAATTTGCTTCTCTGATTTCCTTGATATCAGAGAGATTTTTGAAAATTATAAAATCCATTTTTCAACATTTATTTTATTTTTAAATTAATTAACACTCCAAAACTTAAAATAATTATAATAAAAATAATATAATTCAAAAAATCACCAAAATTGGTCCAAGTGGTTCTCTGGTCATTAGGAATGTCCCCTGATTTTCTTAAGGACAGAAACTTTCCCTTGGTCATGTTATTAAATTTTCCTTGAAAATCTCTATTTTCTACCAAAAATAATTATATAAATAAATTAAATGCAGAAAAATCACATTTTCTCCTCTCATGTCTTTATTGGCATATGAGTGAAGTCACATAAAAATTTCAAGTTCATTTGAGTTCAATTTAGTGAGTTATGAAATCATTAAGCTTAAAGGGTAAAGTGGTAATTAAATTTTTAACCCTTAATTAAAACTTTAGGTTTAATAAAAAATTAATTAACAAGTAAAATATTTGATCCTAATCTGATTTGGATGATTGAAATTCAAATAATTAAAGGGTTGAAACCCATTAAACAATTTTAAAATGATTAAACTTTAATTAAATAATTGATTAAATTTGGAAGAATAATAAAATTGGAATTATTAAAATAGGGATATTATTAGGAAGAGATTTATTCTTTAATTTAAAAATCCCTAAATTAATTATCTCATTAATATTCAATTCTTAATTAAAATGATAACTCAAATTTAAAATATTAAAAGACTTAATCATTAAACTAAATTTAAATTATTAAACTCTTTTAAAAAAATTTTCAATTAAAATTAAATAAAATTAAATTAAAATTAAATTAAAATAAATTAAATTAAATTAAGATTAAAAAATTAAATTAAATTAAATCAAATTAAATTAAATTAAACAAGTTAAATTAAATTAAATTAAATTAAATTAAATTAAATTAAATTAAATTAAATTAAACTAAATTAAATTAAATCAAATTAAATCAAATTAAATTAAATTAAATTAAATTAAATCAAATTAAATTAAATTAAATAATTAAATTAAATTAAATTAAATTAAATCAAATTAAATTAAAATTAAATCAAATCAAATTAATTAAACATCAAATCAAATTAAATTGAACTATATCGAATTAAATTAAATTAAAACTCAATTAAATTAAATTAAATATAACATCACCTAAGACATAAAGAATTCAAAATAAATCTAAAATAACTTGAACACTATTCCAAATTTAAACTCATTAATGGAAATTAAACTAAATCACAAACCATTCGAACACCAATTTACCCTCAAAAGCTTTAGTTACCATAACTCCTAAATAGGACATTAAATGAAATGTTACTTCACTTATAGGATATTCAAATGTCCTAGTTCACTCGAGTAAGTTAACAAAACTTCAATCCCTGCACGATTAATTCATTTATATAATCGAATTCATTCGACTTAAAACAATTCTAAGCAATATCGAAAAGATGTTTAAGATTTGTCTTAAGCACTTCCTCGATACGATAGAATGTTTATAAGAACAATTGAATTTAATTATTCTTTCGATGAAGAAAATCGTCCTTAAACAAAAACACAAAGAACCTGGACGTCATAGAGATGACTAGCTATAGTGATTAGGAATTTGGTAGAAAACCATAACCTTTCCCTTAGCCTTTACCTAGGAACTTGCTTAAATATTATTATCGTGTTTTAAGTGTAGCTCGGATGACTGGAAGACCCTCCAGTACGCTTTTATTTTATTGCAATTTACTTTCTTGCAATTTACATTATTGCAATTTACTTTATCGCAAATGCACTTTACTTTTCTCGCATGATAAGACAACCGTTGCATGAAAACCCACACCTTTAGGATAGCCCTCAAAACTCGAAACCAAAACTAAATTAAAAGTCATCGCAAGATAAAATTCACCGCCACAACATTTCAAAATATAAAACAACTCAAAATTTAATCACAAACAGAACACAAAACTACAATTATAACTAAATTAAAACGTCCCGTTGGATGATCGGGAATACCTCGATGATGTAACCTACGTGTCGCTAACTGGATTTCCCACTGCCTAAATGAAAGTGTGGAACTCATTCAAGTTGAGTTTAGCAAATTCATCCGGACTAAGTGAATCCGATAAAAATAATGATGCCTGAAGGATGGAACCGCGGATCTTAACCTGTGTCGTTATAATCAACTTTAAGATTTGTTTTAATCAAAACACAAAAAACACTTGGAAAATTAAGACTTCTCTAAACCAAAACACTTTTCTCATCTCCCGATTTATGATTTCTAAAACTAAACCTCTGCAACAATAAGGAGCTCGGAGCATGGTGGGCAAGCACGGCCATCGTCGTCAAGAAAACTCGAACCTACTTCAAAGAAACTTTCCTAGAATTAAATAACCAAGCCATAGGATTTCGAGGTAGTTTGCGTCCGGTGCAACATAAATCCTCAACCTTTTGTTAGGCATTTGCTTTCGCAAGTTAAGCCCTAACCTGACTTAGGATTCCGAGGTAGTCGTCCGATACGATATAAACCCTCACATCTTCAAGGCTATTTGTATGATTCTATCATATAAATATAAGTCCTAATTAATTAAAATTGACAAAATCAAAACATTTAAATAAACATTAGGATTTTCCTAAATTTAAGCCAAACAATAGGATAGTCGGAAATTACCGAAGTTTACTTCGAATCCGTGATTTCTCCTACCTTTCTTCCTTTGGATTCACAAAACAAAATGTTCCAAGTTTGATCCATTCCCTATTGAAATTACAAAATTCAATCCTCGAAAACTTAAACTTTGAAATCCTTCGAGAGCGAACTATTGATTATTATCGAGAGTTTTCTTAGGTGATTCCCATCACTTAAGATGTAATTAACTATAGGGGCTTGCCCTTATAGGGAATTTTAAAGAACCTGAGTAATATAAACCCCGTTTAATGTTTTCATATTAAACGAGGGAATTTTGTCGGCTTATAAAATTGGTTCGCAGTACCAAACGGATGTCATAAATCTTCTAGTTTATTTAATCGAGCCCCACCGTCAAGCAGACGTGTGTCTATCCTTAGGGATGGATACACGGTTTGTGGTGCGGTGCTCGTTTATATAAACTATTCGGGATGTGAGATCGGTTTAATCTCATATCTTAAAACCTTCAAATTTAAAATTATTTTCAAAATCAAATACTACTTTTCAAATTATTTATTTTAATTAAATTAAAAATTCGCCGACAACTTCTGTTAGGCGACCCCCTTTTCAAAATAAAACACACAACCTAAAAATATGCCGACAGCGAGCTTCAATTCAGAGTTTGAAACCTGTCAAGTCGGCACTATCACTTGCGATAGAAGAACCACCTCAACGAGAGATGATCGAAGAGAAGAAGAAAATTGATGAAGAAGAGAAGACCGAGGCTCCTAAGGCTGGACTAGGGGCTGCTTATCCTAGGATAGTTGTTTCGGATTCGAGGAGAAATCCCTCGAACCTCCGACTCCGTATGATTATCTGCTTACTTCTTTGGGATCTTATAATGATAAGGGTGATGACGTTGGCTACGTTTTGACTGTTTCTAACACTTACGTAACTAGCGACAATCCGGACATCGAATTCGATACCAACGACAATTCTCAAATCATACACAATCTCGACGATCGCAATGACGAAGAAGACATCCATCAAGGAGGCTACGAGAGTTCAACGAGCAACGAATCTATCTCGCGAGTTTCGAGGAGCTCCAACTACAATAGAAGTTAGAGCCTTCGTACTCCGAGGCTAATCCGGAAGAACCCGTCATTCCGATTCAAGAGGAGACACTAGCAAGCTCAACACTAGATTCAGAAGAAATTACAGAAGTTAACTTAAGAAGTGGAAGAGTTCTACCTCCGAGAATGGGTCCAAAGGACAAAGGAAAGCAGGTGGTTGTTCAAGAAGAACCAACCCCGGCAGAAGAGATACCAATTCGGGAAGAAGCCGAGACACACGGAAGTAAAGTGGACTACAACATGCTAGCCCATCTTAGGAAACTACCGGCCAAACTTAGCATCTACGACGCTCTCATCTTATCAAAGGAGATGAGAGAAGCTTTGATCAAGGCCTTACTTGATCCGAAAATTTGCTTAGCTCAAATGACCGGAGATTCCTTTGATGAGGTTTGCTCGTTAAAGGAACAGTGAGGTGTCACCTTCACGGACAATGACCTATTACTTGGGATGCCGAGACCACAACCGACCGTTGTACATTTCGGCTTACAATCGGGAAGTTTACACTCTCCGTAGTATTGGTGGATCCAGGAGCATCAATCAATATAATGAGTCTTCGAACACTAAGCATATTTGAAAATTGATGCTCGCGAGCTCGAAGCCGACAAAATGTTATTAAGAGGATTCAACCGTAAAGGAGAAAGAGCCCTCGGATCCATAACACTACTAATGAAGACCAGCTGACTTAGCAAAGACAACCGCAAAATTTCACATAATTGATTCGAAACGTCGTTCAACACTCTACTAGAGCCGACCATGGATACATGAAAACAGGATGGTACCATCATCTCTACATCGATGGCATCAAATACTACGATGGAGGGGAACAAGTGCATCAAAGGTGACTTACAACCATTCTCCGTACATGAAATTGGAATCCATGAAGATGCAGCTTATTATGCACCTCCGAAGAAAACAATCTTCTCCGTAGATACCATAATAAATGAAGCGAAGAAAGTTCGGGACAACGAAGAACTCGAAGTTCTAGTCCAACAGCCACTCACCACTCCCTTACGGCGAGATGGTGAAGGTTTCTCCACAACTCGCATCCGAGGTCGAGGCCGGGGACGAGGTCGTGGTAGAGACGTTAGGACAGTTGGACAGAGGAAACCAGCCATCAATGTTGATTGGGAAGACAGTTCTGAAGAAGAAGAAGAAAAAGAAATCGAACAAGAAGCAGCGACAATAAGTCGGAAGAAGCCGTAATTCAAGATCTCTCTCGAAGATGAGAAGAATGAAGAATATAAATCGATGTACGAGAAGATTAACCACTATGTACATATTATGACCCTGACCCCGATCCATTCTAATAAGGTCGAGGGTATGGTGGTCAAAGAGGTACGTAGCGGCGGTACAAAGCCCATCAAATTCTACCGTGGTGCTCCTTCCTCCAAAACCGAAAATAATGTACACTCGAAGATGTCACTTCATCATAATTAATGGAATTACCTTTTCGAGTGGTACTCTCCCCGTGTTCAAAATTTAATTCGACGTGGTTTCTTACCTCGACAATGGACAAAAGGCTAATCACAACATTTTGAAAAATTATGGAATAACTCCGGTCGTCCACCCAATTCAAAGCATGGCCTCGGATTCGGCACGTAGGATCGACTGACGATACCGAATTTTGCTTGGTTGTCACTGCGAGTCTAATGAAGACCGCATGGAAGCTACGAAGAATTCAAGATTTACAAATTGGAGATGCTCCACCAGAATTCGAAGAAGAGATCAAATCTACAATATATGAGTTAACGGAAGTTAACTTAGGTACTAGCGAAGAGCCTAGATCTACCTTTGTTAGCTCCTTACTCGATAAAGAAGACTCCGAAGAAATAATCAAGTTATTAATGGAATTTAAAGACTGTTTTGCTTGGAGCTACGATGAGATGCCGTGATTAGCTCCGCAGGTCGCAATCCATAAGCTAGGAGTGGATCCAACTTCGTCCCGGCCGACAAGGTCCCGTAAGAATGCGTCTAGAAATCGAACAACAAGTCATACCGAAGTTAAAAAGCTAATAGTACGCCAAATTTGTCCGTGAATAACAATACCCAACTCAGCTAGCCAATGTAGTGCCGACGTAAAGAAGAATGGTCGATCGAATTTGTGTGGATTTCGCAGATTTAAATAAGGCATGTCCAAAGGATGAATTCCCTCTACCGATCCCGTAATTAATGATCGACATCGCTTCGACACATGAGATATTCTCATTCATGGATGGAGCTTTAGGATACAACCGCATAAAAATGGCTCCGGAAGATGAAAAGCTTACGACATTCGTAACGCCAATCGGAGTATATTGCTACACAAAGGATGCCATTTGATCGAAGAACGCAGGAGCAACATACCAGAGAGCGATGACAAGAATTTTTGATGATCTCATCCACAATCAAGTCGAATGCTACGTGGACGATGTGGTCATCAAAAGCAAAGTAAAGGACAACCACTTGTAGGATTTGAGAATTATTTTTGAACGATTAAGGCAATTTAACCTTAAGATAAATCCCTTAAAATGCGCCTTCGGCGTCACCTCCGGGAAATTCTTAGGATTCGTTGTCCAACATCGTGGAATTGAAATCGACCCGGAAAAGATTAAAGTTATCTTAGAAATGCCGCCTCCCAAAACCTTAAAACAACTACAATCTTTTCAAGGGAAGCCGGCATATCTTCGACGCTTTATCTCAAACTTGTCAAGTAGGTGTCACCTTTCTCGGCACTAGTTAAAAAGGACGCCAAATATATTTCGGGAAGAGAAATGCCGTAAGGCCTTCGAGGACATTAAGCAATATTTAATGACACCTCCCGTCTTAGCAGTCCCGAGCCTCAGTGTAGACCATTGATACTTTATACCGCGGCTTTAGACGACTCACTCGGATCCCTGTTAGCCCAGGTCAATGATGAGGGTAGATAAAATGCTCTTTACTACTTAAGCCGTCGTTTACTTCCGACGGAAATAAGGTATCCCGCAATTGAAAAGCATTGTTTGGCCTTGATCTTCGTCGCTCAAAAGCTCAAGCACTACATGCTTTCTCATAAGGTCAACCTGATCTCGAAATTTAATCCATTGCAATACTTGATGACCCATCCAACGCTTTCCGGCAGACTTGCCAGATGGTCAATGATATTATCGCAATTCGATATAACTTTCATGCCTCTTCATGCCGTAAAGGGACAAGTCCTACAGACTTCCTCGCAAGACACCCTTCGTCGGCAGAATCTCCTCTCAATGACGATCCGCCGGATGAACAAATAATGAATCTAGAAGACCCCGACGATCGACTTCGGGAATTATATTTCGACGGAACATCTTCAAAGACACAAAGACGAAGAATCGCAAGTGATAAGTGCCCATGAAGGCAGAATCGACTAATCTTTATAACACCGGAGCGGGGATGTTAAGATACTCCTACCACTCGACAGAGCCGTGTACAAATAACTAAGCGGAATACAAAGCCCTCATAACGAGACTCGGAATTATCTATTCAAATAGTGGATAACGGACATCAACATCTACGGATTCGTAGCTAATCATTCAACAGATCGCCGGACAGTACAGAATTTTAAAGCCAAGACTCCAGTATGCCATACAGTTGTTGGAACAAATTTTGAATGTGAAAATCTACAAAATTCCCAGAAAAGAAAATGTTTTAGCAGATGCGTTAGCTCGCCTTGCAAAAGAATTTGCCTGTTTGCAAGATGAGTCAGTAAAAGTGTCAGTTCACGGACGTCAGGTCCTATCACAGCTCGACATAGACACAATACAAAAATTAGAAGAAGAATCAATTGCAAGCAGTGACGTAAAAACACGTAAGATCATGGCATGACCATTAATAGACTACCCGCAAACAGGAAAACTACTGTGACGATAGGTCGCTAGCCCATCGATTAAGAAAAGAACTCGTCCTACGCATTAATAAACAACACGTTATACGTAAGGTCTTTCGATCAAATGCGGCTAAGGTGCCTAAGCGGGTCCGAGGCCCGTGAAATTGTTAAAGAGGTGCATTCAGGACTCGTGGCGCTCACCGCCGGGTCCGAAGATGAAAATGAAAATTAAAAGATTAGGGTACTACCGGCCCTCGATGTCGACCGACCGCATGAAAATCGCCAAGAGCCGTCACCAATGCCAAGTGCACGGAGTGGTTCTACACCAACCTCCAAATGTGCTACATCCGACAATTGCGCCGCGCCATTCGAATGTCGGGGCACAAATATAGTGGGTCCAATAGAACCACCATCTTCAAAAGGACATCGTTTCATTCTTGCGGCTACGGATTACTTTTCCAAGTGGGCAGAGGCGCTCCACTCGTGGAAGTGAAAGCACACCACGTGCTACGCTTTTAAAGAACCAAGTTGTCTACCGTTTCGGAGTGCCGCGCAGATCATCTCGTATAATCGGCCAGCATTCGAAGCACACAAATCAATAATTTTGTCAGAGACACGGAATCGACCTGCGATATTCAACAATTTACTACCCAAGAGCAAACGGCCCACCGAGGCTTTTAATAAAACTCTCGTTCAAATCTTAAAGAAAACCTTGGACGATAATAAGAGAAGTTGGCACGAGAAGTTATTAGAAGCCTTATGGCCTACCGGACAACCTTCGAACTCCTACTCAAGCTACACCTTACGCTCCGGTGTATGGGTCCGAGGCAGTTGTTACCTTTAGAGGTTCAGCCTTCCTTCACTCGTAATTGCAGTTGAAAACAAAATCACGACAGAAGAGAATGCTAAATTACGACTAGAAGAATTAGAAAGCCCGGAAGGGAAAAGACTTGCAATGGCAGCTGCAATTTAGAACTACATCAAGCTAAGATGGTTCAAGCCCATGACAGATCGGGTCGGCCCAAGAACCTTCAAAGTTGGTGACTTAGTTCTCGTTCTCAAGAGACCTATCCTCGCACACCGCAAGATAGGAGGAAAATTTGAACCCACTCGGAAGGGCCGTTCGTGGTTGAAGCAAGATACTCGTGAGGCTCCTACCGCCTAGTGAATTGCCAAGGAGAACGACATATGCTTCCGATCAATGGACGATACTTAAAAAAGTATTACTTTACCTGATGTTTCGAAGGAATGAATTCTTCATCCCTAAGAAGCATGGGCGAAGTAGTTACTTATGACTGGGTCCGAACCCAAAAATAATAAAAATGTGATAAAATAAATAAAATCATGATAATAAAATTTTCCTTGTTTTCTCTTCCATATCAAAATCTCTTTCCTGATCTTTTCCCACTTCATTCCTGTTAAATTTAAAAATACAAGAAGTAATAAAAAAAACTGTCTTTAATAAACATTTTCTTAATGTTCTTGTTCTTAAGATATAGCTCCTAATCCTTTTCCTTGTCTTTTCGCAGGAAATGTCAAACGAGCGGTTGGTCCCGAACTTTAGAAATGGCGTAAGCCTCGCACTCGACGAAAAGAGGGTGAAAGATGGAGCGATAATCGAGATCGACTCGGACTTCGCACCAGCGAGCCTACGAGACGAGGAAAGTGATCGGATCCCGCCGACCGAGAGGAACTTCCCACGTGACAATGATGAAAGTGGGTGGCCCAAGCCACCAATCCAAAGAAGAAGAAAAGGAAAACAAACACCGAAGAAGATAAGAAAATCAAGTCCGTAGTCGCTACGCAGAGGGCAGGCTTGTCGCCGCCACGCCCACGGAGATTCAGAAGTACGAAGAGCTACTCTCACAAGCAACTCAACGAAGAAATAAAAATCGCCGTATCCGCAAGATGTTAACTAAATTAGCCGCGGACCGCGCGACGAGGCTCGTTACAGCACGCGCACATACACTTCAAGGACACTGGTTCACCAGGTACCTGAAAGAAGGAGACCAGCTCCTAGCATGACAGAAGAGATCAGGGAAATCTCAAGAAGATTAGAAGAAAGAAGGCTACCACACCACCAGATAGAACCACCAGTAATGCATAACCTTATTGCAGAAGCAACCCCGGAGGATGTCCTGACGGACATCATCCCCGAGGAGCCGAGGTATGCAGGAGAACATGAAGGGATTGAGCCGTATATCCCACAATACGTCACTGTGCCCCGCCATTTGCGGCATTATTCCGGAATACGAGCCGGAAAGAATGCGTAATGTCGAGAAAAAACTTTCGAATACTTCGAGAGAATCGAGGCGAAGGATCAATATACTAGAAGGCCTCGAGCTACATACGGACGTGTTCTCGTAATACGAACAACAACAAATCGTGGACCGCATCCAGGATTTGAAAAGAATGGGCCTAGCAGGCCGCCTAAGAGAAAACACTTACTCGAACCCTGAGATGGATGCCGTGGAAAGGAAGAATTACAATACAATGCGGATGCCGCTACAACTTCGCGAAGACAGAAGGGAAACCCAACGGGAATACTCGTCATGGCTGTGTGGATCCAATGTCATTGGTCATCAAAAGAATGGTAAAAAGATTGATAACATGGAGGGTACCGCAGCTAGATTGCATACCCAACTACTCGCATTATTAACATCTACAAGCGTGGTGATCGCATACCCCAAGACATAGATCACCACGACTTTGTCAGAACTTTCTGCACAATTTCTTTTCTGAACTAGTGTAATATCATGTTCGGATCCGACCTCCGGATAGCGAGCCTGTGTGAGTTCCGAGGGCCGCAGAAGATACCATTACCGGTAGGTTCCGTCATGATACCGAAGGGCAACGGAGCGTAAGTCGCTAAACATTGCATACCGGGGTACCAGTGAAGCTGGATCTCGGCTACTTTCGAAGAATGGACGACAGGAAGACACCTTACCACTTCTAGCCGTACCCGGAGCTAGAGAGCCTCCGGCCTTACGAGCCGTGAGTTACATGGAAACTATCACACCTCCAACGTACATCCATACGGCATCCTCGCCAAGGATGGCTCGGAAGGTGATGTTATCGACCATGTACCTCACTATTCGTACATGGATTTCCGACAGCTTGCCTTTTTTGGATGGATCGACAAAGATCATACATAGTCCGTTTTGAATCTACATGGATTGTATGAGATGTATTCCAGACTGAGTTGTATGATGTATCTTCAACATGATTGGAATGAAAGTGACCATGTCACATTTTTGGCCTCCACCTCTTTTGTGCAAATTGACTGGGAAACACCATTAAAGTTAAATGAACTTCGAACAAAGAACAAAAAAGAAATAAAAAAAAAGAATAAAAGAAAACTTTCCTTAAAAATCTAAAAATGATGAACTCCAAATTCACATGAACATTAAATAAACGATAAAATAAATTTGAATCGTTAAAGGACAAACAAAATGAGCACAAATTTTAAATCAAATTCAAATTCAATCCTTCCAAATTTCAAATCAAATTTTAAATCAAATTCAAATTCAATCTTTCCAAATTTCAAATCAAATCTCAATCAAATTTAAACTCAACCTTCCAAATCTGAAATCCAATCCGTTCTATTCTCTCCCTTGTCTGGGATGGAAGCGGTTGATTCCATTGACACGGATCGAATCTGATGGCGAGGGATTATATCCAATCCAAACCAGTGACTTCCGATTAACTCTTTTGAACGGGGTATGTAACATCTACATATTCCCTCCTAATCTATTTCCTTCCATGAAAGTTTTTTACAACTTTCATGAAATTCTCGAAACACCAAAATTCCACACTTTTCAAATCAACACTACAAATCTTTGCAAAGTCAATGACTATTCAAATTCAAACTTTTGGGGTTGAGGATTTTACATCCGAGACTGCATTTCTTTAGGATCCTTTCCCTATTGCAATGAAATACATCAAAATCAAATTTTTGGGTTGAGGATTTTACATCCGAAACTGCATTGCTTTAGGATCATTTCCCTATTGCAATGAAATACATCAAAATCAAACTTTTGGGTCGAGGATTTTACATCCGAGACCGCATTTCTTTAGGATCCTTTCCTATCGCAATGAAATACATCAAAATCAAACTTTTGGGGTCGAGGATTTTACATCCGAGATCGTATTGCTTTAGGATCCTTTCCCTATCGCAATGAAATACATCAAAATTTAAACTTTTAGGTCGAGGATTTTACATCCGAGACCGTATCGCTTTAGGATCCTTTCCCTATCGTAATGAAATAAATCAAATCAAACTTTTGGGCCGAGGATTTTACATCCGAGACCGCATCGCTTTAGGATTATTTCCCTATCGCAATGAAATACATCAAATTCAAACTCTTGGAGTCGAGGATTTTACATCCGAGACCGCATCGCTTTAGGATTCTTTCCTTATCGCAATGAAATACATCAAATTCAAACTTTTGGGTCGAGGATTTTGCATCCGAGACCGCATCGCTTTAGGATTCTTTCCCTATTGCAATGAAATACATTAAATTCAAACTTTTGGGGTCGAGGATTTTACATCCGAGACCGCATCGCTTTAGGATCCTTTCCCTATCGCAATGAAATACATCAAATTCAAACTTTTGGGGTCGAGGATTTTACATCCGAGACCGCATCGCTTTAGGATCATTTCCCTATCGCAATGAAATACATCAAATTCAAACTTTTGGGTCGAGGATTTTACATCCAAGACCGCATCGTTTTAGGATCCTTTCCCTATTGCAATGAAATACATCAAATTCAAACTTTTGGGGCCGAGGATTTTACATCCGAGATCGCATCGCTTTAGGATTCTTTCCCTATCGCAATGAAATACATCAAATTCAAACTTTTGGGGTCGAGGATTTTACATCCAAGACTGCATTGCTTTAGGATTCTTTCCCTATCGCAATGAAATACATCAAATTCAAACTTTTGGGGTCGAGGATTTTACATCCGAGACCGCATTGCTTTAGGATTCTTTCCCTATCGCAATGAAATACATAAAAATTCAAACTTTTTGAGTTGAGGATTTTACATCCGAGACTGCATTGCCTTAGGATTCTTTCCCTATCGCAATGAAATACATCAAAATTCAAATTCTTGGAGTTGAGGATTTTACATCCGAAACTGCATTGCTTTAGGATCATTTCCCTATCGCAATGAAACACATCAAAATCAAACTCTTGAGGTTAAGGATTTTACATCCAATACCACATTGCTCTGAGATCTCTCCTCATTGTAATGGTTCAATCCAATCAATTCAATTTTCTTTCGAGGTTGAAGATGTTACATCTAAAACCACAAAATTCCAATTTTCATTTCAAGTTCAAATCCCTTCAAATTAATTATGACAAAACTTCAATCTAAATTAAAACTCCAAATTGAAATCTAAGCTCACACATCAAAACTTAAACTAAAACAAAATAAAATCTAAATTGAAATTCCCCCAGGTCATGTGATTTGGGATTCACCTCCTTTTCCTTTCCTCATCGAGAGTTCAGGGATCTCCAGTCTCAGAGATATACTTGACACTCCCCAGCGGAAACTCTTCTACTTTGTCCTAAGTTTGTCACTTGGACGACGTTTGTGTTGGTTTTGTTGATCTCTTCGGTCAACGCCAATATGCGCGGTGTGCTCCGTCAGCTCACCACACCTATTGGGGGTCCATTTGTCGACCTCATTTTTGATGAGGTCTTCTCTTCTTCTTTTTAGTACTTAGGATCTAGCCTTAGCTTTTCCTTCGACTATCTTAGAGGATTAGAATCGGGATCCACCACTTAGAAATTCAAACCACTTCTTAACTCCCTCGCAAACTCCACAAACTCGACCGTAGATCCCTAATCACCTGGAGGGTTGAAACCAAATGTGGAAGTTTAAAGGATGAGTTCCTATGTGACTCTTTCGCCTTAGATCGCCTCGGTGGCCTGGTCTGGTGAAGGGCTGACTTACACATACACTACATTTATACACTACACTTTCACACACCTCCTAAAACCACACCCATACCCAACTTGATTTCCTGACTCATGTAGGTAATCCACATGGATGGTCCTTAACCCCTAAGCCCTTGGCTAAGAGGGTTAGGAACAACATAGTGGATGCCTCAAATGAGTCCCTTCATGGCTCATGTGGGCTTGATATGGCTTCATGGCTCAACCAAAATGATTTTATTCCACTTACATTCACCCAATCTTCAATTTCCCAAATTTTCAATTTTTGACGCCCGGACCCTACACCCGCTTAACTCTACCCAAAACCCTTGAAACTACCCAAATTTCTCAAAAATTTCCAAATCACCCAAAATTCCTCAAAATCATTCCTAAACATTTCTCTCCACTCAAATTGATCATCCATAGCCAAAAATACCAAAAATTCCAAAAATACCTCCCAATACCCTCCAAATACCCAAAATACCCCTCTTGACCCAAAAATCAAAAAATTCAAAAAATTCCCAAACAATTCCAGAAAATCCCAAATATTCCCAATTTCATGTTGTTCAACTACACCATGGGCCAATTTTGTCAATTTACTCCACTTTTATCAAAACCCCCAATTTGGACCCATGACCCAAACCTAACCCAAACTCACCCAATTCAACTCCAATTAACTCCAAATCTTTTCTAAACCTTCCTTAACATCCCTACAAACAAAACCCTAACATGATTTGTCCAAAATTTAGACCCAAACCCCACTCAAATCTAACCCAAAGCTAAAAAGCCCAATTTTGACCTAAACCCAAACCTAACCCAAATAAGCCCAAACCCCAAAATCAAAACCCAACCAAAGCCAAAACCTCTTTGAAACACTCCCATAAACATTTCCTAACATTTATTTTACATCAATTTCAACCCTAGCCTAACATTGGCCCAAGCTAGCCCAATTTGACCTATATTGGCCCATTCACCAAAGAAGCCCAAATTCAACCCAATTCAAACCCAAGTCACTCCCAATTTGCTTCAAATCACTCATGACACATCTATGAACTAAACACAACATTTGTTTGGCCCAATCCTTTACAAAATTCCCATCTATAAATTTATTTTCAAACCAAAGGCCCACCTTCTTAAACCTTCCTAAAAGCCTAAATTTCATGTTAAAGCCCATATGACAAATTCTTCTCATCATACCCTTAATTAAAATCATCCCTAAGTTCAAATCAATCATCAAATGATTCCAAATTAAGCCCCATACAAATTCCCATCAAATTACCAAAATTTCTAAGATCCATTTTCATGAAATCGACCAAGCTTTTCCCCAAGCCAAAGACAAGCCATGAAGCCATGCATGAGCCCCATAGAGCCATGAGAGCCATGGAATCCACTTTCCACCTCACCAAACCATTAATGGTAAGAGAGAGGGTCTCTTTCTTAAACCCTTTTTAAGCCCTTTTTACCTTAAGCATGATACACTCTAAACCATGTTTAGCCACCTCACCATGGATGGGGACTTCACTACCACAATTCAGCTCGACCCAAATGATTCCCCTCACCCAAGGTCAAGCCTTGGATGGTGAACCAAGCACAAATACTTGGGTTGACCTAAACCAAGCCAAAATCACCCCTTTCCCATTCAATTTCAATTCACCACCTTTACACATGGAAACCATCAATTGAACTCACAGGAATCAAGCTCTGACCTCACTAACCCTGAAGGTGACCCATGCCTGCCGGCCAGCCGCCTGGGTCGCCGGAAAACACCATGGCCGAGACCTTGGGAGGAGCCAAACTTTGGAATTCCACCTCGCCGAGCCGCCCCATGCCCAATGGCCACCATGGCCGTTCTTCCCATGCCCGCAATAGCTCGATCCCAACCCTCGCCATCCCCGCGAGGCTCTCCAGCCCACCTCTATTTAAACCCGACCCCCTCACGGCCATGAGAGGAGAGTTGCACAAACCTTGTCGAAACTCGCCAAAATTGTTCCAAACCCTACTCCATACTTAGAGCAGCTTGATCCCCGGTGTCAATTTGCCCTAATCCCCACCGACGTAATCCAATTTCTCAACCGAAATTTCACCCAAAACCAGGACACTTTGCCACAGTGAGCCAATCCTCAAATTGATTGGTCCTACACCTTCACCGGACCAAGAGGAGAAGTTTCCCATCGAAAGCCCCATCTTCAAAGCCACCTAGCTTGCTCCAGCCCTCCAAGCTTTGTGATCGGCCGTGGTCACTTTCATAGCTAGAAATTCACTGCACCAGAGACTTCATCCGGAGCTTGCGGGATCCAATCGAAGGTGACACAACCCTCGCATCGAAGCCACACTTCTCTCGAGCAAAGGTATGGCCTCACTCTTCTTCCCGGGCTTCGAACATTATCCATTTTTATCGAGTCAATTTCATGCCACATAAACCGTATGGATGTGTTCGTCTTCTCGAGACGAATCCATGGAGCATAAGAACGTTAAATTTGGTCGAGTATCGAGCGAGATCTTAGTGCCAGAAGATGGACGCGTTCTCTGCGCAGGAGGCTTGGGGATGATGAACGGATGCCGTTCATTCAATACACACGCGGACGGACGGCTCAGATGGCGTCGGACCAGGAGATGATACGTGAACCGCGGGCCGCGTGGCACTGAGTCGGAAGGCGGTGTCGAATGGGGGCGCGCCGCGTGGCCGTTCGGAGATGCCGAGGATGACGGGCGCCGCGTGGATAAGTAGGAAATTAGGTTATTTTTCCTATTTATTTAATTACCGTAACTTGGAAAATCCATAACTTTGTGTAGGAAAATCGAAAAATAAAATAAAAATACCTTCTTGCTCGGTGAACGTGAGGAGAATAATGTGGAAAAGAAATCATTTAATTTCATTAAGTATTTTATTTTTAATGATTTATTTCCCTTCTGCATTCTTTTAATTCCCCATGCATATAGGAAATTCACCATGGCATGAGACCATAGGGCTTTTGAAGCCTCTGAGCTTGGGAATATTCCCTGAATTTTCCAAGGTCAGAGGCCATCCCTATGAGAAGTTATTGATTTTTCAAATTCATGTTATCGTTTTGAGTATTTTAAATCCAATAATTAGCATGTTGTAAAATAAATTCTAGGAAAATTTGGTGATGTCTCTTATGACCAGAGGACCCTAGGAAAAATAGGTTTTGGATTAGTTTATTTAAAATAATCGTAATTGGCTTAAACACCCAAAATAGCTCCTTAATTAATTAGAGCTAACCATACATCAAATTGACTTGAAATTAATTCTCCACTGACCTCTAGGATCAGAGGAATCCACCATAAAAATTTGAAGTCAATTGGACTTGGTTAGCCTTACTAAATGGGTTGATTAAGCCATTTAGTCAATTTGAATTTTAAAAATACATAACTTTCAAAATACTTTTCAAAAATTCACCAAATTAGTTTTAGAGCCTCTCTGATATCAGGGGAATTTAAGAAAATTAAAATTTCAATTTTCTAAAAAAGTTGATTTTTTGGTATTATTTTAATATTTTAATAATTAAAAAATAATAAAAATCATAAAAATAATAAAATTCACCAAAATGTCACATTTTGAATTTTAATCACTTGGGAACAAATCCCATATTTTTCTTAGGTCTATTTGGTGAGATATTAAATTTTAAAGCCCTAAGGTAATTTTAAAATTAAAAAATTATATATTTATAGTATTTCCACTAAACTAATTCTAATAAATCATAGAAAAATAAGAAAATTGTAAAACTTGATTCTCTGATTTCCTTGATATCAGAGAGATTTTTGAAAAATATAAATTTTATTTTTCAACCTTTACTTTATTTTTAAATTAATTAATACTCCAAAACTTAAAATAATTATAATAAAAATAATATAATTCAAAAAATCACAAAAATTAGTCCAAGTGGTCCTCTAGTCATTAGAAATGTCCCATAATTTTTTTAAGGACAGAAACTTTCCCTTGGTCATGTTATTAAATTTTTTTTGGAAATCCCTATTTTCTACCAAAAATAATTGTATAAATAAATTAAATACAGAAAAATCACATTTTCTCCTCTCATGTCTTTATTGGCATATAAGTGAAGTCACATAAAAATTTCAAGTTCATTTAAGCTCAATTTAGGGAGTTATGAAATTATTAAGCTTGAAGGGCAAAGTGGTAATTAAAATTTTAACCCTTAATTAAAACTTTAGGTTTAATAAAATTAACAAGTAAAATATTTGATCTTAATCTGATTTGGATGATTGAAATTTAAATAATTAAAGGGTAGAAACCTACTAAACAATTTGAAGATAATTAAAATAAAACTTAATTAAATAATTGATTAAATTTGGAAGAATAATAAAATTTGAATTATTAAATAGGGATATTATTAGGAAGAGATTTATTCTTTAATTTAAAGATCCCTAAATTAATCATCTCAATAATATTTAATTCCTAATTAAAATAATTCAAATTTAAGTTTTAAAATGTTAAAGGACTTAATCATTAAAATTAAATTAAAAGTTAAATTATCAAACTCTTTTTAAATTTTCAATTAAATTAAAATTAAAAATAAAATTAAACTAAAGATTATATTTAAATTAAATCAAACAAATTAAATAAAATTAAATCAATTAAATTAAATTAAATTAAATTAAATTAAATTAAAATAAAAAAAAATAAAAATCAAGTTAAAATTAAAATTAATTTAAATTAAATTAAATAAATTAAAAATTAAAACTAAATCAAAATTAAATTAAATTAAATTAAATTAAAACATATTAAATTAAATTAAATTAAATTAAAATTAAATTAAATTAAAATAAAATAAAAATCAAATAAAATCAAATAAAATTAAAATTAAAATAAAATTAAAATTAAAATTAAAATTAAAATTAAAAATCAAAATTAAATTAAAATTGAAGTTAAATTAAATTAAATTAAAGTTAAATTAAATTGAATTAAATAACATCACCTAAGACATAAAGAAATTAAATATAAAGCAACTTCAACACTATTCCAAATTTAAATCCGATAATCGAAATTACTAAATCACAAACCATTTGAACACCAATTTGCCCTCGAAAACTTTGGTTATCATAACTCCTAAACGTAACATTAAATGAAATGTTACTTCACTTATAGAATATTCAAATGTCCTAGTTCACTAAGCAAGATAACAAAACTCAATTTCTGACGATTAATTCATTTGTATAATTAAATTCATTTGACTTAAAACAATTCGGCAATATTGAAAAGATGTTTAAGATTCTTCTTAAGCACTTCCTCAATATGGTAGGATACTTACAAGAACAATTGAACTTAATTATTCTTTGATGAAGAAATTCGTTCTCAAACCAAAACACAAGAACCTAGACGTCATAGGAGATGACTAGCTATAGGAGTAGGACCTTGGTAGAAAACCATAACCCTTCCCTTAGCTTTACCTAGGAACTTGCTTAAATATTCTAATCGTGTTTTAAGTGCAACTTGGGATGACGGGAAGACCCTCCGGTGCACGCTTTTATTTTATCGCAATTTACATCATTGCAATTTCTTTAATCGCATCGCACTTACTTTTCTGCATGATAAACAATCTGTTGCATGAAAACCCACACCTTTAGGATAGTCCCTAAAACCGAAACCAAAACTAAATTAAAAGTCATTACAAGATAAAATTCACCGCCACAACATTTCAAAATATAAAACAACTCAAAATTTAATCACAAACAGAACACGAAACTACAATTACAACTAAATTAAAACGTCCTGTTGGATGATCGGGAATACCTCGGATGATGTAACCTACGTGTTGCTAACGGGTGTCGGCATATTTTTTAGGTTGTGTGTTATTTTAAAGGGGGGGTCGCCTAACGTGTCAGCTTCAGCGAATTTTTAATTTAATTAAAATAAATAATTTGAAAAGTAGTATTTGATTTTGAAAATAATTTTAAATTCGAAGGTTTTAAGATATGAGATTAAACCGATCTCACATCCCAAATAGTTTATATAAACGAGCACCGCACCACAAACCGTGTATCTATCCCTAAGGATAGTACTACACCGCTCGACGATGGGGCTCGATTAAATAAACTCGAAGATTTGTGACATCCGTTCGGTCCGCGAAACAATTTTATAAGCCGACAAAATTCCCCCGCTTAATATGAAAACATTAAACGAGGTTTATATTACTCGGGTTCTTCAAAATTCCCTATAAGGGCAAGCCCCTATAGTTAATTACATCTTAAGTGATGGGAATCACCTAAGAAAACTCTCGATAATAATCAATAATTCCGCTTCTCAAGGATTTCAAAGTTTAAGTTTTCAAGGGATCGAATTTTGGAATTTCAATAGGGAATGGATCAAGTTTGGAACATTTTGTTTTGTGAATCCAAAGGAAGAAAAGTAGGAGAAATCACAGATTCGAAGCGAACTTCGGTAATCCCCCGACTATCGTATTGTTTGGCTTGGATTTAGGAAAGTCTTAATATTTTTAAATGTTTTGATCTTGTCAATTTTAATTAATTAGGACTTATACTTATATGATAGAATCATACAAATAGCCTTGAAGATGTGAGGGTTTATGTCGTATCGGACGACTACCTCGGAATCCTAAAACCGGTTAGGGCTTAATTTACATGACCTGATCATGAAAATGCCTAACAAAGATTGAGGGTTTATGTCGCACTGTGCAAACTACCTCGAAGTCCTATGGCTCGGTTATTTAATTCTAGGAAAGTTTTGCTGAAGTAGACTCGAGTTTTCCCGATGACGATGGTCGTGCCGCCCACCATGCTCCGAGCTCCTTGTTGTCGCGAGGTTTAGTTTTAGAAATCATAAATCGTGGATGAGAAAAGTGTTTTGGTTTAGAGAAAATCTTAATTTCCAGGTGTTTTTTATGTTTTATTTAAAACAAATCTTAAAGTTGATTATAACGACACCGGTTAAGATCCCACGGCTCCATCCTTCCGCATCATTATTTTTATCGGATTCACTTAGTCCGCATGAATTTGCTAAACTCAACCGAATGAGTTCCACACTTTCATTTAGACCGTGGAAATCCCGTTAGCAACACGTAGGTTACATCATCCGAGGTATTCCCGATCATCCAACAGATGTTTTAATTTAGTTGTAATCGTAGTTTTGTGTTCTGTTTGTGATTAAATTTTCGAGTTGTTTTATATTTTGAAATGTTGTGGGCGTGAATTTTATCTTGCAATGACTTTTAACTTAATTTTGGTTTCAGCTTTAGGGACTATCCTAAAGGTGTGGGTTTTCATGCAACAGTTGTCTTATCATGCAAGAAAAGTAAAGTGCATTTCGCAATAATGTAAATCAGCAAGAAAGTAAATTGCAAGAAAGTAGATCGCAATAAAATAAAAGCGTACCCTGAGGGTCTTCCCGTCATCCCAAGCCGCACTTAAAACACAATTAGAATATTTAAGCATGTTCCTAGTAAAGCTAAGGGAAGGGTTATGGTTTTCTACCAAATTTCTAATCCTATAGCCTGAGTCATTTCCTATGACGTCTAGTGTTCTTGTGTTTTGTTTCAAGACGATTTTCTTCATCAAAGAACAATTAAATTCAATTGTTCTTATAAACATCCTATCATATCGAGAAAGTGTTTAAGAAGAATCTTAAACATCTTTTCAATATTGCTAGAATCGTTTTAAGTCCAAATGGATTCAATTACACAAATGAATTAATCGTCCAAGAATCTCAAGTTTTGTTATCTTGCTCGATGAACTAGGACATTCGAATATCCTATAGTGTGAAGTAACATTTCATTTAATATTCTCGTTTAGGAGTTATGATAACTAAAGCTTTCGAGGGTAAATCGGTGTTCAAATGGTTTCGATTTAGTTTAATTTCCATTAATGGGTTTAAATTTGGAATAGTGTTCAAGTTATTTTAGATTTATTTTGAATTCTTTATGTCTTTGGTGATGTTATATCTAATTCAATTTAATTTAATTTAATCGAGTTTTAATTTAATTTAATTCAATCGAGTTTCGATTTGATGTTAAATTAATTTAATTGATTTCGATTTAATTTTAATTCAATTTGATTTAATTTAATTTAATTTAATTTTAATTTAATTTAATTTAATTTAATTTTAATTTAATTTTAATTTAATTTTTAATTTAATTATTTAATTTAATTTAATTAATTTAATTTAATTTAATTTTAATTTAATTTAATTTATTTAATTAAATTTAATTTTAATTTAATTTTATTTAATTTAATTCAATTATTTAATTTAATTTAATTTATTTAATTTAATTTAATTTTAATTTAATTTAATTTAATTTAATTTATTTAATTTAATTTTTAATTTTAATTGAAATTTTCAAAAGGGTTTAATAATTAAGTCTTTTAATATTTTAAATTTGAGTTATCATTTTAATTAAGAATTGAATATTAATGAGATAATTAATTTAAGGATTTTTTAAATTAAAGAATAAATCTCTTCCTAATAATATCCCTATTTTAATAATTCCAATTTTATTATTCTTCCAAATTTAATCCATTATTTAATTAAAGTTTAATCATTTTAAAATTGCTTAATGGGTTTCTACCCTTTAATTATTTAAATTTCAATCATCCAAATCAGATTAAGACCAAATATTTTACTGGTTAATTTTTTTATTAAACCTAAAGTTTTAATTAAGGATTAAAATTTTAATTACTATTTTACCCTTTAAACTTAATAATTTCATAACTCACTAAATTGAACTCAAATAAACTTGAAATTTTTATGTGACTTCACTCATGTGTCAATAAAGACATGAGAGGAGAAAATGTGATTTTTCTGTATTTAATTTATTTATATAATTATGTTTGGTGGAAAATAGAGATTTTCAAAGAAAATTTAATAACATGACCAAGGGAAAGTTTCTGTCCTTAAGAAAATTAGGAGACATTCCTAATGACCAGAGAATCATTTGGACCAATTTTGGTGATTTTTTGAATTATATTATTTTTATTATAATTATTTTAAGTTTTGGAGTGTTAATTAATTTAAAAATAAAATAAATGTTGAAAAATGGATTTTATAATTTTCAAAAATCTCTCTGATATCAAGAAAACCAGAGAAGCAAATTTTGCAATTTTCTGATTTTTCTATAATTTATTATAATTATTTTAGTGAAAATGCTAGAAAATACATTTTTTTAATTTTAAAATTACCCTAGGGCTTTAAAATTTAATATCTCACTAAATAGACCTAAGAAAAATGTGAGATTTGTCCCTATGTGATTAAAATTCAAAATGTGATATTTTGGTGAATTTTATTATTTTTGTGATTTTTATTATTTTTTAATTATTAAAAATATTAAAATATTATTAAAAATCAACTTTTTTAGAAAATTGAAATTTTAATTTTCTTAGGTTCCCCTGATATCAGAGAGGCTCCAAAACCAATTTGGTGAATTTTTGAAAGGTATTTTAAAAGTTATGAATTTTTAAAGTTTAAAATGACTAAGTGGCTTAATCAACCCAATTAGTGGGGCTAACCAAGTCCAATTGACCTCAAATTTTTATGGTAGATTCCTCTGATCCTAAAGGTTAGTGGAGAATTGATTTCAAGTCAATTTGATGCATGGTTAACTCTAATTAATTAGAGACCTATTTTGGGTGTTTAAGCCAATTAGGGTTGTTTTAAATGAACTAAGTCAAAACCTATTTTTCCTAAGGTTCTCTGGTCATAAGAAACATCACCAAATTTTCCTAGAATTTATTTCACAACATGCTATTTATTAAAATTAAAATACTCAAAACATCAAAATGAATTAAAAAATCAATAACTTTTCATAGGGATGGCCTCTGACTTTGGAAAATTCAGGGAATGTTCCCAAATTCAGAGGCTTCAAAAGCCCTATGGTCTCATGCCATGGTGAATTGTATGCATGCATGGAGAATTAAAATAATGCAGAGAGTAAATAAATTATAAAAAATAAAATACTTGATGAAATTAAATGATTTCTTTTCCACATTATTCTCCTCCGTTCACCGAGCAAGCAGGGTATTTTTATTTTATTTTTTCGATTTTTCTACACAGAGATATGAATTTTGAAGTTTAGGGAATTAAATAAAAAGAAAAATATCCTAATTTTCTATTTATCCACGCGGCGCCGCGTCAACCTCGGGCAGCTCCGAACGCACACGCATCGCGCTCCCATTCGACGCCGCCACCCGAGTCGCCAGCCGGCCCCGCGGTTCTCGTACCGTCTCCCGGTCCGACGCCATCCGAGCCGTTCGTCCGCGCGTGTATCGAATGGACGGCATCCGTTCATCGTCCCCGAGCGTCCTCACCCGAGAGCCGTCCACACTAAATCCCTAAGATCTCACTCGATACTCAATGGATTTTCATGTTCTTATGCTCTACGGATTCGTCTTCAAGAGACGAACACATCTATACGGTTAACATGCATCGAAACTAAGGCATTTAAAATGGAGAATCTCCGAAGCTCGGGATGAAGAATTAGCTCATACCTTTGCTCGGAGAAGTGTGGCTTCAATTCGAGAGTTGTTGCACCTTCGATTGGATCCCAGCAAGCTCCGCATGAAGTCTCGCCGGTCCCGTGAATTTTCCTGGATGTGATTTCGACCAAGCTCGATCACAAAGCTTGGAGGCCGGAGCAACCGGGTGGCCCGGAGATGGGGCTTTGATCGGTGGACACCTTCCTTGGTCCGGTGAAGGTGTAGAACCAATCAATTTGGGAATTGGCTCACCGTGGAGAAGTGTCCCGGTTTTGGGTGGAATTTCAACTCGAAATCGAGCTCGCAGAGGAGAAATGGCAGGGGATCTCACTCGGGAATCAAGTGCTCGTGTATGGGGAGGAGTCCGGAACAATTTTGGCAGTAGTTTTGGCAAGGTTTGTGCTTAGCTCCTCTCATGGCCGAGAGGGGTGGAGTTTAAATAGGAGAGGGTGGAGGGCCTCCGTGGGGAGTTAGGGCTTGGGATCACCGCTCCGGTGAGGAGAAGAACAGCCATGATGGCCACTAGGCATGGGGCAGCTCAACAAGGGAGAATTTCAATGTCGGCTCACATGCGAGCTCTCGGCCATGGTGTTTTCCGGCGATCCAGGCGGCCGGCCGAGCAGCATGGGTCACCATCTCGACCGGGGAGGTCGTGGCTCGGCAATGGTGAAGTCAATCGGGCTTGGACATGTGTAAAGTGTTCGAATTAAAATGGAATGGGGAGGGGGTCATTTTGGCCTTAATTTGGTCAACCCATTGATTTGGGTTGGGTGCACCTCCCCATGGCCTCGATTTTGGGCCGAGAGGATCGACTGGGTCGCCCAAGGGAGAGTGGTGTGGTCTCCATCCATGATGAGGCGGCTAAGCATGGTTTAGTGTGTGACATGCTTAAGGTAAAAAAAGGGTTAAGGAGGATTAGGAAAGGGGCCCCTCCTTTTGCCATTAATGGCTTGATCACATGTCAAGCCTTCCATGGCTTCATGTGGCTTGTCCATGGCTTGCATGGCTCACCTTTGGCTTCGGGAAAAGGTTTGGTCAATTTCATGAAAATGGGTTTTAAGAATTTTTGGTAATTTGATGGAAATTTGTATGAAACTTGATTTGGAATAATTTGATGGTGAATTTAGGACTTAGGTAATGGATTTAATTAAGTGGATGACAAATGGAGATGTCAAGTGGGCTTTAGGGTAGATTTTGGGCCTTTGGATGTGGTGAAGTGGGCTTTTAGGAAAGTTTAAGGGAAATGGGCTTTTGATTTTAGGATGGGTATTTGGATAAAAATTTTGTGAAGAACTTTGTCAAATAAATGTCATAATTGGTTTAGGGATGTTCTATGAAGGGCTTGGAGTCAATTTGGTGTGATTTGGAGTTGAATTGGTTCGAATTCGGGTTTATTTGGTAAGTGGGCCTATGTAGGTCCAAGTGGGCCAAGTTGGGCTAATGTTGGGCTAGAGTTGAAATTGATGTAAAATCAATGTTGAGAAATTTTTATGGGGTGTTTCAAAGAGGTTTTGGCTTTGGTTGGGCTTTGATTTTGGGGTTCGGGCTCATTTGTGTTAGGTTCGGGTTTAGGTCAAAAATGGGCCTTTTAACCTCGGGTTGAGTTTGAGTGGGGTTTGGGTCTAAATTTTGGGCAAATAATGTTAGTATTTTGTTTTTGGGAATGTTAAGGAAGATTTAGAAAAGATTTGGGGTTAATTGGAATTGAGTTGGGTGAGTTTGGGTTAGGTTTAGGTCATGGGTCCAAATTGGGCTTTAAGGCCAAAAGTGAGATTGGATCCAAATATCAATCAAATTTGGCTTGGTTTTGGTCTAAATTGGTATTGGGGATGTTGAATTGAAGTTTAGAATTGAATTGGACCAAAATTGGGGTCAATTGGGTAGGTTTGGTTTGACATTGGGTTCACTTAGGGTTAAAATGGGTCAAATTGGGGGTTTTGACAAAAGTAGGGTAAATTGACAAAATTGGCCCATGGTGTAGTTGGACAAAATGAAATTGGGAATATTTGGGATTTTCTGGAATTTTCTGGGAATTTTCTGAATTTTTGGATTTTTAAGCCAAGAGGGGTATTTTGGGTATTTGGAGGGTATCGGGAGGTATTTTTGGAATTTTTGGTATTTTTGGGTATGGATGATCAGTTTAAGTGATGTGGAAATGTTTGGGAATGATTTTGGAGAATTTTGGGTAATTTGGAAATTTTTGAGAAATTTGGGTAATTTTAAGGGTTTTGGGTAGTTTAGTAGGTGTAGGGTCCCGGGGTCAAAAATTGAAAATTTGGGAAATTGAAGATTGGGTGAATTTGAGTGGAGTGAAATCATTTTGGTTGAGCCATGAAGCCATATCAAGCCCACATGAGCCATGAAGGGACTCACTTGAGGCATTCACTATGTTGTTCCTAACCCTCTTAGCCAAGGGCTTAGGGGTTAAGGACCATCCATGCGGATCACCTACATGAGTCGGAGGTCAAGTTAGGTATGGGTGTGGTTTTATGAGGTATGTGGAAGTGTAGTGTGTAGGTGTAGTGTATAAGTGTGGTGTGTGTAAGTCAGCCCCTTCACTCGACCGAGCCACCTGTAAGCGGCCCTAAGTGCCAAAGAGTCCCATATGAACTCATCCTTTAAACTTCCACATTTGATTTCAACCCTCTAGGTGATTAGGGGTCTACAATCAAGTTTGTGGAGTTTGCAGGAGTTAAGAAGTGGTTTGAATTTCTAAAATGTGGGTCCCAATTCTAGTTCTCTAAGATAGTCAAAGGAAAAACCTAAGGCTAGATCCTAAGTACTAAAGAGAAGAAGAGAAGACCTCATCAAAAATGAGGTCAACAAATGGACCCCCAATAGGTGTGGTGAGCCGACGGGCACACCGCGCGTATCGGCGTTGACCGAAACGATCAACAAAACCAACACAAACATCCAAGTGACAAACTTAGGATGAAATAGAGGAGTTTTCGCTGGGAGTAGCAAGTATATCTCCGAAACCGGAGATTCCCGAACTCTTCGTCGGGAAAGGAAAAGGAGGTAAACTCCAAATCACATGACTCGGGGGAATTTCGATTTAGATTTTATTTTGTCTCAATTTAAGTTTTGATGTGTGAGTTTAGATTTCAATTCGGAGTTTCAATTTAGATTGAGTTCGTCAAAATTAATTCGAAGGATTCGATTTGAAATGAAAATTGGAATTCGAGGTTTTAGATGTAACATCTTCAATCTCGAAAGAAAATCGAATCGATTAGATTGAATCATTGCGATGAGAAGAGATCTCGTAGCAATGCGAGTATTGGATGTAAAATCCTTAACCTCAAGAGTTTGATTTTGATGTATTTCATCGCAATAGGGAAAGAATCCTAAAGCAATGCAGTCTCGGATGTAAATCCTCAACCCAAAAGTTTGAATTTGATGTATTTCAGTGCAATAGGAAAGAATCCTAAAGCAGTGCAGTCTTGGATATAAAATCCTCGACCCAAAAGTTTGAATTTGATGTACTTCAGTGCAATAGGAAAGAATCCTAAAGCAAGGCAGTCTTGGATGTAAAATCCTCGACCCAAAAGTTCGAATTTGATGTATTTCGATGCATTAGGAAAGAATCCTAAAGCAGAGTGCAATTCTGATATAAATCCTCAACCCAAAAGTTCGAATTTTGATGTATTTCGAGTGCAATAGGAAGAATCCTAGCAAAGTGCGATCTTGGATATAAAATCCTCGACTCAAAAGTTCGAATTTGATGTATTTCGAAGTGCAACAGAAAGAATCCTAAAGTGAAGGTACTTGGATGTAAAATCCTCGACCCAAAAGTTCGAATTTGATGTATTTCAGAGGCAATAGGAAAGAATCCTAAAACAAGGCAATTCTGATATAAAATCCTCGACCCAAAAGTTCGAATTCGATGTATTTCAAAGGCAATAGGAAAAGAATCCTAAAGCGAATGCAGTCTTGGATATAAAATCCTCGACCCAAAAGGTTGAATTTGATGTATTTCAGTGCAATAGGGAAGAATCCTAAAGAAAGGCAATCTTGGATGTAAAATCCTCGACCCAAAAGTTCGAATTTGATGTATTTCAAAGGCAACAGGAAAAGAATCCTAAAGCAAGGCAGATCTTGGATATAAAATCCTCGACCCAAAAGGTCGAATTCGATGTATTTCGATGCAATAGGAAAGAATCCTAAAGCAATGCGACTTGGATATAAAATCCTCGACCCAAAAGTTCGAATTTGATGTATTTCAGTGCAATAGAAAGAATCCTAAAGCGAAGGCTATCTTGGATGTAAAATCCTAGACCCAAAAGTTTGAATTTGATGTATTTCAAGGCAACAGGAAAGAATCCTAAAGCAATGCAGTACTTGGATGTAAAATCCTCGACCCAAAAGTTTGAATTTGATGTACTTCAAAGGCAATAGGAAAAGAATCTTAAAGCAATGCAGTCTCTGGATTTAAAATCCTCGACCCAAAAGGTTCGAATTTGATGTATTTCAAGTGCAACAGAAAGAATCCTAAAGCAAGTGCAACTTGGATGTAAAATCCTCGACCCAAAAGGTTTGAATTTGATGTATTTCAAGGCAATAGAAAAGAATCCTAAAGCAATAGGTACTTGGATGTAAAATCCTCGACCCAAAAGTTCGAATTTGATGTATTTCAAGTGCAATAGGGAAGAATCCTAAAGCAATAGGCCTTGGATGTAAAATCCTCGACCCAAAAGTTCGAATTTGATGTATTTCAGAGGCAATAGGAAAAGAATCCTAAAGCAATGAAGTCTTGGATATAAAATCCTCGATCCAAAAGTTCGAATTTGATGTATTTCAGTGCAATAGAAAGAATCCTAAAAGCAAGGTATTGGATGTAAAATCCTCGACCCAAAAGTTCGAATTTGATGTATTTCAAAGGCAATAGGGAAGAATCCTAAAGCAGTGCGATCTTGATGTAAAATCCTCGACCCAAAAGTTCGAATTTGATGTATTTCAATGCAATAGAAAAGAATCCTAAAGCAAGGCAATCTTGGATATAAAATCCTCGACCCAAAAGTTCGAATTTGATGTATTTCAGTGCAACAGGAAAGAATCCTAAAGGTGCGAGTCTTGGATGTAAAATCCTCGACCCAAAAGTTCGAATTTGATGTATTTCAAGGCAACAGGGAAGAATCCTAAAGCAAAGGCGATCTTGGATGTAAAATCCTCGACCCAAAAGTTTGAATTTGATGTATTTCAGTGCAATAGGAAAGAATCCTAAAGCAGTGCAGTCTTGGATATAAAATCCTCGACCCAAAAGTTTAAATTTGATTGATATTTGATTCGAGATCTGGAAGAAATTGAATTTGAATTTGATTGAGACTGGATTTGGAATCTGGAAAGATTGAATTTGGAAATTTGGAAGGATGAGTTTGAACTCGATCGAAATTTGATTTAAGATTTGATTTGAAATTTGGAAGATCAAATTTGAAACTCGATCGGGAGTGGATTCGGAATTTGATTGAGAATTTGATTTGTGATTTGAAAAGATTGAAATTTGATTCGGAATTTGGAAAGATTGAATTTGAAATTTGATTTGAAATTTGGAAGGATGGAATTTGAGATTTGTGTTGATTTCGTTTATCTTTTAATGATTCAAATTTTATTTTATCGTTCATTTAATGTTCACGTGAATTTGGTGTTCGTCATTTTTAGATTTTTAAAGAAAGTTTTCTTTTATTCTCTTTTTTTTATTTCTTTTCTGTTCTTTGTTCGAAGTTCATTTAACTTTAATGGCGTTTCCTAATCAATTTGCACAAAAGAGGTGAAGGCCAAAAACGTGACATGGTAACTTTCATTCCAATCATGTTGAAAATACATCATACAACTCGATCTCGGAATACATTTCATACAATCCATGTAGACTCAAAACGGATCGTGTATGATCTTTGTTGGTCCATCAAAAGAAGCATTTGTCAAAAAAATCCATGTCCGAATAAGTGGGGTACATGGTTAATAACATCACCTTCCAAGCCATCCTCGGCAAGGATGCCGACTGGATGTACGTTGGAGGTGTGATATTTCCCATGTAACTCACGACTCGTAAGGCCGGAGGTTCTCTAGCTCGGGTCCGGTTGGAAATGGTAAGGTATCTTCGTCGTCGTCCATTCTCCCGAAAGTAACCGAGATCCGCTCCACCGGCACTCCCGGTATGCAATGCTTAGCGATATCCGCTCCGTCGCCCTTCGCATCATGACGGAACCCACCGGTAAAGGTATCTTTACCGGCCCTCGGAACTCACCCGGGCTCGCTATCCGGAGGTCGATCCGAACATGATGTCACACTCGTTCAAGAAAGAGATCGTGCAGTAAAGGTCCGACGAAGTCGTGGTGATCTATATGTGGGGGTATGCACTACCCCGTTTGTAAATGTTGATAATGCAGCTATTGGGTATGCAATCCGCTGCGCACCCTCCATGTTATCAATCTTTTTACCATTCTCCCGATGACTAATGGCATCGGATCTACTTGCCCATGACGGAGTATCCCCGGTGGGTTTCCTTTCGTCTTCGGCAAAGTTGTAGCAACATCCGCATTGTATTGTGATTCTTCCTTTCCCCGGCATCCATCTCCGGGGTTCCAAGTATGTGTTTTCCCTTAGGCGGCCTCGCTCGGCCCATTCTTTTCGTGTCCCGGATACAATCCACGATTTTCTCGTTGTTCATACTCCGAGAATACGCTCGGCATGTAGCTCGAGGCCCTCTAGTATGTCGATCCTTCTTCCTTTAATTCTCTCGAAGTATTCGAAAGTTTTCTTTTCAACATTTTGCATTCTCTCCAGCTCGTATTCCGGAATGATCTGCAGATGGTGAGGCCTTGTGACATATTGTGGGATATATGGTTTAATCCCTTCATTTTCCCCTGCATACCTCGGCTCCTCAGGGACGATGCCTGTCGGGACATCCCCCGGGGCTGCTTCGCAACAAGGTCATGCATTATTGGTGGTTCTATCCGGTGGCGTGGTAGCCTTCTTTCTTCCGATCTTCCGGGGATTTCCCCGGTTCTTTCGTTATTCCTAGAGCCGGCCTCCTTTCTTCGAGCTCCCGGTGAACCGGTGTCCTCGAAATGTGTGTGCCGGCATTGGCAATTGTCTCGTCGCGCCGGTCCGCGCCTAGTTTTGTTAACATCTTATGGATACGGCGATTCTTATTTCTTCGTTGCGCTGGCCGCGAGAGTAGCCCTTCGAACTTCTGAATCTCTCGCGGGCGTGGCGCCGACGAGCTCGCCCTCCGCCGTAGCAACTACGGACTTCATTTTCTTATCTTCTTCGGTGTTTGCCTTTCTTTTCTTGCTATCGGATTGGTGGCTTGGGCCACCCACTTTCATCACCTGTCCGCCCGGCAGCTTCTTCTCGGTCAATCGGGACCCGGCCACTTTCTTCGTACCGTAGGCTCCGCCGGTGCGAAATCCGAGTCAATCTCGATTATCGCTCCATCTTTCACCCTCTTTTCATCGAGTGCAAGGCTTACGTCATTCTTAAAGTTCGTGACCAACCGCCAGCTTCGACATTTCCCCGCGAAAAGACAAGGAAAAGGATCGTGGGCCGTACTAAGAACAAGAACATTAAGAAAATGTTTATTAAAGATACATTTTTTTATATATATTTTTTTATTTTCAAATTTAACAGGAATGAAGTAGGATAAGATCAGGGAAGAGATTTTGATTTGGAAAAGAAAACGAGGAAAACATATTATCATGAATTTATTTATTTTAGCACATTTTATTATTTTTTGGGTTCGGACCCAATCATAAGTAATTACTTCGCCCGTGTTTCTTAGGGGTGAAGAATTCATTCCTTCAAAACATCATGTAGCGTAATACTTTTTCAAGTATCGTCCGTTGATCGGAAGCATATGTCGTTCTCCCCGGCAATTCACTAGCCGGTAGGAACCTCCCGAGTATACTCGCTTCAACCACAAACCGGTCCTTCCTAAGTGGGTTCAAATTTTCCTCCTATCTTGCGGTGTAAAAGAATAGGTCTCTTGAGAACGAGAACCGAGTCACCAACTTTCAAGGTTCTCGGGCGACCAACTTGTCATGGGCTTGAACCATCTTAGCTTGGTATAGTTCTAAATTATGTTGCGCTGCAAGTCTTTTCCCTTCCAAGCTTTCTAATTCTTCTAGTCGTAATTTGGCGTTCTCTTCCATCGTGATCTTATTCGCAACTGCAATTCTGAGTGAAGGAAGCTGAACCTCTAATGGTAACACTGCCTCGGACCCATACACCGGAGCGTAAGGTGTAGCTTCGAGTAGGAGTTCGAAGGTCGTCCGGTAGGCCCATAAGGCTTCTAACAATTTCTCATGCCAATTTCTCTTATTATCGTCCAAGGTTTTCTTTAAGATTTGAACGAGAGTTTTATTAAAAGCCTCGACGAGACCGTTTGCTCTCGGGTAGTAAATTGTCGAGTATCGCCGCCGATTCCGTGTCTCCCGACAAAATTGTTGATTTGCGTGCTTCGAATGCCGACCCATTATCCGAGATGATCCCGCGCGGCACTCCGAAACGGTAGACAACTTGGTTCTCGAAAACCGTAGCACGTGGTGTGCTTTCACTTCTCTAAGTGGAACTCGCTCGCCCACTCGGAAAAGTAATCCGTAGCCGCAAGAATGAAGCGATGTCCTTTCGAAGATGGTGGTTCTATCGGACCCACTATATCCGTGCCCCAACATTCAAATGGCCACGACGCAATTGTCGGGTGCAGCAGACATTCGGAGGTTGGTGTAGAACCACTCCGTGCACTCGGCATTGGTGACGCTCTCGGCGATTTTCATGCGAATCGGTCATCATCGAGGGCCGTAGTACCCTAGTCTTTTAATTTTCATTTTCAACTTCTGGACCCGACCGGTGAGCGCCACGGAGTCCCGAATGCACCTCTTTAACAATTTCACGGGCCTCGGACCCGCTAGGCACCTTAGCCACATTCGATCAAAAGACCTTCCGTATAATGTGTTGTTTATTAATGCGTAGACGTAGTTCTTTTCTTGATCCGATGGGCCAGCGACCTATCGTCCGGTAGCTTTCCGTTTGCGAGTAGTTCATCAATGGCCGTCGCCAATCTTCTCGTGTTTTCCGTCACCGCTCGCAACCGCTTCTTTTTCTTTTCTCGATTTGTATATTGTGTCTATGTCGAGCCGTGATAGGACCCGACGTCCGTGAACCGACACTTCCACGATTCATCTCGCAAACAGGCAAATTCTTTTGCGAGACGGGCTAAAGCATCCGCTAAAGCATTTTCTTTTCTGGGAATTTTGTAGATTGTCACATTTGGAATCGTTCCAACAATCGTATGGCATACCGAAAGTATTGTTCGAGTCTTGGTTTAAAAATTTTGTATTGTCCTAGTGATCCGCTCGAATGATTAACCGTGAATCCCCGTAGATGTTGATGTCCGTTATCCCCATTCGAATAGTTAATTCCGAATCCCGTTATGAGGGCTTCGTATTCCGCTTCGTTGTTCGTACATGGTTCCGTCAAGTGGTAGGAATATCTTAACATCCCCCGCTCCGGCGTTATAAAGATTAGCCCGATTCCCCGCCTTACCGGCACTATCACTTGCGATTCTTCGTCTTTGTGTGCCGAAGATGCTCCGTCGAAATATAATTCCCAACGTCGATCATCAAGGTCTTCTAGGTTCATTATTTGTTCATCCGGCAAATCATCATCGAGAGGAGATTCCGTCCGCAAAGGGTGTGTCGCGAGAAAGTCCGCTAAGGCTTGTCCCTTTACGAGCACGCAGGGGCACGAAAGTTATATCGAATTGCAATAATATCATCGACCATCCGGCAAGTCCGCCGGAAAGTGTCGGACGAGTCATCAAGTATCGCAATGGATTAAACTTCGAGATCAGGTCGACCTTATGAGAAAGCATGTAGTGTCCGAGCTTTTGAGCGGCGAAGATCGGGGCCAAACAATGCTTTTCAATTGCGGGATACCTTACTTCCGTCGTGAAGTAAACGACGGCTTAAGTAAGTAAAGAGCATTTTCTTTACCCTCATCATCGACCCGGCTAACGGGGCTCCGAGAGAGTCGTCTAAAGCCGCGGTGTAAAGTATCGACGGTCTACCCGAGACTCGGTGTCGCTAAGATAGGAGGTGTCATTAAATATTGTTTAATGTCTTCGAAGGCCTTCTCGGCATTTCTCTTCCCAAATAAATTTGGCTTCCTTTTTAACTAGTGCCGAGAAAGGCCGACACCTACTCCGACGTGCTCGAGATAAAGCGTCGAAGATATGCCAGCTTCCTCGAAAAGATCATAATTGTTTTAAGGTTTTGGGAGGCGGCATTTCTAAGATAGCCTTTAATCTTCTCCGGTCGATTTCAATTCCACGATGTCGGACAACGAATCCTAAGAATTTCCCGGAGGTGACCCCGAAGGCGCATTTTAAGGGATTCATCTTAAGGTTAAATTGTCTTAATCGTTCGAAAACAATTCTCAAATCATACAAAGTGGTTTTCCTTTACTTTGCTTTTGATGACCACATCGTCCATGTAGCATTCGACTCGATTGTGGATGAGATCGTCAAAAATTCTTGTCATTGCTCTCCGGTAGGTTGCTCCTGCGTTCTTCGGTCCGAATGGCATCATCGTGTAGCAAAATACTCCGATCGGCGTTCCGAATGCCGTAAGCTTTTCGTCTTCCGGAGCCATTTTTATCCGGTTGTATCCTCGAAGATCCATCCATGAATGAAAATATTTCATGTGTCGAAGCAATGTCGATCATTAATTCCGGGATCGGTAGAGGAATTCATCTTTTGGACATGCCTCGTTTAAATCTTCGAAGTCCACACGCATTCCGATCCGACCATTCTTCTTTCCGACCGGCACTACATCAGTCGACCAAGTCGGGTATTGTTCTTCACTGGACAAATTTAGCGTCTATTAGCTTTTTAACTTCGACTACGACTTGTTGTTCGATTTCTAGACGCATTCTTCTCGGGACCTCGTCCGATCGGGACAGAGTAGGATCCACTCCTAGCTTATGGACCGCAACGTCCGGAGCTAATCCCGGCATCTCGTCATAGTTCCAAGCAAAACAAGCCTTTAAATTCCATTAATAACTCGATTATTTCTTCTGAGTCTTCTTTATCGAGTAAGGAGCTAACAAAGGTAGGTCTAGGCTCTTCGCTAGTACCTAAGTTAACTTCCGTTAACTCATCTATCGTAGATTTAATTTCTTCTTCGAATTCCGTGGAGCGTCTCCACTTTGCAAATCTTCGAGTTCGTCCGTAGTTTCCATGCAGCTTTCAACGGACTTGCAAGTGACAACCAAGCAAAATTCAGCATCGTCAACCGACCCTATCGTGCCGAATCCGAGTCCATACTTTGAATCGGGTGGACGACCGGAGTTATTCCATAATTTTTCAAAATGTTGTGATTGGCCTCTTGTCCATTGTCGAGGTAAGAAACCACGTTGAATTAAATTTTGAACACAGGGAGAGTACCACTCAAAAGGTAATTCCATTAATTCGATGAAGTGACATCTTCGAATTGTACATTATTTTCGCTTTGGAGGAAGAAGCCCCACGGTAGAATTTGATTCGCTTCGCACCGCCGCTATGTACCCTTCGACCACCATACCCTCGATCTTATTAGAATGGATCGGGGTTAGGGTCATGAGTATGTACGTAGTGGTTAATCTTCTCGTACATCGATTTATATTCTTCGTTCTTTTCATCTTCGAGAGAGATCTTGAATTGCGGCTTCTTTCGACTTATTGTTGCCGCTTCTTGCTCGATTTCCTTTTCTTCTTCGTAACTATCATTCCAATCAACATTGATGGCCGGTTTCCTCCGTCCAATCGTCCTAGTGTCTCTACCACGACCTCGTCCCCGGCCTCGACCTCGAATGCGAGTTGTGGAGAAACCTTCACCATCTCGCCGGAAGGGAGTGGTGAGTGACTCGTTGGACTAGAACTTCAAGTTCTTCGTTGTCCCGAACTTTCTTTGCTTCATTTGTTACGGTATCTCCGGAGAAGATCGTTTTCTTTGGCGGTGCATAATAAGTCGCATCTTCATGGATTCCAATCTCATGTACGTGAGAATGGTTGCAAGTCACCTTTGATGCACTGTTCCCCTCCATCATAGTATTTGATGCACTGGTGCAGAGATGATGGTACCATCCTGTTTTCATGTATCCATGGTCGGCCCAGTAAAGCGTTGAATGACGTTTCTGAATCGATTATATGAAATTTCGCGGTTGTCTTTGTTAAGTCACCGGTCTTCATCAGTAGCGTTATTGACCCGAGGGCTCTTTCTCCTTTCTGGTTGAATCCTCTTAATAACATTTTGTCTGCTTCGAGCTCACGAGCATCAATTTCCAAGTATGCTAGTGTTCGAAGACTCATTATGTTAATTGATGCTCCCGGATCCACCAATACTCCGGAGAGCGTAAACTTCCCAATTAGTAATCGAAATGTACAACGGTCGGTTGTGATCTCGCCGTCCCAAGTAGTAGGTCATTGTCCGTGAAGGTAACGCCTCGTCGTTCCTTTAACGAGCAAACCTCATCTAAGGAATCTCCGGCCATTCGAGCTAAGCAAATCTTCGGATCAAGTAAGGCCTCGATCGAGCTTCTCTCATCTCCTTTGATAAGATGAGAGCATCGTAAATGCTCAGATTGGCCGGTAGTTTCCTAAGATGGGCTAGCACGTTGTAGTCCACTTTGTTCTCATGCGTCTCGGCTTCTTCTCGAACGGGTATTTCTTCTCGCCGGGGTTGGTTCTTCTTGAACAACCACCCGCTTTCCTTTCGTCTTTCGGACCCATTCTCGGAGGTAGAACTTTTCCACTTCTTAAGTTGACTTCGTAATTTCTTCGAATCTAGTGTCGAACTTGCGGTGTCTCCTCCTCGAATCGGAATGACGAGCTCTTCCGGATTATCTTCAAAATCGAAGGCTCTAACTCTATCGTAACTGGAGCTCCTCGAAACTCATAGATAGATCTGTTGCTTGTTGAACTCTCGTAGCCTCCTTGATGGATGTCTTCTTTATCATTTTGATTGTCGAGATCGTGTATGATTTGAGAATTGTTGTTGGCATCGAAGTCGATGTCCGGATTGTCGCTAGTTACGTAATCGTTAGAAACAGTCAAAACGTAGCCAACGCCATCACCCTTATCATTATATGATCCCACCGAAGTGAGCGGATAATCATACAAAATCGGAGGTTCGAGGGATTTCTCCCCGAATCGGAAACAACTATCCTAGGATAAGCAGCCCCTAGTCTAGCCTTAGGAGTCTCGGTCCCCTCTTCTTCGTTAATCTTCTTCTTTTCTTCGATCGTCTCCCGTCGAGGTGGTTCTTCTATCGCAAGTGATAAGTACTCGGCTTAACGGGTCTCGAACTCGAATCGAAGCTCGCACCGAGGCGGTTCGGATGTCGTCTAAAATCTTCTTCGAAGACCTCGTCCTGTGCGGTAGTCCATCCATCGTCGGCTGCATAGGGATCTATCGGAATGACGGGATCGGCTGAGATAACATCGACGGAACCTCCTTTCCGGGGTTCCTTCATGTACTCCTTCGGGATTGTTATATTTCCTTTCCGAAGGTCGTCATCGAGCCAACTTTTAAAGGTAATGCGATCTTCTATCTTGTGCCCAAGCATCCGATGGTAGGGGCAAAAGTCGGGATCACCATTCTTGTTGACTTCCTCCGGTCTTTTAGGTTCGGCAACTCGGAAATCCGGAGTTTTCATTAGAGCTACGGAACATTTTCGGTCATCGCTTCATTTTTAAACGGATATTCTCTCGCTCGAAGCTCCCTCAATGTACGTTGCGGACGAGGCGGTTGTTCATACCGCGGAGACGACCGATAGCCGGACCGGGGTTGCTCGGTAATTCCGTTGTGGTTGCTCGCGGCCGTTCGCGTGGTATTTGCAGTCGGCTGCTTGCCTTTATCAACCGCCGCAATGATCCCGGATTTCTTTTCGAAAGTCTTCACCGGCTTCAGCTTGTCCGTCTTATCGTCAAAACTTAATTGCTTCGCCTCTTCTTGCAAGCTTCCGGCCTTGCTTAACAACTTCTCAAAAGTCTTAATAGTGAATCCTTTCGAGGAGAAGTGCTATCGGGCCGTGAATGCTTTTAAGCAAGATGCCGACCGCATGTTGTTCTTGCAGTTGTGGTTCACACTTCATGCTTAAGTTTCTCCATCGAAGTATGTAATCCACCAAAGTTTCATTCGGCCTTTGTTTCTCTACCACTAAATCACCTATAGTGATGTGGTGCCGATCTCCGACAAATCGCTTGATGAAGAGGCTCTCTAGCATGTCTTCACCGAGCCATCGGGGTACTCCCGCATACCGGCCGAAGGCGATTCCCGACGGACCGCCGACGAACCGTCGGAAGAGTAGCGCATCGCTCCCGCCGACATTGCAACAACCGGCACAAAAGTGTGCAACATGCCTGTCGGGGTTCCCGTTCCATCGAATGTCTCGAACCGCAGGTGGTACGAAGCCTTTCGGGTATCGGACGGCGTCGAATTCTTCCGGGTAAGGTCTACCCGTCCGAATGGATGTCCCGTTCTTCGATTGTGCTAAGGCTTCTCGCACTCCGCTCGTTCTACTAAGTTCTCGATATCCTTTTCGTGGATCATACTTTGTGTTGTATCCTTTCACTGGTCATCCCCATCGACGGATGTAATCTCCTTTCCTCCGTCTACAATGTGAATGACCTCCGGGGTGTCTCTCTATGTGGTTGTACTTCGACTCCGGAGAGTGGCCGTAGCTACGACTATCTCTTCCATCCTTTTCGCCATTCGAGCGATCGTGTCGTCCTTTTCCCGAAGCCGTCTTCTCATCGGCTCCGGCTCCTCTCTTTCGCGGCCGCAGGAGCACCTCGAGAAGCCGATGAAGCTCGTGTCTCAACCATATTGATTTCTCGCATATTCGTCGTCCATGAACTCCGATGAATCGATCTCATCTCCGAACTTTTCTTCTCTTTCTTTTGCCAACCGTCGGATGTCGGTTCTCAACTTTTCCATGGCATCTTCTAGCGGAGCTTTCGTGTGTCTTTCCGGTTGTCATGTGATAGCCTGCCGGGTCCCTTTTTCACGAGTTCCCTTTATCGCAAGTAGCACTTTCTTCGTATTCCAGCCTCCTGGCGAGACTTTCTTTCTCGGGCCGTTGTTTCAATCTCAATCGCCCAAGTAGTGGGACGCCACACCATCCTTCTGCAGCAGAAGGTCTAGGACCGCATGGTGCCGTCGGCCGAATGCCGGAAGGTGGTATCCTCCCTAATCCGTAATCCTGAGACTACGACAGGCGGGCTAGTCTCCATTCTCTTTCTTGGCTTTTCTGTCATGACGGCGAGCTCTACTCGGGGCCCAAGACGGGATTTGACCGGCACCCGCCCTATCCTTCATAGAATTTCCGATACGGGGCAGTTTTCCTTCCTTGCTAACTTTTCTACCAAAGCTCGCAGTCGAGCAAACGGCGTAGTTCTAGTTCTTTTCTTGCGGCTATCGTCGTAGTATGCGGGCCGAGGTAATGTGGCAACAATCTTGCGAACATTCTCCTCATCCTCTCGCGGCGGAGAGGGGATGGAACCCGCTTCCTCCCAAAAGTGGTATGTAGTCGAGCGGTGGTGTATATTCCGGTAGCGGTGTATATTCGTGCAGCCTCCGGAATTTCCTCCAGAAAGCAATCTCGACAGCTCCGGCTTCTCTCGGCGATCCTTCTACTTCGTTTCTTCTTGGGTCTTCGTCGATGACGGAATCTTCGAACCGGACCCGATTTCGAAAACGGAAGGTCTTACAGGAAGATCCGTACCCTCCACGGTAACGGGTTTACCATAATTCCGGATTTCTTTCCCCTTCGATTTGGCGTGAGTCGGGGTAGGTGCGAAACAACTAGACCGGTGGGGATAAGTAAGAATAGTCCTCCTGACGGACGAGCAGCATTCTCCTAGATCGGGACCCTTCGCAGGGAGGAAACTCTTGGGTCGACCTAAGGTCGAACTCGGCGGTGGCTCCTCGGCTTCGGATACCTTGTTCGTCGGTACAAAGAGGGAGACGTCGGTGACCTCGACGTTCGTGTTTTCAAATCCTCGTCCAAATCGGATGACCCCATTGTCGGGCGGCCTCATCCTTATAGGACGGCGAAGTCCAGTCCGTTGGTGAAGGAGAAAATCGGCTTCGGGGCTTCCATTTCTGCAAGGTAGATTCTGGTTGTCAGTCCCAAGTTATGCTTCTTTTCTTTAGGACGAAAAGAAAGGAATTGAAAAGAGTCCGAACTCGTTTTTTGTTCATGTATTTATAAGAGGGAATCATTTGTTAAAAGAGTCACCTATTAGAGGGTTTGTTTATTTAGAACGGAATGTTCAAAAGTATAGAGAAGGTAAGGAATCTGATTCAGAGTTGGAAAGGAAAAGAAAGTCTTAAGCAAGACTTCTCGACTCGAAGGATCATTCCTAAGCCGACACCTATTGGGGTCCACCCCACCTCGAAATGAGGTAAAAGGATCTCGGAACCTCTCTGTTTAGGGGTGTCTAAACAGTGGCTCTTAAATCCGAGAGAATGTTGGCTATACTCATTCAAGATAGAAATGAACATAGTATTCCAACGAAAGAAGGGTAGTTTGATCCACAAGGGACATGGATACACTTCCGATTTTTGAAAGCAGAATTATCTGATTATAATGGAGAGAGGAATTTTCCCCAGCGGAGTCGCCAGAAATCTTGTCGGCATATTTTTTAGGTTGTGTGTTATTTTAAAGGGGGGTCGCCTAACAGAAGCTGTCGGCGAATTTTTAATTTAATTAAAATAAATAATTTGAAAAGTAGTATTTAATTTTGAAAATAATTTTAAATTTGAAGGTTTTAAGATATGAGATTAAACCGATCTCACATCCCAAATAGTTTATATAAACGAGCACCGCACCACAAACCGTGTATCTATCCCTAAGGATAGACACACTCGCTCGACGGTGGGGCTCGATTAAATAAACTAGAAGATTTGTGACAACCGTTTGGTCCGCGAACCAATTTTATAAGCCGACAAAATTCCCTCGCTTAATATGAAAACATTAAACGGGGTTTATATTACTCGGGTTCTTCAAAATTCCCTATAAGGGCATGCCCCGTATAGTTAATTACATCTTAAGTGATGGGAATCACCTAAGAAAACTCTCGATAATAATCAATAATTCTGCTCTCAAGGATTTCAAAGTTTAAGTTTTCAAGGGATTGAATTTTGGAATTTCAATAGGGAATGGATCAAGTTTGGAACATTTTGTTTTGTGAATCCAAAGGAAGAAAAGTAGGAGAAATCACAGATTCGAAGCGAACTTCGGTAATCCCCCGACTATCGTATTGTTTGGCTTGGATTTAGGAAAGTCCTAATATTTTTAAATGTTTTGATCTTGTCAATTTTAATTAATTAGGACTTATATTTATATGATAGAATCATACAAATAGCCTTGAAGATGTGAGGGTTTATATCGTATCGGACGACTACCTCGGAATCCTAAAACCGGTTAGGGCTTAATTTACATGACTCGATCATGCAAATGCCTAACAAAGATCGAGGGTTTATGTCGCACTAAGCAAACTACCTCGAAGTCCTATGGCTTGGTTATTTAATTCTAGGAAAGTTTCTTTGAAGTAGACTCAGGTTTTGCTGATGACGATGGCCGTGCTGCCCACCATGCTCCGAGCTCCTTGTTGTTGCAGAGGTTTAGTTTTAGAAATCATAATTCAGGGGATGAGAAAAGTGTTTTGGTTTAGAGAAAATCTTAATTTCGAGGTGTTTTTTATGTTTTATTTAAAACAAATCTTAAAGTTGATTATAACGACACCGGTTAAGATCCCACGGTTCCATCCTTCGGGCATCATTATTTTTATCGGATTCACTTAGTCCAGATGAATTTGCTAAACTCAACCGAATGAGTTCCACACTTTCATTTAGACCGTGGGAAATCCCGTTAAGCAACACGTAGGTTACATCATCCGAGGTATTCCCGATCATCCAACAGGATGTTTTAATTTAGTTGTAATCGTAGTTTTGTGTTCCGTTTGTGATTAAATTTTGAGTTGTTTTATATTTTGAAATGTCGTGGCGGTGAATTTTATCTCGCAATGACTTTTAACTTAATTTTGGTTTCGCTTTTAGGGGCTATCCTAAAGGTGTGGGTTTTCATGCAACGAGTTGTCTTATCATGCAAGAAAAGTAAAGTGCATTTCGCAATAATGTAAATCGCAAGAAAGTAAATTGCAAGAAAGTAGATCGCAATAAAATAAAAGCGTACCTGGAGGGTCTTCCCGTCATCCCAAGCTGCACTTAAAACACAATTAGAATATTTAAGCATGTTCCTAGGTAAAGCTAAGGGAAGGGTTATGGTTTTCTACCAAATTTCTAATCCTATAGCTAGTCATTTCCTATGACGTCTAGGTTCCTTGTGTTTTTGTTTGAAGACGATTTTCTTCATCAAAGAACAATTAAATTCAATTGTTCTTATAAACATCCTATCATATTGAGAAAGTGTTTAAGAAGAATCTTAAACATCTTTTCAATATTGCTAGAATTGCTTTAAGTCCAAATGGATTCAATTACACAAATGAATTAATCGTCCAAGAATCTCAAGTTTTGTTATCTTGCTCAGATGAACTGGGACATTTGAATATCCTATAGGTGAAGTAACATTTCATTTAATATTCGTTTAGGAGTTATGATAACTAAAGCTTTTGAGGGTAAATTGGTGTTCAAATGGTTTCTGATTTAGTTTAATTTCCATTAATGGGTTTAAATTTGGAATAGTGTTCAAGTTATTTTAGATTTATTTTGAATTCTTTATGTCTTTGGTGATGTTATATCTAATTCAATTTAATTTAATTTAATTGAGTTTTAATTTAATTTAATTCAATCGAGTTTGATTTGATGTTAAATTAATTTAATTTGATTTCGATTTAATTTTAATTCAATTTGATTTAATTTAATTTAATTTAATTTTAATTTAATTTAATTTAATTTAATTTTAATTTAATTTTTAATTTAATTATTTAATTTATTTAATTAATTTAATTTAATTTAATTTTAATTTAATTTAATTTATTTAATTTAATTTAATTTTAATTTAATTTTATTTAATTTAATTCAATTATTTAATTTAATTTAATTTATTTAATTTAATTTAATTTTAATTTAATTTAATTTAATTTAATTAATTTAATTTAATTTTTAATTTTAATTGAAATTTTTAAAAGGGTTTAATAATTAAGTCTTTTAATATTTTAAATTTGAGTTATCATTTTAATTAAGAATTGAATATTAATGAGATAATTAATCTAGGGATTTTTTAAATTAAAGAATAAATCTCTTCCTCATAATATCCCTATTTTAATAATTCCAATTTTATTATTCTTCCAAATTTAATCCATTATTTAATTAAAGTTTAATCATTTTAAAATTGCTTAATGGGTTTCTTCCCTTTAATTATTTAAATTTCAATCATCCAAATCAGATTAGGATCAAATATTTTACTTGTTAATTTTTTTATTAAACCTAAAGTTTTAATTAAGGATTAAAATTTTAATTACTATTTTACCCTTTAAACTTAATAATTTCATAACTCACTAAATTAAACTCAAATAAACTTGAAATTTTTATGTGACTTCACTCATGTGTCAATAAAGATATGAGAGGAGAAAATGTGATTTTACTGTATTTAATTTATTTATATAATTATTTTTGGTGGAAAATAGAGATTTTCAAAGAAAATTTAATAACATGACCAAGGGAAAGTTTCTGTCCTTAAGAAAATTAGGGGACATTCCTAATGACCAGAGAATCATTTGGACCAATTTTGGTGATTTTTTGAATTATATTATTTTTATTATAATTATTTTAAGTTTTGGAGTGTTAATTAATTTAAAAATAAAATAAATGTTGAAAAATGGATTTTATAATTTTCAAAAATCTCTCTAATATCAAGGAAACCAAAGAAGCAAATTTTGCAATTTTCTGATTTTTTATAATTTATTATAATTATTTTAGTGAAAATGCTAGAAAATACATTTTTTTAATTTTAAAATTACCCTAGGGCTTTAAAATTTAATATCTCACTAAATAGACCTAAGAAAAATGTGGGATTTGTCCCTATGTGATTAAAATTCAAAATGTGACATTTTGGTGAATTTTATTATTTTTGTGATTTTTATTATTTTTTAATTATTAAAAATATTAAAATATTATTAAAAATCAACTTTTTTAGAAAATTGAAATTTTAATTTTCTTAGGTTCCCCTGATATCGGAGAGGCTCCAAAACCAATTTGGTGAATTTTTGAAAGGTATTTTAAAAGTTATGAATTTTTAAAGTTTAAAATGACTAAGTGGCTTAATCAACCCAATTAAGTGGGGCTAACCAAGTCCAATTGACCTCAAATTTTTATGGTGGATTCCTCTGATCCTAAAGGTCAGTGGAGAATTGATTTCAAGTCAATTTGATGCTTGGTTAACTCTAATTAATTAGAGACCTATTTTGGGTGTTTAAGCCAATTAGTGTTGTTTTAAATGAACTAAGTCAAAACCTATTTTTCCTAAGGTTCTCTGGTCATAAGAAACATCACCAAATTTTCCTAGAATTTATTTCACAACATGCTATTTATTGAAATTAAAATACTCAAAACATCAACATGAATTTAAAAAATCAATAACTTTTCATAGGGATGGCCTCTGACTTTGGAAAATTCGGGGAATGTTCCCAAATTCGGAGGCTTCAAAAGCCCTATGGTCTCATGCCATGGTGAATTGTATGCATGCATGGAGAATTAAAATAATGCAGAGAGTAAATAAATTATAAAAAATAAAATACTTGATGAAATTAAATGATTTCTTTTCCACATTATTCTCCTCTCGTTCACTCGAGCAAGAAGGTATTTTTATTTTATTTTTTCGATTTTTCTACACGGAGATATGAATTTTGAAGTTTAGGGAATTAAATAAATAGAAAAATATCCTAATTTTCTATTTATCCACGCGGCGCCGCGTCAACCTCGGCAGCCTCCGAACGCACACGCGTCGCGCTCCCATTCGACGCCGCCACCCGAGTCGGCGGCCGGGCCCCGCGGTTCTCGTACCGTCTCCCGGTCCGACGCCATCCGAGCCGTTCGTTCGCGTGTGTATTGAATGGACGCGCATCCGTTCATCGTCCCCGAGCGTCCTCACCCGAGAGCCGTCCACACTAAATCCCTAAGATCTCACTCGATACTCAATGGATTTTCATGTTCTTATGCTTCTATGGATTCGTCTCGAAGAGACGAACACATCTATACGGTTAACATGCATTGAAACTAAGGCATTTGAAATGGAGAATCTCCGTAAGCTCGGGATGAAGAATTAGCTCATACCTTTGCTCGGAGAAGTGTGGCTTCAATCCGAGAGTTGTTGCACCTTCGATTGGATCCCGACGAAGCTCCGGATGAAGTCTCCCGGTCCGGTGAATTGTCCGGATGTGATTTCGACCAAGCCCGATCACAAAGCTTGGAGGTCGGAGCAATCGGGTGGCCCGGAGATGGGGCTTTTATCGGTGGACACCTTCCCTCGGTCCGGTGAAGGTGTAGAACCAATCAATTTGGGAATTGGCTCACCGTGGAGAAGTGTCCTGGTTTTGGGTGGAATTTCAACTCGAAATCGAGCTCACGCAGGAGAAATGGCAGGGGATCTCACCGGGAATCAAGTGCTCTATGTATGGGGAGGAGTCCGGAACAATTTTGGCGCAGTTTTGGCAAGGTTTGTGCTTAGCTCCTCTCATGGCCGAGAGGGGTGGAGTTTAAATAGGAGAGGGTGGAGGGCCTCCCGTGGGGAGTTAGGGCTTGGGATCGCCTGCTCTGTGAGGAGAAGAACGACCATGATGGCCACTAGGCATGGGGCAGCTCAAGCAAGGGAGAATTTCAATGTCGGCTCACATGTGAGCTCTCGGCCATGGTGTTTTCCGGCGATCCAGCGGCCGGCCGGCAGCATGGGTCACCATCTTCGACCAGGGAGGTCGGGGCTTGGCAATGGTGAAGTCAATCGGGCTTGGACATGTGTAAAGTGTTTGAATTAAAATGGAATGGGGAGGGGGTCATTTTGGCCTTAATTTGGTCAACCCATTGATTTGGGTTGGGTGCACCTCCCCATGGCCCGATTTCGGGCCGAGAGGATCGGTTGGGTCGGCCAAGGGAGAGTGGTGTGGTCTCCATCCATGATGAGGTGGCTAAGCATGGTTTAGTGTGCGACATGCTTAAGGTAAAAAAAGGGTTAAGGAGGATTAGGAAAGGGGCCCCTCCTTTTGCCATTAATGGCTTGATCACATGTCAAGCCTTCCATGGCTTCATGTGGCTTGTCCATGGCTCGCATGGCTCACCTTTGGCTTGGGAAAAGGTTTGGTCAATTTCATGAAAATGGGTTTTAAGAATTTTTGGTAATTTGATGGAAATTTGTATGAAACTTGATTTGGAATAATTTGATGGTGAATTTAGGACTTAGGTAATGGATTTAATTAAGTGGATGACAAATGGAGATGTCATGTGGGCTTTAGGGTAGATTTTGGGCCTTTGGATGTGGTGAAGTGGGCTTTTAGGAAAGTTTAAGGGAAATGGGCTTTTGATTTTAGGATGGGTATTTGGATAAAAATTTTGTGAAGAACTTTGTCAAATAAATGTCATAATTGGTTTAGGGATGTTCTATGAAGGGCTTGGAGTCAATTTGGTGTGATTTGGAGTTGAATTGGTTTGAATTTGGGTTTATTTGGTAAGTGGGCCTATGTAGGTCCAAGTGGGCCAAGTTGGGCTAATGTTGGGCTAGAGTTGAAATTGATGTAAAATCAATGTTGAGAAATGTTTATGGGGGTGTTTCAAAGACGTTTTGGCTTTGGTTTGGCTTTGATTTTGGGGTTTGGGCTCATTTGGGTTAGGTTTGGGTTTAGGTCAAAAATGGGCCTTTTAACCTTGGGTTGAGTTTGAGTGGGGTTTGGGTCTAAATTTTGGGCAAATCATGTTAGTATTTTGTTTGTGGGAATGTTAAGGAAGATTTAGAAAAGATTTGGGGTTAATTGGAATTGAGTTGGGTGAGTTTGGGTTAGGTTTAGGTCATGGGTCCAAATCGGGCTTTAAGGCCAAAAGTGAGATTGGATCCAAATGTCAATCAAATTGGGCTTGGTTTTGGTCTAGATTGGTATTGGGGATGTTGAATTGAAGTTTAGAATTGAATTGGACCAAAATTGGGGTCAATCGGGTAGGTTTGGTTTGACATTGGGTTCACTTAGGGTTAAAATGGGTCAAATTGGGGGTTTTGACAAAAGTAGGGTAAATTGACAAAATTGGCCCATGGTGTAGTTGGACAAAATGAAATTGGGAATATTTGGGATTTTCTGGAATTTTCTGGGAATTTTATTAATTTTTGGATTTTTAGGCCAAGAGGGGTATTTTGGGTATTTGGAGGGTATTGGGAGGTATTTTTGGAATTTTTGGTATTTTTGGGTATGGATGATCAGTTTAAGTGATGTGGAAATGTTTGGGAATAATTTTGGAGAATTTTTGGTAATTTGGAAATTTTTGAGAAATTTGGGTAATTTTAAGGGTTTTGGGTAGGTTTAGTAGGTGTAGGGTCCCGGGGGTCAAAAATTGAAAATTTGGGAAATTGAAGATTGGATGAATTTGAGTGGAGTGAAATCATTTTGGTTGAGCCATGAAGCCATATCAAGCCCACATGAGCCATGAAGGGACTCACTTGAGGCATTCACTATGTTGTTCCTAACCCTCTTAACCAAGGGCTTAGGGGTTAAGGATCATCCATGTGGATCACCTACATGAGTCAGGAGGTCAAGTTAGGTATGGGTGTGGTTTTATGAGGTATGTGGAAGTGTAGTGTGTAGGTGTAGTGTATAAGTGTGGTGTGTGTAAGTCAGCCCCTTCACTGCACTGAGCCACCTGCAGGGCGTCCTAAGGCCAAAGAGTCCCATAGGAACTCATCCTTTAAACTTCCACATTCGATTTCAACCCTCTAGGTGATTAGGGGTCTACGATCAAGTTTGTGGAGTTTGCAGGGAGTTAAGAAGTGGTTTGAATTTCTAAAAGGTGGGTCCCAATTCTAGTTCTCTAAGATAGTCAAAGGAAAAGCCTAAGGCTAGATCCTAAGTACTCAAGAGAAGAAGAGAAGACCTCATCAAAAATGAGGTCAACAACGGGATTTCCCACGGTCTAAATGAAAGTGTGGAACTCATTCAGTTGAGTTTAGCAAATTCATCTGGACTAAGTGAATCCGATAAAAATAACGATGCCGGAAGGATGGAACCGTGGGATCTTAACCGGTGTTGTTATAATCAACTTTAAGATTTGTTTTAAATAAAACATAAAAATACTTGGAAATTAAGATTTTCTCTAAACCAAAACACTTTTCTCATCTCCTGATTTATGACTTCTATAACTAAACCTCTGCAACAACAAGGAGCTCGGAGCATGGTGGGCGGCATGGCCATCGTCATCAAGAAAACTCGAGTCTACTTCAAGAAAACTTTCCTAGAATTAAATAACCAATCCATAGGATTTCGAGGTAGTTTGCCTAGTGCATCATAAATCCTCAACTCTTTGTTAGGCATTTGCATAATCATGTTATGTGAATTAAGCCCTAATCGGTCTTAGGATTCCGAGGTAGTCGTTTGGTACGACATAAACCCTCACATCTTCCAGGCTATTTGTGTGATTTTATCATACAAATATAAGTCCTAATTAATTAAAATTGGCAAGCTCAAAACATTAAATAAACATTAGGACTTTCCTAAATTCAAGCCAAACAATAAGATAGTTGGGAAATTACCGAAGTTCACTTCGAATCTGTGATTTCTCCTACCTTTCTTCCTTTGAATTCCCAAAACAAAATGCTCCAAATTTGATCCACTCCCTATTGAAATTCCAAAATTCAATCCCTCGAAAACTTAAACTTTGAGATTCTTGAGAGCGAACTACCGATTATTATCGAGAGTTTTCTTAGGTGATTCCCGTCACTTAAGATGTAATTAACTATAGGGGCTTGCCCTTATAAGGAATTTTAAGAACCCAGGTAATATAAATCCTACTTAATTCATTTATATTAAGCAGGGGAACTTGTCGGCTTATAAAATCGGTTCGCAGACCAAACGGATGTCACAAACCTTTCTAGTTTATTTAATCGAGCCCCATTACCAAGCAGAGTGTCTATTCTTCGAGGAAGATACACGGTTTGTGGTGCGGTGCTCGTTTATGTAAACTATTCGGGATGTGAGATCAGTTTGATTTCATATCTTAAAATTTTCAAACTTAAAATTATTTTCAAAATCAAATGCTACTTTCTAAATTATATATATATTTAAATCAAATTTAAAATCTAAAATTCGCCGACAATTTCTGTTAGGCGACCCCCTTTTCAAAACAAAACACAAACCTAAAAATATGCCGACAAGCACTACACAATTCGGCACTGCACACACACACAATTCAACACACACACTGCACTGCACTGCTCTTCACTACACACATGTTCACTGCACAATTTCACTACAATGCACTGCACAACACAATTTGCACTGCACAATTAGGCACTGCACTTCACTACACACATGTTCACACAAAAAACTCCACTGCACTAAACTGCACTACACAATTCGGCACTGCACACACACACACAATTTAACACACACACACACTGCAACACACAGCACTACACAATTCAGCACTGCACACACACACACAATTCAACACACACCAAGCACTTATACTGCACTTCACTGAGAACAGACTCATGTTCACACACACACAATTCCACACACAATTCAACACACACACAGGGCACTACACAGCACTACACAATTCGGCACTGCACTTCACTACACACATGCTCACACAAAAAACTCCACTGCACCACACAACACTACACAATTCGGCACTGCACACACACACACAATTCAACACACACACTGCACTGCACTGCACTGCACTTCACTGAGAACACACTCATGTTCACACAAAAACTCCACTGCACTGCAAACACACACACAGATACTGCATTGTATTCAAACACACACACACACAATATTATAAGTTTTAACTTATTCAAAATAAGAATCGTGGGCTGCATATACAGAAGAGAGAAAGAGCCCATGTACTCAATTCTTTATAAAGGCAATGAGGCGAGAATGTGTATTGATAACAAAGGCCCATCATCCAACTTATTGCAAATGCAAAATGCAAATAGTTATAATGCACCAAGCGTACAAACATTTAATAATTTCTTCGGAAAGCAGAGCTAATTCAGGACTAAGCACACGCACAATAAGCTCATTACCATAATGTATTTATGAAACTCAGAGAATTTATTGTGTGTGGAAGAATTAAGAGGAGGGAGAGAGTGTTGCCTCACTTGCCATCCTATTCGAATCCAACAACTACAGTGAAAATCAAGTTTCATTCACGGAACCTTCAAAGGATACTAAGCACACGCACAAGATGAGCTTACCGATACTCAATGAACATAACTAACGAGAAAAAAAGTCCCCGACCGTAATCTATGTGAAGCATCAAGAAAGAAACAATCTTTCATGTATGTAAAGCTTACGAGAAAAAAATTCATGACTAGCATGTATGTAAAGCTTCGAAAACAGATCTTAAAGCCACCATAACGTGAGATGAAACTTTGCAAAAAAGTAATCTACCATCAAAAGAATCATCTCAATTTTTGGCCCTAACAGATCCAATTACAGTGGCATATGTACAGTGGAGAAGAGAGCTTTATCCACGGGACGAAGAAGATGGATTAGGGCAAGGGAGGAGACAGGAGAAGAAATCTCTCGCACGATTAACAGCGCAAAGGAGGAAGAAGAGTTGCCTTACCTTCGAAAACTCCGACTGGGTCATGCGGCGGGCTCGCGGGAGAGAATTCTTAGGGCAGAACGGAGGAAGCGCGAGAGTTGGGGGTGCAGCGGAACGAGGGCAAGGGATGGAATTTTAGCGCAGGAAGCACGGTGAAAGTTGGGGCCGCGGGTTTATCCCGCGGCCCGCTTTCACGAAACTTCGCGGCACAGTGCCGCGAAGTCGAGCAAATTTTCCACAGCTTTCGCGAAAATTCACGTTAAGCTGCCGCACCGCGGAGGAAAAGTCACAACCAAACAGCCCCTTAGACAAACCAATATATGGTTTAGCCATTAATGGGAGAAGATTCCCCAAACTTGGGGACCCTTAGTCCATGGTCCATGGTCCATGTAGGTTGGGCTAAGTAGATCTAAGGTGGTTCCTATGGTCCACTTGATGGCTATGGGAGACTTGGCTTGGTCAATTTGGCTAAGCTTGGGTGATATTTGGGTCTTGGTTCAATTTTGGGGACTTTGGTTTCAAGTTGGGCTAGTTTGTGTTTGAGCTAGTGTTAGGTCTAATTGATTATTCAAATTCATGTGTATGATTTTCATGAAGAGTTAATATAAGGATTGGAGTGATTTCGAATTGGTTTGGACAATTTGGGGGAATTTGTTTGTAGTTGATCTCAAAAATATTTATGCTTACGTTTTATATATTAATTAATACTTCTCTTTTAATGATATTCTAAAATGAGATACGACGCAAGTATTTATAAAGTAATATAGAACTTTCTGATTAAGCCCCGAGATATCGAACCCACAAGGAAATTAATAAATAAAGAAAACGAAAAATTAACTTTTTACTTTTTAAGAAAGATCTTACCCAAACTAAAGATAATATTCTAGAAAAGAATATTAGATTTTTTTTGTTAATTTTAATAATTTTAAATGAAATTAAACATCTAATTTAACTAATTTTTTATAACATGTTAGCAAATGCAAATAAAATTTCTTTTTTATAAATCAGTAGCAAGTGTTGGAATATTTGTTGTGGAAGTATCTAAAATGCATTGTGCCAAATAAGAGCAATTATATTCTTCACCCTTACTAGAGATGCTATAAATAGCATAGGTTAATCTATAGTTTTATAAATCTTGAAGACGGGTTAGGCAGGAAAGATACTAGCTCTCCCTCTAGAGTTTCCTCAATTCCCTTCACCTGGGGGCTAATGATCCACTTTAAAAATACCCATTTTTATGCCTTATTTATGATTCAATTCTTAAGGATATTATGCTTTAATGAAAGGTAATTTTATGTTTTTGGATGTAGGTGATAAAAAAAGAGTTCAAGAAGGAAAAATGAGCAAAAAGGAGCACAATGGAGATAAAAGAGCAAAGTTGTCGAATTTGTAGGCCTGACGCGTAGGCACCAGAATCCGACGCCTAAGCGCCAGTTCGATACAGACGAAGACAAGATTTTTGACCACTTTAGGCAGTTATTTTGACGGTGTTAAGCAGTTATTAGAGCTTCTAGAAGACTGGAAGTTACTCTTAATATATAGGAGATGTGATACAATGCATCTGGACGTAGGGAAATAGTTAAAATCGCGAAGAGGTGCGACCTAAAGTGAAGAGGTGCGAAAGACTTGGTCACAGATTCCGGCGCCTAGGCGCCAGATCCCGGCGCCTAGGCGTGACAGTTACCTTCTAGAAGATACATTGTATTTGGATGAATTTTGAAGAGGTGCCTTAAGCAACCCCTTGTTAAATTCAGAGCTCTATAAATAAGAGCTCATTATACAGAGAAAATTGCCCCTTTCACCCCTTCTAGCATCCTTTAGCCCCCAAGCACTATATAGCTATCCAATCATTTTAGGGAGCCACCTTCTTTATTATTTAGAGAGTTTATTTTTAGTTTATTTTGAGTGTTAAGTGTGAGGTTATTTGTGTTGTTGTTGTTGAAGTTTTTCATCATTGCATTGAAGTCAGTAGGAGTCAGCAGATCACTTGAAGAAACATTCCAGATAAGTATTTGTAACTTGGTTTAAAGTTTTATAAATATGTTTTGTTGTGTGAATTCAATGTGTTCTGAGTAGTTAGTTTTCTCTCCTTCCAACTATGAAAAGATAATAAGATAATTAAACTTTGTTGGAGAATTTAATTTAAAATATTTATAAAAATTGTGATGATATTAATACCTGATCTTAGTTTACTTTTTAAACTGGCCATTTAAATTGTTAAAACCTGTTGAAAAATTTTGAGACCTATCCAAAGATGAGTTCTTAACTATTAGATATCACATGAATCCTTGGGTAGTCAAAGACTTTATGCGGGTAATTCAAGGTGAAGTGCAAATAAATAGGAAGATATGATTTATTGGGCGTAGAATTAATTAGTTTTTAGAGTGACAGACTAAATTATAATAATTTGATTTATAGAAAGGGAACGGGTCACTGGTAGGGCCGACCATAGCCACCCTTGGATATCTAGTAGTGTGAGACTAGATTAACCCTTTCTACAATTAAAACATCCTGAACCGATCTATAGATTAGTCAATGTTCTTTATGCCTGGACCAAAAGGTAAAGAATAGGAATGCTTCTATTTGGCACAATACCATAATCAAATTCTCCACAAATGATAATTATTCTAAAAATCTTGGATTAGTTGAAAAGGAGAAAGTTGTTTTATTTATACCTGCATTAATATTTATTTTAGTGTTGCTTACTTACATTTAGTATAAATTTCATTAAATTTAAAATCTAAACTTTAAAAAGAAATAAAAATAAAAATTACTTTTAATTTGAAAAAATCTAAAAATATTACTTAATATTCTAAAAATCTTCCCTGTGGGATCAATAACCATGACTCCACTAGAGCCCTGTATTACTTGATAAGATACGTATATTTCCGTTTGAAATTATGACTTTTACAAATTATAAAAATCTAAATATAAATTCATAAAATCTTTCAAAAGTCAAATCACACAAGTTTTTGGAGCCGTTGCCAGTGATTAAATTTTCTAGCAGTGGAATCAAAATCTTGCATTTGAAAGTATATATAAAGCCCCGTTAGGCTGAGTCACGCATCAAGTTTTTGGCGCCGTTGCCAAGGAAGATAAGGAAAATAAGTAAGAAAGTTAAAAAGACATTTTTTTTCAAATTTAATATAATACATTTTTATTTCTTTTAAAATATAAAAAAATTAAAAAAACCAAAAGATTTTAATTTTATGCATAGTTCTGAATCGTAAGGATTATTACATTTTAATTCTAAATTAGAAAGAACAGTTAAAAGAATTAAAAAAGGAAAACAAGCTAAAGAAATTCAAATAAATCAGGAAATGGCTAACTTACATAACAATAATCAAAATCCAATAGAAATCATTGAACAAAATGTTTATAAACCATTAAGGGATTATGCAAACCCTACAGCTGATGAACTTCATATTAGTTTTCAAATACCAGCTGTTGATGCTAGTTCTTTTAAGCTTAAACCTTCTATTATTCAAATGGTTCAAAATAATCAATTTGGAGGAACACTTAATGAGGATCCAAATTTACACCTTGCTAGTTTCTTAGAATTTTGTGTTACCTTAAAATATAATAATGTTTCTGATGATGCTATTAGGCTTAGACTCTTTTCTTTTTCCTTAAAAGATAAAGCAAAGATGTGGCTTAATTCATTAGCAACTTGTTCTATTAAAACTTGGGCAGATATGGCACAAAAATTCCTTGCTAAATATTTTTCTCCTTCTAAAACTGCTAAATTAAGAAATGATATAACTTCATTTACACAATTTGATGGAGAAATAATTTATGAAGCTTGGGAAAGATTTAAAGATCTATTAAGAAAATGTCCTCATCATGCTTTGCCAGATTGGTTAATTATTCAAACATTTTATAATGGACTTATTGGATCACTTAGATTTATTATTGATGCTGCTGCTGGTGGTTCTTTAATGGCTAAGACATTTGAAGAAGCTTACACTTTAATTGAAGAAATAGCTAATAATAATTTTCAATGGCTTTCTGAAAGGGTAAATCCTAAAAGAATGGCAATTATTCAAGATAATGAAGCATTTTCTATTTTAGCTTCACAAGTGGATGCAATATCTAAGAAATTAGATAATTTTGCTATTAATATATTGCATGTAAGTAATGATAATTCTACAAATACTGATGATTTTCAAACAATGGAAACTTTGCAAGCTATTGCTAGTAAAACTAATAACCCTTATTCTAATTATTATAATCCTGGCTGGAAAAATTGTCCTAATTTTAATTGGAATAATGGACATCAACAATGGAGTAATAATCAAGTTAATCCTAATTGGAACAATCAAGGAAATTCAAACTTTAGACCAACTTACCCTCCCGATTTTAATAGTCAGCAGAAAAATTTATCTATAGAAGAATTGATCTTACAACTAGGTAATCAGCTACAAAGTCAAAACATTGTTATTCGTAATATTGAGAATCAGGTAGGTCAAATAGCTAATTGTATTAATTACATACCTCAAGGAACACTACCTAGCAATGTCAAAATTAATCCTAAAGAAACTGGGAAAGAACATGAACAAGCAAAAGCTGTACAACTTATAAGTGGAAAGGAATTAAAAGAGAAAATTCGGAATAAAATTGCAAAAGAGAGAGAGGTAGAAAAAATTGAAAAACCTAAAGATACTCTTTCTCCAAGTAAAGATCATATTGTAATTCCTATTGAAGTGGAAGTTGAAAGATCAACACCACCTTTTCCTCAAAGATTAAAACAGCAGAAGCTTGACCATCAATTTTCTAAGTTTTTTGAGATTTTTAAGAAACTTACCATCAACATTCCTTTTGCTGAAGCGTTGGAACAAATGCTAAGCTATGCAAAATTTATGAAGGATATTTTTAGCAAGAAAAGAAAATTTGAAGCTTATGAAACTGTTTCATTAAGTGAAGAATGTAGTGCAATAATTCAGAAGAAACTACCTCAAAAACTTAAAGATCCTGGAAGTTTCATTATACCATGTGCTATTGGAGAAAATTTTTGTGGAAAAGCCTTATGTGATTTAGGAGCAAGTATTAATCTCATGCCATTTTCAATCTTTCAAAGGTTAAATTTAGGAGAGATTTCTCTCACCACTGTAACCCTTCAGTTAGTTGATCGATCTATCACTTATCCTAAATGAGTTATAGAGGATGTTCTTATTAAGGTAGATAAATTTATCTTTCCTGTGGATTTCATTGTGCTAGATATGGAAGAAGATAGAGAAATACCTACTATTTTAAGGAGACCTTTTCTAGCTACCAGATGTGCTATGATTGATGTGCAAAAAGGAGAATTAACGATGAGAGTTAATGATCAAGAGATAACATTTAATGTTTTGAAATCAATGAGGTATCCTGATAAAAAAATGCTATCGAATGTATATTTTTTATTATATAATTGAAAAACATTATCAAGAAAAATGTAAGGTCATTTCTGAAGATAAAAATGATGAATCAGTGTTATATAATGAGTCATTAACTGAAGAAATTGAAAAATTAAACAAAGAAAAATTATTTGAAGAAACACATTATATTCATGAAAACTGGAAAATTTTAGACACAACTAAAAATGATATACTTTTACCCTCAATCGAAAAAGCCCCTGAACTGGAATTAAAAATGTTACTTGCACATTTAAAGTATGCATTTCTTGGAAATTCATTAACTTTACCAGTAATTATATCTTTGGAATTGAGTAAAGATCAAGAAGAAAAATTAATAGGAGTTCTGAAGAATTATAAGAAAGCTTTTGGTTGGACTATTGCAGATATAAAGAAATAAGTTCTTCAATCTGTATGCATAGGATTTTAATGGAAGAAAATTGTAAACCAACTATTGAACCTCAAAGAAGATTGAACCCAATTATGAAAGAGGTTGTAAAGAAAGAGATTTTGAAATGGTTAGATGCTGGAATTATTTATCCTATTTCAGATAGCCAATGGGTGAGTCCTATTCATTGTGTTCCGAAGAAAGGAGGTGTAACTGTTATTGTTAATGAAAAAAATGAATTAATCACAATAAGACAAGTTACTGGATGGCGAATTTGGATTGATTATCGAAAATTAAACAATGACACTAGAAAGGATGATTTTCCTTTACCTTTCTTAGATCAGATGTTGGATAAATTAGCTGGACACTCATATTTCTGTTTTCTGGATGGATATTCTGGTTATCATCAATTACCTGTTGCTCTTGAGGACCAAGAGAAAACAACATTTACAAGTCCTTATGGAACATTTACCTTTGGAAGAATGCCTTTCTATTTATGCAATGCACCTGCAACTTTTCAAAGATGTATGATGTTAATATTCTGTGATTTAATTGATAAAGGAATTGAAGTATTATGAACGATTTTTTAGTATTTGGAACATCTTTTAAGTCTTGCTTGGAAAATATAACTAAAGTTTTAAAGAGATGCGAAGAAACAAATTTAGTTCTAAACTGGGAAAAATGTCAATTTATGGTCACAGAAGGAATTGTACTTGGACATAAAATTTCACAAATAGGGATGGAAGTTGATCAGGAAAAAGTGAAAATTATTGTTGAACTTCAACCACCTACTATCGTTACTAATGTGAGAAGTTTTCTGGGTCATGATGGATTTTATAGGAGATATATAAAGAATTTTTCTAAAATTGCTAAACCACTTTGCCATTTATTGGAAAAAGAAGCTAAATTCGAATTCAATGAAGATTGTCTGAATGCATTCAATATTTTAAAATAAAAATTAATCACTGCACCTATTATTGTTGCACCTGATTAGAGTAAACCTTTTGAATTAATGTGTGATGCAAGTGATTATGCAGTTGGAGCTGTATTGGGACAAAAATATGAGAAAATTTTCAAAGTTATATACTATGCTAGCAAAACTCTTAATGAAACTCAAATAAATTACACTACTACTAAAAAGAGCTTTTAGCAATAGTATATGCATTTGATAAATTTAGACCATATGATCTTAGAATGAAATGTATCATACATAATGATCATTCTTCTATTAAGTATTTAATGTCTAAAAAGGATGCTAAACCAAGATTGATCAGATGGGTTTTACTTTTACAAGAATTTGATTTTAAGATTGTGAACAGAAAAGGAACTGACAGCCAAATTGTTGATCATTTATCGAGAATAAAAAATAATAGTGAGAAGATTTATGAAGAAAATATAAATGAGAAATTCTGTGATGAGCAATTGTATGTCATTCAAGGATTACAAATGTCTTGGTATGCAAATATAGTTAACTATTTGATTAGCAATATTTTACCGTATGGGTTGAATAGCAAATATATTAAGAAATTCAAGAATGATTGTAAATCATATATTTGGGAAGATCCTCATTTATTTAAAATAGGAAGAGATTCTATGATTCGAAGATGTGTACCTTATGAAGAAACTTTTGCAATTATTCAAAAATGACACGATTCTGAATTTGGAGGTCACTTTGGAGTGGATAAAACTACATTTAAAATTTTAAATTCTGGATTTTATTGGCCTACATTATTCAAAGATGTTGGACATTATATGAAAACTTGTGATCGATGTCAAAGAATGAGGAATAAATCCAGAAAAGATGAAATGCCTCTAAACTTTATATTAGAAATTGAAATTTTTGATGTATGGGGTCTCGACATTATGGGACCTTTCGTACCATCATCTGGAAAGATTTATATTTTATTAGCAGTTGATTATGTTTCAAAGTGGATTGAAGCTGTAGCTTTACCTAACTGTGATTCGAAAAGTGTTTCAAAAATTTTAAAGAAGATGGTTTTTACAAGATTTGGAATGCCCAGGGTAATTATTAGAGATCGGGAAAGTCATTTCAAAAATATAAGAATTCAATCATTACTGGAAAATTTTGGAATTAAATAAAGAATTGAAACTGCTTATCACCCTCAAACAAGTGGAATGGCTGAAGTATCAAATAGAGAAATTAAAAGAATAATAGAGAAGATTGTTAATCCTAAAAGAACTAACTAGGTTGATAGACTTGATTATGCATTATCAGCTTATGGAACAGCTTATAAGACACCTATCGGAATGTCACCTTATCGGTTAGTTTATGGTAAACAATGTCACTTACTTGTTGAACTGGAACATAAAGTTTACTGGGTGATAAAGAAGTTTAATTATGATTTGAATGCTGCAGGAGAGAAACGATTATTACAACTGAATGAAATGGAAGAGATAAGAAATGAGTCCTATGAGAATGCAAAGATTTCTAAGGAAAGAATGAAGAAATTGCATTACAAAAAGATTTCAAGGAAAATGTTTGAGCTTGGACAAGAAGTGTTATTATTTAATGTTCGTTTAAAACTTTTTCCTGGAAAATTATAATCTAAATGGATGTGACCATTTATAATTGAGAAAGTGTACCCTTATAGAGCTGTGGATATTAAAGATCCCAAAACTAGAAAAGTATTTAAAGTCAACGGATTAAGATAAAAGCCTTATGTGGGAGAAATGAAACCAAATTACAAAGAGTCTTACAAACTGAGTTTACTCGATTAATTTAATTAGGTCTGGCTGACGACGTTAAACCAAGCACTTTGTGGGAGGCAACCCATTTATTATCAGTATGACTATTTGTGATTTGAATTTATCTTAATCGTTTTTGTATGTGGATGACACCCTTTTTATTATACCTATTTTTAAGACCGAAACTTTGTAAATTTGATGATAGGCGAATCGGAGTCGATCGATTTTTTGACGCCTAGGTGCCAAAAGTTGGCGACTAAGCGCCAGAAAAACCTGCGCGTATCGATGATCCGGCGCCTAGGCGCCATATTCCGGCGCCTAAGTACCACAATTACAGTTCATGTAAAAACCAAAATTCTTCAGTTATTTACACGAAATCTCCCTATATATTGACCTATCTTCGTCCCCAATCACATATAAACCTTAATTTCGACCAAAGCAATCTATTTTAGAGGCGTTAGGAAGAGTTTGGAAGCAATGGATAGAGGAAATCATGGAAATGAAGTAAGAGACAAATCTCCCAAAGATCCTCAACCTTATTTTAATGATTTTATTGTTGTTAGTATGGAGAGATTGTTTAGTCGTTTGGAAAAGATTGAAGTGGAACTTCAAAGCATTGGGAATCGTTTGCATGAAATGTATCATCAAATTGAACACATGGAATGGTAAAAAAAACTTCAATTTGATCATATGGCGGCGTATCAAGACGCTCAAGTAGCAATGTACGTGAAGAATAAGTGGAACGATGAAAAGACGGCTTTGGAATTTCCAAGGGCGTTGGTTTTCTATCTCGTCGATCCTAGTGAACTTCATTGTGAAAGAGATGGAAATTGAAGATCGGGGGTGAATAGATCTCTTATTTATTCTAGGTGTGATTGAGTCAAGTTCTAGTGTGTCAATTATCTAATTTGTGTGTTTGCTTAATTGTTCAATGTGTGTTGTTGGATTTGGAATTTGCTTTGAATTTATGTTATTTGTGTTGTTTATAGAATGATGAACCTTGTTATAGTCTTGTTATGGAATTCATTGAGTTTGGAATGAAAATTATGAATTGGAATTGAAGTGTTTAGTTAAATTTTGTGTTTGAAATGTGGATCTTAGTTATCATTTTAAATTGATTGTGGAAATATTTGGAGGATATAAATTGGATTAATACTCTTATAAGAGTAATTAGGAGTCGAATTTGACAAGCTTTTGTGGAAAATATAAAATTTAAATCGAATTTTTGGAAAGGCGAGTCTAGGCGCCATAATTCGAGGCCTAAGCGCCGGTTCGGCCTGAACTTGAAACTTCATCTTCTTAAACACCCTTACGCCATTTTTGACGCCTAAGCTTCCTTTTCTTATGGTTTTTGCGACCTAGAGATCCCATTTTAAGCCGTATTTTCAAGTTTTTGAGCTTGAAATCACTAGATTTCTTCATTCTAAGGTCAGATCTACATTCTAAACCACTTATTTTCGATTTTCACCATGGATTTTGCTCACATTGTAGAAAATTGAAATTTTGAGAAAATTTTGATTTGTAGAGTTAAATCCATGGATTTTTTAGCTCTTTCAAGTTTGAAAAGCTTAAATTAGTATATTTTCTTTGATCCTATGAATTTATTTTGCATTTTTATTTTACATTTAGATGGTACCCAAATCTAAGCCATGAAAGGAACGAGAAAATTTTGATCGTAGTAAGTTTTTCACTGCCACTGCACATTTCCAGTACAATGATTTTGCTACGACTCGGAAGTTTACCTCGAAACAAAATTTTTACAATCCGGGAGGAAGAATTGAGGAAATGATTGTTGCACTCAACTGACAACAATTCTGCTATTTTACTGTTGTTGTTGTTATCCCTGTGATGATGATGACGAAGCTACAGAAATTGATTAGTAGCCAAATTTACCTTTTGAGATGTGTGATTATGTTCTTAGTTGATTTCTTGTTTGTTAGTATTGATTAGTGTGATTGTATTGTTGTTTGCTAGTGTCGATTTGTTTAAGTAACTTTGTGTGAACTTTTGATGTTGAGATTGTTTTAGAGTATCTGCTGTGTTATGTGTTTAAGACTAAAATACGGATGAATTTTTTATTTTTTATGATAAATGTTTATTTCTGTTTCAGCCTACTGTTTAGTATTCATGAATAGTTAGTAATTTCACATGTTTTAATTTAAAAAAAAAATTTACAAATTAACTTCTGCTCTGCAAACTTTTTTATATAAGCTTAATTATTTCTGTTACATTCCCATTAAAGCATGTGTAGGAGTAGAAATGAGTTTTTCCTTACTGCATTATCACTGTACCTAGATAAATTCCTGTTTTTTTCTTTCTTTCATGATTTAGAAAATTTTATAATTCATTTATATACTAAAGCTGATGTTTGGGGGGAGGGAAAACATTTTTTTAAATTTAAATATTATTTGTCCTTAATGAACTAATATTTTATTTAAAAAAATTTTTAACATAACATAAGGAATGAAAAATCTATTTAAGATTACTTAAAATTTTGAATTTATAAATAATTTAGTAAACTTAACTAAAATTTCAATAATTTTGATTAATTTTAAGAATAGAATTATTTAACTTACAGAATAATAAGATTAAGAGTTTTTCTATTTATAGTAAAGAGAATTTTATTTTAGAAATACTAAGGAATCAAGATTATTACTTGAAAGAGAAAAATACTGAAATAATTTTTGAAAGATACTTATTAAGAATGTCATATTTATTAAGTACAAAAATGTATAAGTTTTTAAAAATAAGTTAAGGATAGTGAAGTTCAAAATCATTAACAGGCTATCCAAAAATAGTAATCCTCACAAATGAATAAAAAAAATGGAGGATTGAAAAATATCCTTAAAAAAAGGAAAAAATAAAAAAAGAAAAGAAAAGAAAAGAAAAGAAAAGAAAAGAAAAAAAGCAAAAAAAAAATGTGAGGAGAAACTTGAGGAAATGCCTAATCAAAAATTGGCTTCACTTGAATTATCTTACAGGAATAAAACCAATTACATTTTTAATTTAATTTTTATGTACAATTATTTTACTAGAAAAATGTTTCTTGAAAATCTTTTTCTTGTTAATATGTTATGTGACCTTAATATGATAAATTACAATTAATCTTAAAATAAATTAAAATTTAGAAGTCTTATGATTTGGAAGTTAAATATTCTTTAAATTCTTAAAATTAACCTTAATTAGTGAAATTTAGTTGATGATTTGCTAAAACTTTTATAAAACCAAAAATTAAAAGAAATCTTAAATATTTAAACTTCATTCCTGTTATATATTTTATGTAATTAAAAGGGTTACTTAAGGACAAGTAACGTTTATATTTTGGGGGAATTTGATCCACTTTAAAAATACCAATTTTATGCCTTATTTATGATTCAATTCTTAAGGATATTATGCTTTAATGAAAGGTATTTTTATGTTTTTGGATGTAGGTGATAAAAAAAGAGTTCAAGAAGAAAAAATGAGCAAAAAGAAGCAAAAATGGAGCTAAAAGAGCAAAGTTCTCAAAATTGTAGGTCTGGCGCCTAGGCGCCAGAATCTGGTGCTTAAGCTCCAGTTCGATACAGACATAGACAAGATTTTTGACGACTTTGGGCAGTTATTTTGACGGTGTTAAGCGGTTATTAAATCTTCTAGAAGACTAGAAGTTACTCTTAAGATATAGGACATGTGATACAATGCATCTGGACGCAGGGAAATGGTTTTAATCGCTAAGAGGTGCGACCCAAAGTGAAGAGATGCAAAAGACTTGGTCACAGAGTCCGGAGCCTAGGCGCCACATCCCGGCGACTAGGCGCAATAGTTACCTTCCAGAAGATACATTGTATTTGGATAAGTTTTGAAGAGGTGCCTTAAGCAACCCCTGGTCAAATTCAGAGCTCTATAAATAGGAGCCCATTCTACAGAGAAAATCGCCCCTTTCACCCCTTCTAGCATCCTTTAGTCCCTAAGCACTATATAGCGATCCAGTCATTTTAGGGAGCAACCTTCTTTATTATTTAGTAAGTCTTTTTTTAGTTTATTTTGAGTGTTAAGTGTGAGATTTTTAGTGTTGTTGCAGTTGAAGTATTTCATCATTGCATTGAAGTTAGTAGGACTCAGCAGATCACTTGAAGGAACATTCCAGATAAGTATTTATAACTTGGTTCAAAGTTTTATAAATATGTTTTGTTGTGTGAATTCAATGTGTTCTGAGTAGTTAGTTTTCTTTCTCCTTTCAACTATGAAAATATAATAAGATAATTAAACTTTGTTAGAGAATTTAATTTAAAATATTTATAAAAATTGTGATTATACTAATACCTGATCTTAGTTTACTTTTTAAATTGGCCATTTAAATTGTTAAAACCTGTTGAAAAAATTTGAGACCTATCCGGAGATGAGTTCTTAACTAGTAGATATCACATGAATCCTTGGGTAGTCGAAGGCTTTATGCGGGTTATTCAAGGTAAAGTGCAAGTAAATAGGAAGATATGATTAATTGGGCGTAGAATTAATTAGTTTTTAGAGTGACAGACTAAATTCTAACGGGTCACTAAAAGGGCCAACCATAGCCACCCTTGGACATCTAGTAGTGTGAGCGTAGATTAATTCATTCTACTAATAAAACATCCTGAACTGATCTATAGATTAGTCAATGTTCTTTATGCCTGGACCAAAGGGTAAAGAATAGGAATGCTTCTATTTGGCATAATACCATAATCTAAATTTTCCACAAATGATAAGTATTCTAAAAATCTTGGATTAGTTGAAAAGAAGAAAGTTATTTTATTTATATCTGAATTAATATTTATTTTTGTGTTTCTTACTTACATTTAGTATAAATTTCATTAAAGTTAAAATCTAAACTTTAAAAAGAAATAAAAATAAAAATTACTTTTAATTTGAAAAATCTAAAAATATTAATTAATATTCTAAAAATCTTCTCTGTGGGATCGATAACCAGGACTCCACTAGAGCCCTGTATTACTTGATACGATACGTATACTTGCGTTTGAAATTGTGACTTTTACAAATTATAAAAATCTAAATATAAATTCATAAAATCTTTCATAAGTAAAATCACATCAAGTTTTTGGCGTTGTTGCCAGTGATTAAATTTTCTAGCAGTGGAATCAAAATCTTGCATTTGAAAGTATATATAAAGCCCTGTTAGGCTGAGTCACGCATCAGCTAACATCTCGTATAAAAACATAAAACAATAAATCAAATTGGGGGCTTTAGCCTTTCACTCTTAAGTCCTCTAATTCTACACCCATCAAAGTATATCTCTCTATTTATTTGCACTCAACCATAATGGATTACATTCTCATCCATATAATCTCATGTGATTCTTTTTAATTGTTGACTGAGACAATACCATACCGGTTCTTACATGTTCTCACAACATATTTTAACATCTTAATTGGTCAAATCAATAAGTAAATGAAGTGCAAGGTTTTGAATCATCACAACTTCTTCCAACATTGAAATTCTATACTTCACACAACATACTTCCATAACTTTATTACTTCATCATATTAAGGGAAAAGATAAAGAAAACTACTCAGAATTCATGGAGAAAATATAATCACAATTTGGTTTAAAAGTATAAATCATAGTAAAACACAACAAGTAATAATTAAAAATAAAATGTAATAAAAAAGATAAATACTTATATGTAAATCATCTCCACCAAACTCTTGAAGTTCCTTTGAAAACTTTGCTTTTCCTTATAATACTCCTTAGATGTTGGCGCCCAACTTTGAGGACTCTAATTCTCTAATTTAATCCTAATGCAAACTATATTTAAGTAGAAATGGTGAAGTGGAGAAGTAAGTTAATGAAAGAACTCTTCTACACTAATTACACACTCTACAACAACCATAGCCCACTACACAATAAACTCTCTAAATTACTCTCTAAATACTCCCTCTAAATTCCTTTTTTAAACTCTCTTATCTCTGATCTTCAAGACTTCTATTTATACTTTTCTAACAGGTGCCTTTGTATCTCTTCAAATTGTGTCCAGATTCATTGAATCCTCCAAGTCATTCAAGAGTAATTTAAATTATTTTTGGCATTGATAGGGAGGTATCCACGTTTGTACCAAGAGATGCCTTAAATACCTCTTCAAAATGGTGCAAAAAATTAAATAATTTCTCTTTAGTAACTACAGCATGTAAGCACGAGGTCCCGGCGCTTAGTCATGAGTCTTCTGGCGTGAAAGCTCCAAATCTGGCACAAAGCCGCGGGGCTCTGGCACGTAAGCGCCATCTGGGAACTTTGCCGTTATAGATCAATTTTGCATTTTTCTTCATTTTTGCTCAAATTTTAATACTTTTTCACTCCTTTCATCACACTTATCCATTTAATCATACCTACAAAAGAAATACACAAAATACCTTCCATTAAAGTGCAATATCATTAAAAATAGGAATAAAAATGTGTAAAAAATACTATATATTTTAGGTGTATCAAAATCCCCCAAACTTAAAATGTTACTTGTCCTCAAGTGACACTTTAATCATATAAAAATTATACAAGTAAATAATTTAGATGAGTTTCTTTAGGAGTTTTTAAAATTTTGATCTAGAAATGTAGTAGTCTAATTTATAAAAAACTTTAATAAATGAGAACAATTTAAAGTTTAGAAATCTCTTAAATAAAGGTCAATGAAAAATATTAGTTGTTGTCTTATTCATAAATATTTGTAGATTTTTCAAGATATAGGGCTTAGGAATTTTATTTTCTTTACTTAAAAATCTTTACTAAAATTAATTATACTAACTATATTATATTCATAAGCTTCAAGATTTTATCAAATCTTATACTCTAAAAAGATCAGGTGTGGAACCAATTTTTTATTAGACCCTTAAATCCTCAAGCATCTCCTTTCTTTTCACATACTATTTTTCTTTTTTTTTCTTGTTTTTTCTTTTATTTTTATTTTTTTTTTTTATATGGCAATGATTACTATATCTGAATAGGCCTTTAATAATTTTGAATTCTACCCTTCCTTTCCTAAAGCGTAAGGTAGATATATATCTTTTACTTGAATATATAATAAAATTTTTGAAAATAATTTCCACTAAAAGAAACTTAATTATTAAAAGCAAAAGTTTGATCCTTCTACTTTTCCAAAAATACAACTTTTCCTACTAAAAATAGTTACAAAATATTCATCATTTCTTCACTAAGAAATTTTTACCTTTAAATTTTTCATCCTTACTATAGATTTTAACTAAATTCTCTTTCTCGTTTCTATATTCAAAATTTTACTTCCCTAATATAACTTCATTCACATAATTATTTTACAATCAAAATCCAAATTTTATTTATAACACATTTGAGAACAAATAAAATTTAAGTTTTTGAAAATGATTTTTCATCTCCCTAAACTTTAAAGTTTTAATTATGATGAAACATTTAAATATAGTTAAAATGATACATGGGTAGGAATTGCAAACTATAAGTATCATTCTTGCAGAAATTTTTTTATCCTAAATATGCAAGTATAATAATTAAAAACAGGAATGAAAGTAACTAGATCAAATTTTTAACTTCTCATTTTATAGAAATTCAAAAAAATTCATAAGTAGTGGAGGAAATAAAAGCAAATTCACACATAATTAAACAAAAATCCATAACTAAAACATATAGTAGTAAATTGAAAAGTTAAACATGAAATTTAAATAGTGGATATTAATAGTGTTTTAAACCTTCCTAAATATTTTCAAGAATAATTTCTAAACCAACAAATAAAATACACTACCAATTTTTTTTCTTTATTTTTAACACATTTACTACCACAGAAAAAAAATATGAACATTCACATCACATAACACAAATAAACAACATCCACAAATAACATAAAACAAACTAAAGTAGCTCGACAGCTATTACATCAGTCACATCTACAAATGGAATAGTCAACTTAATAACCATAAATAGTAGATAAACAACACATACAGAATAAAAAGTCTAAGATAAACAACACATACAGAATAAAAAGTCTAACACACATCACAAAACATAACACAACACAAGAAAAACTACAAATCATAATCCTCATCTTCTTCCTCATCATCATCCCCTTCATTCCTGGTACGGATAAGCACATATGGAGAATTGTGGATGAGAGGGTAACACAGCACTATAGTCACCTCTAATCAATTTATCCATATAAATGTGATAGTTCATCTCATACTCACTATGTCTCTAAATATAATCCTCAATATGATCTAACTTACCTTCTATATCACAAACTCGATCCACAGTATAATTGTTATTGTCTTTCATTTTATTTAAAGTTCAGTCTGCGAATCACAAAACTGACATGATGATGTCAGAGATGTGGAAGCACGAGATGTAGAAGCAGCAACAGTAGATGCACTGGATGCTCTAGAGGATCCTTCTTTCCAACTAAAAATTGAATTCTCAGCATATGTATCCACATTTTCACTAGAAATAGGCTTAAGAGGCTGAAGTACCTCTTCCTAATTTTCATATCTAACACCAGCCCGCTCACACAATGAATGTATAAGGGAAGCAAATCACATACCTTCAGTGGTGGCAGCTCTGGCAGATATCCAAATATAATCATAAATAATCTTTCTAATATTGATCTCCATCCCCTGCTGAATACAGTAATTCAAAGTAGCTCCTTCTCTCGTCACTTCACTCAGATGATTAGTAGGAAGCAACTTGGATGATATGAAATAAGATCAGGCCTTAAAGGTGGCATTCAACTTTGAAGAAGGGAGTTTAACACTTCTCTCATTAGTGATTTTCCATAATTCCCTTCCATCAGTCAAAGCAGAAATAATTCCATCCAATTATTCCTTCGTATGAATATAATTATAATGGAAACAAAATGTATTTGACGGCAATAGGTAATAATCGTTTATTACCTTGGGATTAAAATGAATCAACTATCCTCGGACCAAAATAAAGTTTTTTTATGATCCAGGAGATTTGCATAGAACTCCTGTACAACAGAAATAACTATAACAGCCAAGAAGCAGAAAAATCTATCCCAAAGGCGTTTAACGAACGTATCTTCCATCACTCTGCCTGGCTTATCAAAGCCTCACTCCTGGATCAATTTACGTGAATATAATGCCTGCACGTAATGATCTTGAGCTTTCAAACTAAGAAACTTGTCTGAATCAAAGTGGATTTTTTTTTTTTGCTTCTCTTTGGTGTCATTTCTAAAATTTGCATAAAAATTACCATAAATTCCACTTTAACTCAAAATCACTAAACTCAACTCCTAAGGGTTAAACCACTAAATCCAAGTAATCTCTAAACCATTTTTTCTCAATTTCTTACCATGATAGAGATTTTTGGATTTCTCCAAAATGCACTCAAACTATATGGTGACAATAAAAAATTTTTACATAGGAGTAGTGTTCTTAGCTTAAGAAGATCGAATCTAGTAATTTCAACTTGAAATGGCTCAAAAAATCGCTAATTTTTATGATGCCCTAACTTCCTAAGTCGCGAACACCGAAGTAAGAAGAAGATGGAGGTGAAAATTTTGTGATTTTTCAGGTTTTTAAAACCAAAAAACCAATTTTTGCAAACCGGAGCCTAAGCGCGAAAGTATGGCACTTAGCCGCGGAGCTCTGGTGCGTAAGCGCGGGGTCTCAGCGTTTAGCCAAGAATTTGTTGTTCTCGAATTTTTCTTTCAATACTCATTTTCACTCACTTAATCAACCCCTAAATATTTTTAGTAAGTATATCATCTCCTTATAATCTTCTTATCTTAAAAATTACGCATTTATAAATTAAAAATGGATTCAGCACAAATTTCACACAAACATAAACTCTTTACTAAATAAAACAATTACAATTTACAAGTACAATCCACAAGTCTTTAATCCTAGATCTTTGGATAAGATCTCATCTTTTCTACTTCACATTTAAACATTTAAATAAAACACTAAAACAAGTATTTAAAACATAACCACATTTATAACACTACAAAATATAATACACTAAAAGCTTATTCTTAACACGACTGTCTAACACTTAGCACAAAATAAGAACTTAACACAACATAAGAACTTAAATCAATTCTATGTTAGGTGGAATATATCCTTCATTAGTTCCATCTAAACCATCTGGGATGTAGATTTGATAGAACGAGCGATGGGTGAAAACTCTTACTGAATCTTCTTCTATCCACTTGCTCTTCAAAAACATTGCTTTATCTTCCTCTTCAACATGATTAGTATGAATAAATTTCATCTTTAAATATGTGTTAAATGTGTGTTAGTTTCATTTACCTTTTCTTTGATTAATGTAACATCAGCCTCGATCTTCGCAATCTTCTCTGATATATCCTGAATACTAACGGTCAGAAATCAGTTATATAACTCTTGTGCAATCTCAAAAATAAAACTATTCTTGTTTACATCCTCTTTCTTCTTAACTCACTCTCCCAAGAAGACATTTTTCTAACTTAAACTCTTATTCAAGGTTTTTATGATGGAAATTTGGAATGGGATGAATATCCTTAAATCTGGCTCTTATTTATAAACTTGCCTTAGAACTGTCCTCCCACGTTCTATATCCATGAAATTTTGTCCCATACAAATTCCCCATGATAATGGCTTCTAGAACCTCATTTTTCACATTTTTAGAACTCTGGTGCCTAAGCACCAACAGCTGGCGCTTAGCCGCCAGTATAGCACAGGTCTGCTAAACATTCGAATACTCATTTTAACTCATCCAATTTATCAATTAGGGTCTCATTAATCCCCACTAACATAATATAATCAAAATATTACCACATATTTCTTACTTTAAACCAAACAAAACACACAAAACAAACTTAAAGCAAAGCACACCGATAACTATGGGTTGCCTCCCAAAAAGCGCTTGGTTTAACGTCGTCAGCCCGACATACCCAATATTTATTCTGGGTGGCCCAACATCATATTTTCATCAATTTTAAGTTGATCCACCGAGAAATAAAGTTTCAGCTTATGACATTTACTTTAAATATTTTCTCAGTTTTAGGATCTTTAATATCCATAGCTCCATAAGGATAAACTTTTATTACAATAAATGGGCCCATCCACCTGGACTTAATTTTTCCAGTAAAAAATCTTAATCTGGCATTATATAGTAAAACTTATTGGCCCGACTCAATATTTTTATTTAGAATCCTATGATCATGCCACATCTTCATCTTTTCTTTATATATCTTAGCACTTTCCTATGATTGATTCCTTATCTCTTCAAGCTCATTTAATTGTAATAACTTTTTCTTACCAGCATCCTTCAAATTATAATTGAACTCTTTAATAGCTCAATATGCTTTATGCTCAAGTTCAACTGATAAATGACATGCTTTTTCAAAAATTAGCCTATATTGGGACATTCACGAAGAAGTCCTATATGCAGTTTTATATGCCCACAAAGCAAAATATAGTTTGATCGACCAGTCCTTTTTATTTGGATTAATATATTTTTCCAAAGTTCTTTTAATTTCATGATTGGATATTCAACCAAACCACCTGTCTGAGGATGATAAGCAGTCACAATTTTATGGAGATATGATATTTCTTTACTAGTTTCTCCATAATAGCATTTCTAAAATGACTTCCCACATCAGTTATGATTACTCTTGGAATTCCAAATCTACAAAATATGTTCTTTCTTAAAAACTTTGCAACACTTCGAGCATCACATCGAGGTAAAGCAATAGCTTCTATTCATTTAGATACATAGTCAAATGTTAACAATATGTATAAATTTCCGAAAGATGGTATAAAGGGTCCCATGAAATCTAATCCTCAAATGTCAAATATTTCAACTTCCAAAATATAATCGAGGGGCATTTCATTTCTTCTAGATATATTACCTACACGCTGACATCAATCACAATTTTTAATATAAGCATTAACATCCTTAAAAATTGTAGACCAATAAAATCCAGATTGCATACTTTTATATACAGTTTTATCAACACCAAAATATCCCCCAAAATCAGAATCATAAGATTTTTTAATAATTTCATAGATTTCTTCTAATAGTACACATCTTCAAATAATTAGATCTTTTCCTTGTTTATATAAAAATTGGTCGTCCCAAAAATAAGTCTTTGCTTCAGATAAAAATTTCTTCCTCTGTTGGTATATCAAACCATAGGGTATAATGTCACTAACATTAAATTTTACAATGTCGACATACCATGGAACACACCACTCATTAATAGTGAACAATTTTTCATCAAGAAAATACTAGATAATTTATTCATTATAAAAGAGAGATTTTTCATTTTCAAGTCTGGATAGATGATCAGCAATTTGATTATCAGCACCCTTCCTATCTACTATTTCAAAGTCAAATTCTTGTAAAAGAAGAATCCATCTTATCAGTCTTGGTTTTGCATCCTTTTTTTCAATTAAATATTTAATAACATAATGGTCAATATACACCACACATTTAGTTCCAATAATATATGATCTGAATTTATCAAAAACAAATAATATAGCTAATAACTCTTTTTCAGTTGTGGTATAATTACTTTTAATTTCATTAAAAGTTCTACTAGCATAGTAGATCACTTTGAAAATGTTATCATGTTTTCGTCCTAAAACAGCTCCAATAGCATAATCACTTACATCACACATTAATTCAAAAGGTTTTTCTCAATCTGGTGAAACAATATCTGGTGCAGTAAATAATTTTTCTTTTAACAGCTCAAAAGCTTTTAGGCATTCTTTATTAAAATTAAAAATTGCATTTTTTTCAAATAAATGGCATAGAGGCTTAGTAATTTTTGAAACGTCTTTAATATAACGTCTGTAGAATCCAGCGTGTCTAAAAAAAACTCCTGATCTACCTTATATTTGTTGGGTAAGGTAAATTAGCGATTACTTGAATTTTTGCAGTGTCTACTTCCATATCTTTTCCTGAAATATGATGTCCTAAAACAATTCCACCTACTACTACAAATTGGCATTTTTCCCAATTAAGGACTAAGTTAGTTTCTTCACTGCGTTTAAGAACTTTAGATAAATGTTCTAAACATGATTCAAATGAAATTCCAAACCCTAGAAAATCATCCACAAACAATTCAAGCTCTTTTTCAATTAAATCACAGAAAATTGTCATCATATATCTTTAAAATGTAGCAGGAGCATTGCATAAACCAAAGGGAATTCTTCTAAAAACAAAAGTATTATAACGACTGGTAAATGTTGTTTTCTCTTGATCCTTAGGAGCAATTTGTATTTGGTGATAACCAGTATATCCATCCAGAAAATAAAAGTATTTGTGTATAGCTAGTATATCCAACATTTCAGCAAAAAAGGAAAGTGGGAAATGATCTTTCCTAGTAGCAGGATTTAATTTTCGATAATCAATGCATATTTGTCATCCTGTCACTTGTCTTATTGATATAAATTCATTCTTTCATTAACAGTTACAATTACTCCTCCTTTCTTAGGAACATAGTGAATACGACTAACACATGCACTATCTGAAAAGGGTAGATAATTCCAGCATCTAACCACCTTAAAATTCCTTTCTTAACAACTTCTTCCATAATAGGATTTAATTTCAGTGATTAAATTCATTCCTTGAATTTCTTTGTAGTGATTAAATTCATTCTTCTTGACATGACATATCTTTTCCATTGTTTAATATGAAACTCCTTTTTGCTGTCATGCCTAAACAAATTCCAGTACGTATGGCTCTACATCTGAGTGCTCTATGCTCCTTAGTATCATCAAGGCAGCTGCATATGCCTCAAACGTCCCATACTCCTCCAAATGTAGGACATTACAGTCTGGACATTCTGAGAATGATCCCATGGCTGACGACTATTTGGGTAATCTCGAGCTACAAGTTGACACGCAGTAAAGATCCCCTCAATCGGATCCCACGTCAGCACAGGCTCCTCGGTAAGCTCTTGCTCTGTCTCTGTAATTGGTTGGCTGGCATCTATCTCTTTCATTTCTAGATCATATAACTCCTCCAAAATTGAAGGAAGCTCTGCAGCTATTTCTCTAGCTTGTCTTATTTCTATCCTATCCAACTGATAGTGCTTGCGATGGTTGGTATTTCTTCTCTGTGTATGTTCCAAAGGCGCATCTAGAGCCCTTCCTGCAGTGGCTCATTGTCTCGATGTTTCCCCGACCTCCTTGTGACTAATTCAGACCACGGACTGCAGGCCTGCAGCTTCCCCTAGACTACCAAGTCCTTTAAGGGGCCTTCGTAGTCGACATTGGCTTCGGAATAATCCAAGTCAAAATTAATTACACCTCCCTCGTGTGCCTTCTCTTCTCTAAGAGCTAGGTTTAAGCCGTCTTTGAACGCAAAGATCAACTTCCAGCCCGACATTTTCCTACACAAAACAAAGGAAACGCAGTGGGTTGATGCTTTGAACGAACAAGAATAATAAAAAATTTATTATAATTTAACAGACTTTAACTTTATTAGATTCCATTTTCTTATTTAAAATAACTTTACAATATTTGGAATTAAAAAGACTTTAATTATGATAACAATTTATTTCATGAAAATTTATTTTATTCCACTTGATTTTGATTACTAAATTTCTTTAATTTAAGATCCAGTCACAGGCACTGGCCACACTGCTATATTAGAACATACGTCCTTTTTCAGATTTATCATGTTGTGTAGAACTTCATTAGATATCTTCGCTTCGCCGGAGTAAACTTTCTCCACCACGAATGGTCCTCCCAGGTTGGTTCAAAATTTCCACATATCTTACAGTGTACAAGAATAGGCCTTCTAAAAACAAGAATAATGTCAATGAATTTAAACGTCCTCGAGCGGACCAATTTGTCTTGGGCTTGAATCATATTCGCTTGATAGAGTTCTAAGTTCTACTATGCTAGCAATCTTCTCCCTTAGAACTCTCCAATTCTGCAAGTCAGAGCTTGGCATTCTCTTCTGCTATTATTTGATTTGTGACGGCGACTCTGAGCGATGGTAGCTGAAACTCTAACAGAAGCATTGCCTCAGACCCGTAGACTAGTGAGTAAGTGTCGGCATATTTTTAGGTTAAGTGTTTTGTAAAGGGGTCGCCTACAGAAATTGTCGCCGAATTTTTTAGATTTTAAATTTAATTTAAATATATATATAATTTAGAAAGTTGTATTTATTTTGAAAATAATTTTGAGTTTGAAAATTTTAAGATATGAAATTAAACTGATCTCACATCCCAAATAGTTTATATAAACGAGCACCGCACCACAAGTCGTATATCTATCCCAAAGAATAGACACACTGCTTGATGATGGGGCCCAGTTAAATAAACTAGAAGATTTGTGACATCCGTCTGATTTGCAAACCAACTTTATAAGCCGACAAGTTCCCCTGCTTAATATAAAGAAATTAAGCAGGGTTTATATTACCTGGGTTCTTCAAGTTCTCTATAAGGGCAAGCCCTATAGTTAATTACATCTTAAATGACGGGAATCATTTAAGAAAACTCTCGATAATGATCAGTGGTTTTGCTCTCAAGAATTTCAAAGTTTAAGGTTTCCAAAGGATTGAATTTTAGAGATTTGAATGGGGGATGGATCAAATTTGGAACAGTTATTTTCAGGAGTCCAAAGGAAGAGAAGTAGGAGAAGCTGAGGATCCAAGAAGAATCTTAGCAACTTCCCAAACTATCCTATGGTTTGGTTTCAATTTGAGAATTTATTTAGTATGGCAATCCTACCAATTTTAATTAAATAGGACTTATATTTATATGATATAATCACACAAATAGCCTCGAAGATGTGAGGATTTATGTCGTATCAAATGACTACCTCGTAGTCCTAAGACCTAGCTAGGGCTTAATTTACATGACATCATCATGCAAATGCCTAACGAAGAGTCGAGGATTTATGTTGCACTAGGCAAACTACCTCGAAGTCCTATGGCTTGGTTATTTAATTCTAAGACAGGTTTTAGTCGGTGTAGATCCGAGTTTTGTCGAAGTAGATGGTCGTGTCGCCTACTATGCTCCGAGCTCCTTGTTGTTGCAGCAGGTTTAGTTTTAGAAGGTGAAAATCAAGAGATGAGAGAAGTGTTTTGGTTTAGAAATCTTAAAGTCCAAATATTTTTAATATTTTAATTAAAAGAAATCTTAAAGTTGTTTAACCAGAACCGATTAAGATCCCACGGTTCCGTCATCCCGGCACCGTTATTTTCATCGAATTCACTTAGTCCAGATGAATTTGCTAAACTCAACTGAATGAGTTCCACACATTCATTTAGACCGTGGGAAATCCCGTTAGCAACACGTGGGTTACATCATCCTGATCATTCAACGAGACGTTTTAATTTAGTTACAATTGTAGTTCTGTTGTTCTGTTTGTGATTAAATTTTGAGTTGTTTTATATTTTGGAATGTTGTGGCAGTGAATTTTATCTTGTGGTGACTTTTAATTTAGTTTTAGTTTCAATTCAGGGACTCTCCTAAAGGTTTTGGTTTTCATGCAACAGTCTTGTTTAACATGCAAGAAAAAGTAAAGTGCAGTGCATGTAAGTAAATTACAATAAAGTAAATTACAATAAAATAAAAGCGTACCTAGAGGGTCTTCCCGTCATCCCAAGCTGCACTTAAAACATATTTTAAGGCATTTAAATATTTCAACAAGTACCTAGGTAAAGCTAAGGAAAAGGTTTTAGTTGTCTACCAAAGTCCTAATCATATTGCTAATCATTTCCTATGACGTCTAGGTTCTTTTGTTTTGTTTAAGGATGATTTTCTTCATCAAAGAAACAACTAAATTCAATTTTTCTTCTAAAACATCCAGTCATATTGAGAAAGTGCTTAGGACAAGTCCTAAACATCTTTTCAATAGTTCTAAGATTATTTTGAATCCAAGTAAATTTAATTGCACATGTGAATTAATCATCCAAGAGTTTAGTTAAGCTTTGTCTCTTGCTCAGTGAACTTGGGCATTTGATTGCCTGATGAATGAAGTGACATCTCACTTAATACTCTATTTAAGAGTTATAATAATTAAAGCCTTTAGGGGCAAGTTGGTTTGTTAAGAATTTCAATCATTCTTAATTTGAAGTTTGAGTTAATGGTTTAAAGTGATTTAGTTCAATTATGAGGTTTTAATTAATAATTTTAAGTTTGGAATAGTGTTCAAATTATATTTTGGTTTAAATCTTTATGCTTTAAGTGATCTTAATATTTTAAATTTGTTTTACTTTTATTATTGAATGATGTTAACTTAATTTAATTTAAATTTGAGTTAATTTAATTTAATTTAATTTAATTTAAATATTTTTTAATTTAGCTTAACTTAATTATTAAAATGTTAATTTAATTTAATCTTAATTTTAATTTAATTTTTACTTAATTTAATTTAATTTAATTTAATTATTAAATTATTTAATATTTTTGAACTTTTCTTTAATTTAAGGGTTATTTATTTTTTTAATTTTTTATTTACTTAGTTTGGATTATCATTTTAATCTTAAATATTATTCAAGTGATTTATTTAGTGATTTTTTTATTAAAGGATTAATATCCTCTCAAGTTATATCCCTATTTTTAATAATTCAAATTTTCATTAATCTTCCAAAATTTAAATTGTATAAATAATTAAAGTTTCATTTTGGTTCATCAAAAGTGATTAATGGGTCCTTACCATTTTAATTTCCCAAAGTTTCAATCATCCAAGAAAGATAAAATCAAATATTTTACCCTCCATTTTAATTAAACCTAAAATTTTAATAAAGGGGTTTAAATTCTTTAATTACCTTTATGCCCTTTTAGGCTTACTTATTTCATAACTCACTAAATTGAGTTCAAATGAACTTAAAATTTTTATGTCACCTCACTCACATATCAATTAAGACATTAGAGGAGAAAATGTGATTTTTCTGAATTTAATTTATTTATATGATTATTTTTAGTGAAAAATAAGGGATTTCAAGGAAAATTCAACAACATGACCAAAGTAAGGTTTCTAACCTTAAGAAAATTATGATATGTTCCGAATGACTACAGGACCACTTCGAACAATTTTAGTGATTTTTTTGAATTATATTTTATTTATTACAATTATTTTGAGTTTTAGAGTATTAATTAATTATAAAATAAAATTAAAGTTGAAAAATGGATTTTATATTTTTCTTAAATCTCTTTGACCTCAAGGAGTTTAGAGAAACAAATTTTACAATTTTCTGATTTTTCTTTGATTTATTGGAATTAATTTAGTGAAAAGGTTGGAAAATACATTTTTTTAATATTAAAAATTGTTTTAAGCATTTAAAATTCAATATCTTTACTTTGAGACTTGGGAAAAATATTTGGTTTGTTCCTAACTGATTAGGAGTCAAAATATGACATTTTTATGATTTTTAATATTTTTAAGATTTTTATTATTTTTTAATTATTTAAATATCAAAAATATCATTAAAAATGAAAAATTTTAGAAAATTCCAATTTTAATTTTTGTAGACTCCTTTGATACCAGAGAGCTCACAAAACCAATTTGGTGAATTTTTGAAATTTATTTTTGGAGTTATGTATTTTTAAAGTTTAATTTTAATCATGTGGCTTAATTAATTCATTTAGTGGGGCTAAACATTTCCAATTGATTTCAAATTTTTATATGAGGTTCCTCTAATCCTAAAGTTCAGTGGAGAATTATTTTCAAGTTATTTTAATGTGTGGTTAACCCTAATTAATTAAAATTCAATTTTAGGTATTTAGGCTAATTAGGATTATTCTTAATGAGTTAATTCAAAATATAATTATCCTAGGGTCCTCTGGTCCTAAGAAACTTCACCAAATTTTTCTAGAATTTATTGGATAATATGCTAATTATTGGAATTAAAATACCAAAAATAGTGACATAAACTTGAAAAATACATAACTTTCCATAGAAATGGCCTCTGACCTTGAAAAATTCAGAGATTGTTCCCAAGATCAGAGGCTTCAAAAACCCTATGGTCTCATGCCATGGTGAATTGTCTATGCAAATGAAGAATCAAAATGCTGAATAAATAATTAATTAAAAATAAAATACTCATCAAAATAACTTGATTTCTTTTCCAGATTATTCTCCTCTGTCACTGAGCAAGAGGGTATTTTTAGTTTTTTTTTATGATTTTCCTACACAAAGATATGGATTTTCTAAGTTCTGGGTATTTAAATAAATAAAAAAAATCCATATTTTCCTACTTATCCACGCGGCGCCGACTCATCCTCAGCAGCTCCGAAAGCCCACGCGTCGCGCTCCCATTCGACGCCGTCATCTGACTCAGCGCTTCAGGGGCCCGCGGTTCATGTAACGTTCTCTGGTCCGGCGCAATCTGGACCGTCCACTCGATACACGCTCGATCAGACGGCGCCTAGTCATTGTCTACGACTGGTGTGCACCCGTGACCGCCCACAATAAAACCTTAAGAACTCTCTCATTTCTCAACGGATTTTCGTGTTCTTATGCTCTATTGATTTGTCTTGAAGAGACGAACACATCCATATGGTTTACATGCTATGAAATTAAGTAAAACAAAATGGAGAATCACTGGAAGCTTGGGAGGAAGGAATGATCCATACCTTTGCTCTGAGAAGTGTAGCTTTAATCGTAGAGTTGTGTCACCTTCGATTGCACCCAAGGAAGCTCCGCATGAAGTCTCCGGCTCTGGGAATTGTCTAGGTATGAAAGTGTCCACAACCGATTTCAAAGCTTGGAGGCCGGAGCAAATGGGTGGCCCGGAGAGGGGCTTTCATCGGGGAACTCCTTCTCTTTGTCCCGTGCAGGTGTGGGTGAGTTTAATTTGGATTTGGTGGAGGTTTGGGAGATGTCCCGCTTTCGGCTTGAATTTAAACTCGAAATCGGGCTCAGCCGGGGAAATCGGGCCGGAATCCAATGGGGATCAAGTGCTCTGTGTGAGGAGAAGGTCCTGGAGCAATTTTGGCGCAGTTTTGTTTAGGTCCGGTTCATCGCCTTCTTTGGCCGAGAGGGTGGTGGGTTTAAATCAGACATGGCCGGAGGGCTTCCTGGGGGGTTTCGAGGCTCGGGATCGAGCCGCTCAATGAAAGAGAAGAATAGCCATGGTGTTCAATTGGACCGGACAACTCAACAAGGAAGAATCGAAAATTTCTGGCTCACATGGAGCTCTCGGCCATGGCGTTTTCTCGGCGACCCAGTGCGGCCGGCCGGCAGGTTAGGTCACCATCTTGATCGAAAGGTCGTGATCGGCAATGGTACAATCAATTAGCCATGGACATGTGTAAAGAGTTTAGCTTTAAGTGGTATGGGGAGAGGAGTGATTTTTGGATCCAAATGGGTCAAGTCATGCAAATGGGTTGGGTTCACCTCTCCAAGCTCTGGTTAGGGCTGAGGGAGATCAGGTGAGTCAGCTAGCTTAGTGGGGAAAAGTCACCATTTAAGCATATTTAAGTTTAAGCATGGTTTGTGGGATACATGGGAGTGCTTAATCACTTTAAGGGAATCAAGAAAGAGGCTCCTCCTTTTGCCCAATATGGCATGGTCACATGAACATCACTCACATGGCTTGCATGGGGCTTAAGGATGGCTTCATGGCTTCATTCGGGCTTGGGCAAGGCTTGTCTCAATTTCATGAAAATGGATTTTGGAAACTTTGGCATTTTAGTGGGAAATTCTCATGAAGCTTGATTTGGAATTATTTGGTTATTGATTTAGAACTTAGGGATGATATCAATTAAACATATGATGAGAAGAAATTGTGATGTGGGCTTTGGAGCTAATTTTGGGCTTTTGGATTTGTTGGAAGTGGGCTTTTAGGATGGTTTAAGAAAGTGGGCCTTTAGGTCTGAAAACAAATTGGTGGATGGAAATTTTGTGAAGGATTGGGCCAAATAAGTGTTGGGTTTAGCTTAGGGATGTGTCATGAACATTTTAGAAAAGGTTTGGTGTCATTTAAAGTGGAATTGGATTTAATTTGGGCTTTTTTGATAAATGGGCCAAAGTGGGTCAAATTGGTCTAACTTGGGCTAAGGTTGAGCTAAGGTTGGATTTGATATAAAATTAATGTTGATAAATATTTATGGGGGTGCTACAAAGAGTTTTCAACTTTGGTTGGGCTTTGATTTTCGGGATTCTGGGACCATTTGGGTTAGGTTTCGGGGTTTAGGCCAAATTCGGGCTCTTAGTGCCTCAAATTGGAATTGGATCCGAAATGTCGATAAAATTGGGCTTCGGATTTGGCTCTAAATTGATCATTTGGGGATATTTAAATTGAAGTTTAGAATTGAATTGGACCAAAATTGAGGTCAATTGGGTTGATTTGGTTTGACATTAGGTTCATTTGGGTTAAGAATGGGTCAAATTGGGGGTTTTGGTAAAAGTGGGTTAAATTGACAAAATTGGCCTATTGTGTAGTTGAACAAAATGAAATTGGGAATATTTGGGATTTTCTGGAATTTTCTGGGAATTTTTGGAATTTATGGAATTTTTGGTTAAGAATGGCATTATGGGTATTTGGAGGGTATTGGGGGTATTTTAGGAAATTTTGGTATATTTGGCTATGGATGATCAATTTGAGTAGGGGGAAATGTTTAGGATTGATTTTGAGGAATTTTGGGTAATTTAGGTGATTTTGCAAATTTTGGGTAGTTTTAAGGGTATTTGGTAGGTTTAGCGGGTGTAGGGCTTCTGGGTCAAAAATTGAAATTTTGGAAAAATGAAGATTGATCAAGTTTGAGTAGAATGGAATCACTTTGGTTGAGCCATGAAGCCATATCAAGCCCATAAGAGCCATGAGAGGACTCATTTGAGGTATTCACTATGTTGTTCCTAACCCTCTTAGCCAAGGGCTTAGGAGTTGGGGACCATCCATATGAATTACCTACATGAGAAAGAAAGTCAAGCTAGGTATGAATGGTTTTAGGATTTGGAATGTGTGTGAAAGTGTAATGTGTGCAGGTCAACCCTCACCAGACCAGGCCACCCATGGTAGTCCTAAGGCCAAAGAGTCCTATAGGAACTCATCTTTTAAACCTCCACATTTGATCTTAACCCTCCAAGTGACTTAGGGGTTTACAATCAAACTTATGGGGTTTGCAGGGAGTTTAGAGGCGTTTAAATTTCTAAGTGGTGGGTCCCATTTCTAGTCTTCTAAGATAGTCAAAGGGAAAGCCTAAGGCTAGATCCTAAGTACTAAGGAAAGAGAAGAGAAAAGACCTCATCAAAAATGAGGTCAACAGTAAGCTGTAGACTATGTCGGCGTTCTGACTGTCATCTTGTATACCCATAACGCTTCTAGTAACTTCTTGTGTCATCCTCTTTTGTTATTATTGTGCATTTTCTTCAAAATATGCACAAATGTCTTGTTTATAGCTTCTACCAAACCATTTGCTTTGGGCTAGTATAGGGTAGAGTACTGCCAATCTATCCCTTGTTGTCGTACAAAGCTATTAATTTTGGTGCTCTTGAAGGCGAACCCATTATCTGAAATAATTCTGCGTGGTACACAAAAGCAGTAGACGATCTTATTTTTAAAAAACTGTATGACCTATTGTGCTGTAACTTCTCGTAACGGCACTGCCTCTACCCATTTGAAGAAATAGTCTGTAGCTCCAAGTATAAACCTGTGTCCTTTTGAAGATGGAGGTTTTATCGGTCTCACTATGTTCGTGTCCCAACACTCAAAAGGTCGTGATGTGATCGTGGGGTGTAAAACATTCTGAGGTAGTCCACTCCATGCACTTAGCATTGATGACATTTCTTAGCTATGTTCTGTCATCGTTGTCGGCTAATACTATCTAAGTCGTTCGAGCTTCATTTTCATTTTTGGCCCTAACTATTGTGCTCCATACAATCCGACATGTACCTCTTTGACAATTTTTTGCATTTCTGCTTTACTTAGATATCTCGAACACATCTGATAGAATGATCCTCTATAGAAGACGTTGTTGACCAAGGTGTACGGTAGCGCCCCCTTCTAAATTTGATGCGCTAATGATTTGTCCTCTGACAGTTTTCCTTTTTGCAAGTATTCTACAAATGATTGGCACCAATCTTCAACGTCATTTACCACTATAGCTATAATCCTTCTTTACCCAATTGTGTAGAGTGTCGAGGTCGATTTGAGATAGCACTTGACATCCTTGTATTTTAATGTCTTTGGAGTCCTCTTGCGGACATGCAAATTCCTTAGCCAATTTTGCTAAAGCATCTACATAGGTATTATCCATTCGGGGAATCCAACAGAACGTTACACTTGGAATTTTCTCCAACAATTTCATTGTATATTTATGATATTCTTCTAACCCCGACTTCAAAATCTTATATTGTTATGCCACTTGTTGAATGACGAGTTGTGAGTCACCGTAGATGGCAATGTCTATCATTTCCATTAGTATTGCTAATTCTAATCTCATTATTAATGCTTCACATTGTGCCTCATTGATTGTTCACAACTCTATCAAGTGATAGGAGAATATTTGCATTGCCTGATCTCGTGTCTCAAAGATCAAACTGATTCCTGCTTTTCCCAGTATTATAATTTGTTGTCATGTTGTCTCTTCGAGCTGACGAAGCTCCGTTGAAGTACATTTCCCAACTTCTGACACTGGGATGTTCCAGTTGCAGTATTTGTTCATCTAGTAGTTCATCGTTGAGAGGGGACCCAGCTGGCAGTGGGTGTCCTTCAAGAAAGTCTGTGAGAATCTAACATTTGATAGCACGAAGGGGCACAAAAGTTAAATCAAATTGCTTTAAAATCATTTACCACCTCGATAAACGTCCGGAAAGTGTTGGTTAGGTCATCAAATATTGCAATGGATTAACTTTTGAAATCAGTTTGACCTTATGAGACAATATGTAATGCCTAAGTTTCTAAGCGGCAAAAACCAAAGTTAGACAATGTTTCTCGATACGAGGATACTTTATCTCCGCCGGTATTAGATGTCAAATCAAGTAGTAGAGTGCATTTTCCTTACCCTCATCGTTGACTTGAGCGAGTAAAACTTTAAGGGATTCGTCTAAGGCTGCAGTATAAAGTATCAACAGTCTACCCGAGATAGGGGCTACTAAAACAGGAGTTGTTGTTAGATATCGCTTAATATCTTCGAAAACCCATTAGCACGGGACTCCCCAAATGAATTTTACATCCTTTCAAAGTAAATTCAAAAATGTTAAACACCTTCATGACATATTATATATAAAACGTCTAAGGTATTCCAATTTACCTTAAAAAGAACATAATTGTTTCAAGGCTTTAGGGGGGAGCCATTTCTAAGATAGCTTTAACCTTTTATGGGTCTATTTCAATGCCTCAATGATGGATAATGAATCCTAGAAATTTCCCATAGGTAATATCAAAGGCACACTTTAAGGGATTCATTTTGAGATTATATTGTCGTAATCGTTCAAATACAATACCAAAATCATAGAAATGATTATCCTTCACTTTGCTCTTGATGACCAAATCATCCATGTAGCATTCAACTTAGTTGTGAATGAGGTCATTCAAGATCTTTTTCATTGCTCGTTGGTAGGTAGCTTTGGCATTCTTCAACCCAAATGGCATCACGGTGCAGTAGATCTCAACTGGAGTTCTGAAGGCTGTAAGCGCCGCATCTTCTGGAGCCATCTTGATTTGGTTGTAACTGACGATCCATCCATGAAGGAGGAGATCTCGTGTGACGAAGGATGTCTACCTTTAATTTTGGAATTGGTAACGAGAATTCAACCTTTGGACATGCTTTATTTAAATCTCTGAAGTTGACACACACTTGAATTTCTCCATTCGTCTTCTTTACTGGCATGATGTTAGCTAACCACGTGGGGTATTATTCTTCCCACACAAAGTTAGCATCTATCAATTTCTTTATCTCTATTGTGGTTGCTATATTATATCGATGCGCATTCTTCTGGGAGCTTAATTTACTGGTGTTGTATTTCGATCTACTTTGAGTTAATGAAATGTGACCTCTAGGGATAATCCAGGCATTTCATTGTAACTCCAAGCAAAGCAATCTCCAAATTCTTACAATAACTTGATCAAATATGTAGATTCTTCTTCAATAAGTAGTGATCCATGAAAAAAATACCTGTTTTTATGCCTTAATTTTTATCAAATTTTTAAGGATATTATGCTTTAAAGAAAGGTATTTTATGTTTTTAGATGTAGGTGATGCAAAAATGCTCAAAAAGGAAGAAAAGATGAAAAAGGATGAAAAAGGAGCAAAAATGGAGCAAAAATGCAAAATTGCCAAAATAATGGGCCTGGCGCCTAGACGCCAGAATCCGGCGCCTAAGCGCCAGCTTGATACCAAATCTGTGATGGTTTTTGTAACTACTTTGGGTGATTATTTTGACGGTTAGAGCGGTTATTGGACCATCTAGAAGATTGGCAGTTATTCCTAGATTATAGGACATGTGATACATTGTATCTAGACGCTTGGAAACAGTTTGGATCGCGAAGAGGTGCGATCCAAAGTGAAGAGGTGTGAAGAACTGGACGTGGAGTCCGGCACCTAGGCGTCAGATTCCAGCTCCTAGGCGCCAGACACACTTTCTAGAAGATTCATTGAACTTGGACACATTTTGAAGAGGTGCCTTAGGCAACCCTTGAAGCCTATAAATAGGAGTCTATTTCTACAGAGAAAAACGCCCAATAAGAAGCCAAAAATTAAAGAGAGAATTAGGAGAAATTTTAAGGGCCATACTTTTAGTTTACTTTCCTTCATAAATTAGTGAGTTTATTTTATTTAGAGTTTGTATTGAGAGTTTGAAAGAGTTGGTGCTTGTGAAGTCTATTTCGCTTTGGAGTCAGAAGGAATCAGAGGTTCAGTTGGAGAAACACTTGAGATAAGTATTTGTAATTTGATTCAAAGTTTTATTTATATGTTTTGTTATTTAAATTCAATGTGTTCTGAGTAGTTACTTTACTTTCTCCTTTCAATTATGAAAAGATAAATAAGATAATCTAAAATTCGTTGGAAAATTAGAAACTAAAATATTGTTTTAATATTGTGATGATATTAATATCGGATCTTAATTTACTATTTAAATTGGTCATTTAAATTGTTAAAATCTGTTAAAGAATTTTGAGACCTAGAAGGAGATGAATTCTTAACTAGTAGATATCACATGAATCATTGGGTAGTCGAAGGCCTTGTGCGGGTTATTCAAGATGAAGTGCAAATAAATAGGAAAATATTATTCAACGGGCATAGAATTGATAAGTTTTTAGAGTGACAGACTGAATTCTTATAATTTGGTTTATAGAGAGGGAACGGGTCACTACTAGGGTCGACCATAGCCACCCTTGGACATCTAGTAGTATGAGCCTAGATTAACCCATTCTACTAACAATACATCGAGACCTGATTTATAGATTAGCCAATGTTCTTTATACTTATCGAGTGAAGGTAAAGAATAGGATCTACTTCTATTTGTACAATACCATAAATTTATATTCTCCACGAATATTATATCATCTAAAAAATCTTGGATTAATTGAAAGGAAGAAAGTTGTTTGCTTTTTATTATTTACATCACTCATTATTTTATTATTTCTTAAATTTTGCTTTTAGTAAATTAAATATTAAATATTAAAACTTTAAAACAAATACATAAAAATAAAAAAAATAAAATTAAAATATTTAAAAATCTATAAACCTCCTCGTTGGATCGATACGAGGGTCTTTATTTAAAGCCCTATATTACTTAAAACAATATGTATACTTGCGTAGTACCTCTAGTGTGTAAAATATTTTCCATAAAATTATATTTATATACACTAGCTGCTATTATTCTTTGGGTCAAAGTATTGACTATAACATATTTTTGAAAGCATAAATTACTACGTTGTCAGCGGATCGAGATCAAGTTTTTGGCGCCGTCGCCGGGGAGGGCAAATTTTTAGATTTTAAATATTTATTTTATTTTTATTTTATTTATTTCTTTTATTATCAAAATACAAAAATATAAAATACAGAAACATTTATAAAAACAAAAAAAATAAAAAAACAGTAAGTAGAGATTTTATTTCTTGCTATTTTATTTTACTTTTTATTTACCTTTTTATGTGTAGTTCTAATTCTGAAGGATTATTACCTTTAGATTCTGAATTAGAAAGAACTGTTAGAAGAATTAAAAAAGAAAAAAAATTCAAAAATATCAAGAGATGGCTAATTTACATAACAATTTACAAAATCCAATTGAAATTAATGAGCAAAATGTTTACAAACCATTAAGGGATTATGCTAACCCTATAGTTGATGAACTTCATAATAGTATTCAAATACCTGATGTAGATGCTAATTCTTTCGAGCTTAAACCGTCTATTATTCAAATGGTTCAAAATAATCAATTTGGGGGAACACCAAATGAGGATTCAAATTTACACCTTGCTAGTTTTTTAGAACTTTGTGCTACCTTTAAATATAACAATGTTTCTGATGATGTTATTAAACTTAGACTCTTTCCTTTTTCTTTAAGAGATAAAGCAAAGATGTGGTTGAACTCATTAGCAACAAGTTCTATTAAAACATGGGCTGAAATGGTACAAAAATTCCTTGCTAAGTATTTTCCTCCTTCTAAAACTGCTAAATTAAGAAATGACATTACTTCATTTAGTCAATTTGACGGGGAGACAATTTATGAAACTTGGGAAAGATTTAAAGAACTATTAATAAAGTGTCCTCATCATGCTTTACCTGATTGGTTAATTATTCAAACATTTTATAACGGACTTATTGGATCACTGAAATCAATTATTGATGCTGCTGCTAGAGGTTCTTTAATGGCTAAATCATTTGAAGAAGCTTATACTTTAATTGAAGAAATGGCTAAGAATAATTTTCAATGGCCTTCTGAAAGGATTAATCCTAAAAAATGACAAGTATTCATGATAACGAAACCTTTTCTATCTTAGCTTCACAAGTAGCTGCAATATCTAAGAAATTAGATAATTTTGCTATCAATGTATCACATAACAACTCTGCTAATATTGAAGATTCTCAAACTATTGAAACTTTACAAGCTATTGCTAGTAAACATAACCCTTATTCAAATTATTATAATCCAGGATGGAAAAATCACCCTAATTTTAACTATAATAATTCACAACAACAACGGGGTAATAATCACTCTCATCCAAATGGAAATTGGAACAATCAAATAAATTCAAACTATAAACCTTCTGGATTTAATAATCAATAAATGAAGCTATCTATAGAAGAATTAATTTTAAAGCTGAGTAATCAATTACAAAATCAAAACACTGCTATTCGTAATATTGAGAATCAAATGGGACAAATCGCTAATTTAATTAATTACAGACCTCCGGGAACACTTCTTAGTAATGTTGAAATCAATCCAAAAGAAACTGGAAAAGAACATGAACATGTTAAGTTTGTACAACTTAGAAGTGGAAAGGAATTAAAAGAAAGAATTCAGAATGAAATTGAAAATGAGATTAAGGTTGAAGAGATTGAAAAACCTAAAGAAACTCCTTCTCCTAGTAACGATCAGACTATTATTCCTATTAATGTGGAAGTTGAAAAACCACCACCACCTTTTCCTCAAAGATTAAAACAGCAGAAGCTTGATCATCAATTTTCTAAGTTCTTTGAAATTTTTAAGAAACTTACCATTAACATACCTTTTGCTGAAGCTTTGGAACAGATGGCAACTTATGCAAAATTTATGAAGGATATTTTAAGTAAGAAACGAATATTTAAAGTTTTTGAAACTGTTGCATTAAGTGAAGAATGTGGTGCAATAATTCAAAAGAAATTACCTCAAAAACTTAAAGATCCTAGAAGTTTCACTATACCTTGTGCTATTGGAGAAAAATTTTATGGAAAAGCTTTATGTGATTTAGGAGCAAGTATTAATCTCATGCCATTTTCTATTTTTCGAAGGTTGAATTTAGGAGAGATTACTCCCACCACTGTAACCCTTCAGTTAGTTGATAGATCTATCACTTACCCTAAATGAGTTATAGAGGATGTTCTTATTAAAGTAGATAAATTTATTTTCCCTGTGGATTTCATTGTGCTTGATATGGAAGAAGATAAAGAAATACCTATTATTTTAGGGTGACCTTTTCTAGCTACTGGATGGGCTATGATTGATGTGAAAAAAGGAGAATTAACTATGAGAGTTAATGATCAAGAGATTAAATTCAATGTCCTTAAATCAATGAAGTACCTTGAGAAAGAAAAATGCTATCGAATGGATATTATTGATTATATAATTACAAAAAATTATCAAGAAAAATGTAAAGTCATTTCTGAAGAAAAAATTGAATTATTAACTAACGAAAATGAAGAAATAAAACAAGAAGAATTATCTGATGAAACTCACTATATTAAAGATAACTGGGAAATTTTAGACATAACTCAAAATGATATACTTTTACCCTCAATTAAAAAAGCCCCTGAACTGGAATTAAAAATGTTACATGCACATTTAAAGTATGTTTTTTCTTGGAAATTCATTAACTTTACATGTTATTGTTTCTTCTAAACTAAGCTTAGATCAAGAAGAAAAATTAATAGGAGTGTTAAAGAATTATAAGAAAGCTTTTGGTTGGACTATTGCTGATATAAGAGGAATAAGCCCTTCCATCTGTATGCATAGGATTTTAATGGAAGAAGATTTTAATCCTACTATTGAACCTCAAAGAATATTAAATCCTATCACGAAAGAGGTTGTTAAAAAAGAAATTTTAAAATGGTCAGATGCTGGAATTATTTATCCTATTTCGGATAGTCAATGGGTGAGTCCTATTCATTGTGTTCCGATGAAGGAGAAGTAATTATCATTGTCAATAATAAAAATGAACTAATTCCTACAAGACAATTTACTGGATGGCGAATTTGCATTGATTATCGGAAATTAAATAACGCCACTAGAAAGGATCATTTTCCTTTACCTTTCTTGGATCAAATGCTTGATAAATTAGTTGGACACTCATATTTTTGTTTTCTGGATGGATATTCTGGTCATCATCAATTACATGTTGCTCCTGAGGACCAAGAGAAAACAACATTTACAAGTCCTTATGGAACATTTTCGTTTAGAAGAATGTCTTTCGGTTTATGTAATGCACCTGTAACTTTCAAAGATGTATGATGTCAATATTTTGTGATTTGATTGACAAAGGAATTGAAATATTTATGGATGATTTTTCAGTTTTTGGAACTTCTTTTGAATCTTATTTGGAAAATATTTCAAAAGTTCTGAAAAGATGTGAAGAAACAAACTTAGTTCTTAACTAGGAAAAATATCAATTTATGGTCACAGAAGGCATTGTACTTGGTCATAAAATTTCACAAAAAGAGATGGAAGTTGATCAAGCAAAAGTGAAAATTATTCATTGAACCGCAACCACCTACTACCATTATCGATGTGAGAAGTTTTCCAGGACATGCTTGGATTTTATAGAACATATATAAAGAATTTTTCTAAAATTGCTAAACCTCTTAATCATTTATTGGAAAAAGAACCTAAATTTGAATTTAATGAAGATTGTGTTAATGCTTTCAATATTTTAAAAGAAAAATTAATAACTGCACCTATAATTATTGCACCTAATTGGAATAAACCTTTTGAATTCATGTGCGATGCAAATGATTTTGCAATTGGAGCTGTATTGGGAATAAAATATAAGAAAATTTTCAAAGTTATATATTATGCAAGTAAAACTCTTACTGAAACTCAAAGAAATTACACTACTACTGAAAAAGAGCTTTTAGCTATAGTCCATGCCTTTGATAAATTTAGACCTTATCTTCTTGGTACCAAATGCATAGTTCATACTGATCATTCCGCTATTAAATATTTAATGTCAAAAAAAGATGCTAAACCTAGACTGATAAGATGGGTTTTACTTCTATAAGAATTTGATTTTCAAATAGTGGATAGAAAAGGAAGTGATAATCAAATTTCTGATCATTTATCTAGAATTTAGAATGATATTATTATTGAAGAAAATATAAATGAGAAATTTCCTGATGAACACTTATATGTTATTCAAGGATGCCAAACACCTCAGTATGCTGATATAGTTAACTATTTAGTTAGCAATATTCTACCTTATGGATTGAATAACAAATATATTAAGAAATTTAAAAATGATGTTAAATCTTATATTTGGGAAGATCCTCATTTATTTAAAATGGGAAGAGATTCTGTAATTCGAAGATGTGTACCTTATGAAGAAACTTTTGCTATTATTCAAAAATGTCATGATTCCGAATTTGGAGGACACTTTGAAGTAAATAAAACTGCATTTAAAATTTTAAATTCATGATTTTATTGGCCTACCTTATTCAAAGATGTAAGACATTATGTGAAAACATGTGATCGATGTCAAAGGATGGGAAATATATCTAGGAAAGATGAAATGCCTTTAAACTATATATTGGAAGTTGAAATTTTTGATATATGGGTTTTAGACTTTATGGGACCATTTGTACCATCATCTGGAAAGATTTATATTTTATTAGTAGTTGATTATGTTTCAAAGTGGATTGAAGTTGTAGCTTTACCTAACTGTGATTCCAAAAGTTTTTCAAAATTTTTAAACAAAACGATTTTTTTCAAGATTTGGAATGCCTAAAGTAATTATCACAAATGGTGGAAGTCATTTCAGAAATATAAGAATTCAATCATTACTGGAAAAATTTGGAATCAAACATAGAATTGCAACAGCTTATCACCTACAAACAAGTGGAATGGCTGAAGTATTAAACAGATAAACTAAAAGAATTTTAGAGAAGACTGTTAATAATAAAAGAACTGATTGGGTTGATAGACTTGATTCTGCATTATGGGCTTACAGAACAGCTTATAAGATACCAATCGGAATGTCATCTTACCGATTAGTTTATTGTAAACCTTGTCACTTACCTGTTGAATTTGAACATAAAACTTATTAGGCGATAAAGGAGTTTAATTTTGATTTGAATATTGTAGAAGAAAAACGATTATTACAATTAAATGAAATGGATGAAATAAGAAATGAGTCATATGAAAATGCAAAAATTTATAAAGAGAAAATGAAGATATTACATGATAAAGAGATTTAAGGAAAAATATTCGAGCCTGGACAAGAAGTATTATTTTTTAATACTCGTTTAAGACTTTTTCCTGAAAAATTAAGATCTAATTGGATGGGACCATATATAATTAAGAAAGTATACCATTATGGAGCTGTGGGTATTAAAGACCCCAAAACGGGAAAAAAATTTAAAGTTAACGGATTAAGACTGAAGCCTTATTTTGCGAGAAATAAAAATGATTTATAAAGAGGCTTACGAGTTGGGTCTACCTGATTAAAGACTTAATTAGGTCAGGCTGACGACGTTAAACTAAGCGCTTTGTGGGAGGCAACCCATAGTTATTTTTGTGTGTTTTTACATTTTTAATGTAAGGTTATGCCTCCGTCTTGACTAATTTTATATAACTTTAGAAAATTGGATGCTAACAAGTCTTTATTGACTTAAGCTAAAGATTATCTAGAAGTATATAAAGTTTGGACTTTGGATCACTCCATTTTGTATGTGAGTAAAAAGGAGATCAAGTTAACCGTCATTATGATTATTTTAATTATTGAGTTTATATTGATCTTACCATTCTAATTTACCTATTTTTGAGATCAAAACTTTGAAATTTGACGTTAGGCGAAACGGAGTCGAACATGGTTCCAGCGCTTAGGCACCAAAATCCGGCGCTTAAGCGCTAGAGTAAACTATGTATCGATGGGTCAGGCGCCTAGGCGCCAGATTTGGCGCCTAAGCGCCACAGTTACTGGGTCGTGTAAAAACTGAAAATTTTCAGTTTTTGACACGATTTTCTCCTATAAACTACCCCATCTTCGTCCGCAATCCCTAAGCAACCATAGTTACGACCTTTACACTTCATTCTTGAGGAGATAAGAGAAGATTTTGAAGAAATGGAGAGAAGAAATAATGGAGAAGAGGCTAGAGATAAGTATTCTAAGGATCCTCAACCTTTCTTTAATGGTTTTATTGCTGTAAGTTTGGAGAAATTTTTGAGTCACCTAGATAAGTTTGAAGCGGAATTCAAAAGCATTGGAGATCGCCTCCATGAGATGTATCATCAAATCAAACATCTGGAATGGCAGGCAAAGCTTCAATTCGATCATCTAGCGGCCTATCAAGATGCTCAAGTGGAGATGTATGCAAAGAACAAATGGATCGACGAGAAAACAGCTACGGAGTTTCCAAGGGCGTTAGTGTTCTTCTCAAGTAGGCCGAGTAATCTTCATTGCGATGAGAATGGAAATTTTAAAATTGAAGATTAGATAGTAAATGTGGTTAGATCAAGACTTTATGTAGTGTATCATTGCATCGATTTGGTAAATCGATTGTGTTGTTTGTGTGTTTGTTTTATTATTCAATGTGTGTTGTATTTGCTTTGAAATTGTTTTTTTTATTGTTTGTTAGGACTTAAATCTTATTATTATACTTATCTGAAATGTATTGAGCCCAAAATTGAAGATTATGAATGGAATTAGAAGAGTTTGACTTAAACTTGTGTTTAATTGATGGATTTAATTTTTAATTTTTAAAATTTTTAGAAAATATTTTGGAAGTTGGAAACTGAAGAGATACTCTCATATGAGTAATTAGAAGTTGAATTTGTGAGTTTTGGTGGAAAATTAAATTTTTAAAATGATTTTTGTGAAAGGTGAGTCTGGCGCCTAGGCGCCAGGATTTGGCGCCTAAGTGCCGGTTCGGCCTGCTACCCAAAAATCAGGATTTAAACCCTCAAAAGCCATGGACGACGCCTAAGCGTCATCCCCTTCCTCATTTTAACGAAAATACACCCACTAGATCCATCTTGAGGTCAAAATGTCGTGTTTTTTAGCCCGAAATCACTCGATTTCTTCATCTTAAGGTCTGATCTACCTTCTAATCCATTTATTTTTTATTTCTACCATGGATTTTCCTATTTCTGCTAAAAACCGAAATTTTGGAGAAAAAATTTGATTTATAGAAATTCTCCATGGATTTTCTTAACTCATTTTAAGTTTCTCAAGCTTAAAAGAGTTTAGACATTTGATTCCTTAATTTATTTGTGTTTTCTTTCACGTTTAGATGGCACCTAAATCTAAGCGCAGAAAACCATGAGAAAATTTTGACAGCAGCAAGTTCGCTACTGCAGCAGCGCACTTTCGTTATCACGAGTTTGCGTCATCAAGGAAATTTATCTCGGAGCGCAGTTTTTACAATTCTGGAGAAATGATAGTGAACACGATCGTTGCACACAACTGGCAGTGATTCTGTTATTTCACTGCTGTTGCTATTATTCCTGTTGTACGAGAGTTTTATGCTAACTTTATGGATGTGGAAGACTACGAAGTCTTCGTTACAGGTGTCGGAGTGGGATTCACTCCGGAATGGATCAATATTTTCTACGGCTTACCACCTACCGTCGAGTGCTACTATTCTGGTCTATCTCCATCTGAAGGAGATTTGGAGATGATTATTGCATATCTGACTGACGGCACTGGAGCTTGGAAGATCTGAAACGACAAACGGGTAAAATTTAAATCTTCTAAGCTGAATGGTATTTCAAAGGCTTGGCACTATTTTATTTCTGCTAGACTACTTCCTTCCAATCACCTGAGTGAAGTTACCAGAGATAGAGCTATCCTGAACTACTGCATTCAAAAGAGGAAGCCGATAGATGTTGGCAGCATTATCTATGATTCCGTGGAGTCTATTGCAAGATCCAGCACTTCTGTGGGATTAGGATTCCCATCCTTGATATATTCTTTATGTGTGAGCAATGGAGTTATTGCTGATATTTCAGAGGAGAAGGTGAAGACTACAAAGCCTATTGGGCAGGAGAGTGTTAGTATTTATGATCGTCTTCACGGGAAGAAATCTACTACTCCTACTTCTTTACCTACTCCAGGTAGAGCTTCTACTTCTAGACCTTCCACTTCTATTGCTGAGCCACCATCTAGTTTTTGGGAATCAATGCATGATCAATTTCTGGAGCAGCAGAATGAGTTATTTTTAACTCACTGCAGAGTAGATACTATAGACAAGAAGATTGATCATCTATCTGAATATACCCAAAGGAAGAGTGATTATGATGCTGAGTATTCGGAGTCTTTAGTTCGATTCTTGAAGAGTGAGCATAATGTTCAGTTCCCTACCTGTCCTAGATTTTCATCGTATGTTGATCCAAAGGATGTGGAATTTTCTTTTGGTGATGACGATGATGAGGCTACAGATAGTGATTAGTATCTTGATTTACCTCTTGAGATGAGTTGATTCTGTCTTTAGTTTATTTCTTGTTTGTTAGTACTGATTAGTTTTTTGTTAGTTGGTGTCGATTTGTTTAAGTAACTTTGTGTGGATTTTTTTTTATGTTGAGACTATTTTTAGAGTATCTAGTGTGATATGTGTTTAAGACTGAAATATGGATGAATTTTTTTTCATTTTCTATGATAAATGTTTATTTCTGTTTTCAGCCTACTATTTAGTATTCTTGAATAATTAGTGATGTTGTTTTATTTCTATTATTATGATTAGTATAGTCATTTAATTTAGCTAATGATATAAAATTGAGGCTGTTTACTTTTATATATGCTTTATTATCTCAGTAATATTCATAAAAAGCATGTGTAGAAGTAAATTTTTCTTTGTAGACTGTTTTTACATACTTATAAAAATTCCTTTTTAAAATTAAGCCTTTATTTCTCTCGCACTTTAAAATTTTTCATGATATATCAAAACTTAAGTTTGGGGGAAGGGAAAATACATACAAATTTAAATTTTATTTGTCCTTAAGTGCTAATATTTTCTTTAATAAAAAAATAATAATATTAAAATAACATAAAGAATGAAAAATCTATTTAAGATTACTTAAATTTTTGAAATTATAAATAATTTAGTAGACTAAACCAAAATCTTAATAACTTTGATTGATTTTAAGAATAGAATTATTCAACTTAAAGAAGAGTAAGATTAAGAATTTTTTCTATTCATAATAGAGATAATTGAATTTTAGAAGTATTAAGAAATTAAGAACTATAACTTGAAAAAGAGAAAGATTGAAAGTCTTTTCGAAACTATTCATGTTATAGTAATTAAGTGAAAATTTATAAGTTTGAAAATATAAGTTAAGGATAGTGAAGTTCAAAATCATTAACAGGCTATCCAGATACAATAATCCTGACTATCAAAAAAAATAAAAAAAAGAAAGAAGATAAGAAGTGAGGAGAAGCTTGAGGAGATGCCTAATCAAAAATTGGCTTCACTTGAATTATCTTATAAAAAGAAAACTAATTACATATTTTACTTAATTTTTATACATGCATCTTTATTAGAAAATATTTTCATGAAGATCTTTTTCTTGTAAATAATTTATGTGATCTTAATATAATAAACTACAATTATTTTCGAAATGAATGAAAATTTTTTTTTGAAGTCTTACAATTTGGTAGTTAAATATTCATTAAATTCTTAAAATTAAACTTAATTAGTGAAATTTGGTTAATGATTTACTAAAGCCTTTATAAAATCAAAAACTACAAGGAATCTTAAATATTTACCTTTTATTCCAAATGTTATGCATTTTATATAGTAAAAAGGGTTACTTGAGGACAAGTAACGTTTAAGTTTGGGGGATTTTGATCCATGAAAAAATATCTACTTTTATGCCTTGATTTTTATCAAATTTTTAAGGATATTATGTTTTAATGAAAGGTATTTTATGTTTTTGGACGTAGGTGATGCAAAAATGTTCAAAAAAGGAAAAAAAGATGAAAAAGGATGAAAAAGGAGCAAAAAGGAGCAAAAATGGAGCCAAAATGCAAAATTGCCAAAATAATGGCCCTGGCGCCAGAATCTGGCTCCTAAGAGCCAGCTCGATACCAAATATGTGACGGTTTTTGTAACTACTTTGGGCGGTTATTTTGAAGTTAGAGCGGTTATTGGACCATCTAGAAGATTGGCAGTTATTCCTGGATTATAGGACATGTGATACATTGTATCTAGATGCTTCGAAATGTGTTAGATCGCAAAGAGGTGAGATCCAAAGTGAAGAGGTGCAAAGAACTGGACGCGGAGTCCGGCGCCTAGGCGCCAGACACACTTTCTAGAAGATTCATTGAACTTGGACACATTTTGAAGAGGTGCCTTAGGCAACCCTTGATGCCTATAAATAGGAGGCTATTTCTACAGAGAAAAACACCCAATAAGAAGCCAAAAGTCAGAGAGATAATTAGAGAGAATTTTTAAGGGCCATACTTTTAGTTTACTTTCCTTCATAAATTAGTGAGTTTATTTTATTTAAAGTTTGTATTGAGAGTTTGAAAGAGTTGGTGCTTGTGAAGTCTATTTCGCTTTGGAGTCGGAAGGAATCAGAGGTTCAGTTGGAGAAACACTTGAGATAAGTATTTGTAATTTGATTCAAAGTTTTATTTATTTGTTTTGTTATTTAAATTCAATGTGTTCTGAGTAGTTACTTTACTTTCACCTTTCAATTATGAAAAGATAAATAAGATAATCTAAAATTCGTTGGAGAATTAGAAACTAAAATAGTATTTTAATATTGTGATGATATTAATACCGGATCTTAATTTACTATTTAAATTGGCCATTTAAATTGTTAAAATCTGTTGAAAAATTTTGAGACCTAGAAGGAGATGAATTCTTAACTAGTAGATATCACATGAATTCTTGGGTAGTCGAAGGCCTTGTGCGGGTTATTCAAGGTGAAGTGCAAATAAATAGGAAAATATTATTCAATGGGCGTAGAATTGATAAGTTTTTAGAGTGACAGACTAAATTCTTATAATTTGGTTTATAGAGAGGGAACGGGTCACTAGTAGGGCGACCATAGCCACCCTTGGACATCTAGTAGTGTGAGCCTAGATTAACCTATTCTACTAACAATACATCCAGACCTGATATATAGATTAGCCAATGTTCTTTATACTATCGAACGAAGGTAAAGAATAGGATTGCTTCTATTTGGCACAACACCATAAATTTATATTCTCCACGAATATTACATTATCTAAAAAATCTTGGATTAATTGAAAGGAAGAAAGTTGTTTGCTTTTTATTATTTACATCACTCATTATTTTATTATTTCTTAAATTTTGCATTTAGTAAATTAAATATTAAATATTAAAACTTTAAAAGAAATACATAAAAATAAAAAAATAAAATTAAAATATTTAAAAATCTATAAACCTCCTCGTAGGATCGATACTAGGGTCTTTATTTAAAGCCCTATATTACTTGAAACGATACGTATACTTGTGTAGTATCTCTAGTGTGTAAAATATTTTCCATAAAATTATATTTATATACACTAGTCGCTATTATTATTTGGGTCAAAGTATTGACTATAACATATTTTTGAAAGCATAAATTACTGCATTGTCAGCGGATCGAGATCAAGTAGCGAACTTATAAAAGATGGTCAGGGCTGCTCCCTAGTCCCGAGGTCGATTTCTTCAATCTCTTGCAGAGCATCATCTATCATAGCATCTTTAAATTCATCTTGAATGTCCAGTCAATCTTCATCTGACTAGCTACTAACAACCATGCAAAATTCTAAGTCATAGACTAATCTTGTTGTACCAAACCCGAGACCTTCTTTTTAATTGAGATTATGTCCTTTTACATTCAATAATTTTTCAAATAATTTTAAATTATCTTTTGGAATTTGCTTTGGCACATATCCTTATTGAATTAGTTTTTATACACAGGGAGCAAAGTAACCAATTGGTAATTCCATTAATTCATTAGAATCGTTTTCTTTGAGAATTACATAAAGTTAAGAAGTAGAAGGAGAAGCTGGATAAAACTTGATCAATTTAAAACCACATTTATGGACTTCCTTGACCTCCATACTCTTGATATTTTGAGGATTGATTAGAGTTAGGGTCATGGCTTGCACATAATGGTGAATCTGATCGTACATTTATTCATATTAATTCTTTTTTGTGTCCTCCATAAAGATTTCAAACTGAGGCTTCTTCTAACTTATCATCATTTTTTTCTTTTTTGAATTCATCCTCCTCGAAGCTTCCTTCTACGTCGATGCTAGTCATTGGCTTCATCCGTTCAACCATCTGGTGAGTTCTCCCTCACCCGCGTCCCTGGCCTCGATCTCGAATGTGTGGGATAAGATAACCTCCACTAACTCGTTGCAAAGGAGTAGTGGGAGACCGTTGAAGTGATGTTGAATGGTCCTGTCCTAATATTCTTTTTGAATTTTCAACTTTATGTATCACAACTTCTCTTGAAATTACTATCTTCTTTGGGGGAGTGTAGTAGGTGGCATCTTTGTGAATGCCCAGTTCGTGTATTTAGAACGGTTGTTAGTCTCCCTTAATGCAATGTTCTTGTCCAACTTTGTAGTACTTGATACTTTGGTGAAGCGATGATGGGACCATATTGTACTCATGAAGCCACAGTAGACCAAGCAAGGTGTTGAACGATGTATATGCATTGATGACATGGAATTCTGTGGTTATTACTAGATCTTCAACTTTTATTTGTAGTGTTATAAATCTGAGGAATCTTTCTCATTTCTTATTGAATCCTCTTAGAATCATCTTATCCGTGGAGAGCTCTCGCGCGTCGAGGTCCACGTAACCTAACATGTAGACTCATTATGTTAAGTGATGTTATAGGATCTACTAACATTCTAGAAAGCACGAACCTACCTACATTGACAAAAATATAAAGTGGTAAGTTTTAATAATCAACAAAAGTTATTTATGGAAGAATTAATTTCACAATAGAATAAATCAATTAAAATCAAAACAACGTTGTTATTCATAATATTGAGAATCGAATGGAATGAAAATCACTAATTTAATTAATTACGGACCTCGAGGAACACTTCCTAGTAATGTTGAAATCAATCCAAAAGAAGCTGGAAAAGAACATGAACATGCTAAAAATTTGTATAACTTAGAAGTGGAAAGGAATTAAAAGAATGAATTCGAATGAAATTGAAAATGAGATTGAGGTTGAAGAGATTGAAAAACCTAAGGAAACTCGTTCTCCTAGTAAAGATCGAACTGTTATTCTGACCAATGTGGAAGTTGAAAAACCACACCCACCTTTTCCTCAAAGATTAAAGCAATATTTGAAGCTTGATCATGAATTTTTTTAAGTTCTTTGAAATTTTTAAGAAACATACCATTAACATACCTTTTGCGAAGCATTGGAAGCGGATGCCAACTTATGTAAAATTTATGAATGATCTTTTAAGTAAGAAACGAAAATTTAGTGTTTTATTTGTTGCATTAAGTGAAGAATGTAGTGCAATAATTCGAAAGAAATTACCTCGAAACTTAAAGATCCTGGAAGTTTCACTATACCTTGTGCTATTGGAGAAAAAATTTTGTGGAAAAGCTTTATGTAATTTAGGAGCAAGAGTAATCTCATTCCATTTCTATTTTTCGAAGGTTGAATTTAGGAGAGATTACTCCCACCTTTGTAACCCTTGGTTAAGTGATAGATCTATCACTTACCACAAAAGATTTATAGAGGATGTTCTTGTTAAAGTGGATAAATTTATTTTCCATTTATGGATTTCATTGTGCTTGATAAGGAAGAAGATAGAAATACCTATTATTTTAGGGAGACCTTTTCTAACTGCGTTTGGATGTGCTATGATTGATGTGCAAAAGGAGAATTAACTATGAGAGTTAATGATCAAGAGATTAATTTGATGTCCTTCGTCGATGAAGTACCTTTTGATAAAGAAAATATCAAACGGATATTATTGATTATATAATTGAAAAACAATATCAAGAAAAATGTAACGTCATTTATTTGAAGAAAAAATTGAATTATTAAGCGGCAAAAATGAAGAACTAAAAGAAGAAGAATTATTTAAAGAAACTCATTATATTAAAGATAAGCCCAGGAAATTTTAGACATAACTTATGATATACTTTTACCCTCGATTAAACCTGAACTAGAATTAAAAATGTTACTTGCACATTTAAAGTATATGTTTTTCTTGGAAATTCATTAACTTTACTGTTATTATTTCTTCTAAACTAAGCTTAGATCAAGAAGAAAAATTAATAGGAGTGTTAAAGAATTATAAAGCTTTTTGGTTGAATTGTGTCTTTGATATAAGAGGAATAAGCCCTTCATACATGCGTAAGATTTTATTGGAAGAAGATTTTTAAACCTCTTATTGAACCTCGAAAATTAAATCCTATTATGAAAGTTATTAAAAGAAATTTTAAAATGGTTAGATGCGGAATCATTTTATCTATTTCGGATAGTCGATGGGTGAGTCTATTCATTGTGTTACGAGAAAAAAGGAGAGATGCTTGTCATTATCGATGATAAAAATGAACTAATTCTAACGAGACAAGTTGCGGATGGTGAATTTGCATTGATTATAAGGAAATTAAATAATGCCACTAGAAAGTATCATTTTTCCTTTACCTTTCTTCGATCAAATGCTTGATAAATTAGTTGGATACTCGTGTTATTTTTACGGATGGATATTACGGTTATCATCGATTACTGTCGCTCCTGAGGACCCGAGAAAACAACATTTACAAGTCCTTATGAAACATTTACGTTTAGAAGAATGTCTTTCGGTTTATGTAATGCACACCGCAACTTTTCAAAGATGTATGATGTCGATATTTTGTGATTTGATTGGCAGAGAATTGAAATATTTATGAACGATTTTGAGTTTTGAACTTCTTTTGAATCTTGTTTGGAAAATATATCTAAAGTTTTGAAAAAATGTGAAGAAGCAGGCACCAGTTCTGGCTGGGAAAAAATATCATTTATGGTCACAGAGGCATTGTACTTAGTCACAAATTTCACAAGGATGGAAGTTGATTAAGCAAAAGTGAGTATTGTTGACTGCAACCATATACTACTGTGCGATGTGAAGTTTCTGGGACATGCGTTTTATAGAAGATATATAAAGGATTTTATAAAATTGCTAAACCTCTTAGTCATTTATTGGAAAAAGAAGCTAAATTTGAATTTAATGAAGATTGTGTTAAAGCTTTCACTATTTTTAAAAGAAAAATTAATACTTGCACCTATAATTATTGCACCTAATTGGAATAAACCTTTTGAATTAATGTGTGATGCAAGTGATTTTGCAATTGGAGCTATATTGGGACAAAAATATGAGAAAATTTTCAAAGTTATATATTATGCTAGTAAAAATCTTACTAAAACTCAAAGAAATTACACTCTGCGAAAGAGCTTTTAGTTATAGTATATGTCTTTGATAAATTTAGACCTTATCTTCTTGGTACCAAATGCATAGTTCCATCTTGATCATTCCGCTATTAAATATTTAATATCAAAAAGATGTAAACCTGGGCGATAGATTGGTTTTACTTCCTAAAAGAATGCACCTGGCTCTATTAAAAATTGGGAGGAGTTAACTCAAAAATTCTTAGCTAAGTATTTTCCACCTTCAAGGACTACTAAACTTAGAAACGATATTATCTCATTTTGTCAATATGAAGGGGAATCAATATATGAAGCCTGGGAAAGATTTAAGGAACTCCTAAGAAAGTGTCCACACCATGCTCTGCCCAATTGGTTAATCATTCAAACATATTATAATGGGTTAGTAGGATCCCTTGGGTACATAATTGATGCTTCTACCTTGGTGGATCATTAATGTCAAAATCATTTGATGAAGCATATGCATTAATTGAAGAAATGACTAAAAATGAATTTCAATGGCTCTCTACAAGGGTAAATCATAAAAATGTAGCTAGTGTTCATGATACTGATACGATTACAATTCTTGCATCTCAACTTGCTACAATATCAAGAAAGTTGGACCAATTTGGAATGAACCAACCTGAATTTACTCCTGTAAGTGGGTAAAGTTTATTAAGTCATATGATTGATTCTAATTTATTATATGAGACTTTAAATACCATAAACAACCCGTACTCTAACCTTTACAACCCATGTTGGGAGAACCATCCTAAATTTAATTGGAATCATACTACTGATGGTGGAAACCAACAATGGGAAAATAATCATGCAAATCGTAATGGAAGTTGGAATAATCAAGGGAACACAAACTATAGACCTTCATATCCACCGGACTCTAACAATGATCAGCAATTTGAGGATAAGAAAATATCTATGGAAGAATTGGTATGGCAAATGGGAAACCAGTTGCAAAGTCAAAATGCTGTGATTAGAAATATAGAGAATCAACTGGGACAAATTGCTAATTCACTTAGTAATAGACACCAAGGAACACTTCTTATCAACCCTAAAGAGAACACTAATGAACAAATGGAAGCTGTCCAAATAAAAATTGGAAGAGATATAGAGGATGTGGTTAGCAAAGCGAAAGATGTGTACGGCTTATTTTTAGGTTGTGTTGTATTTTGAAAAGGGGTCGCCTACAGAAATTGTCGGCGAGTTTTTTAATTTAATTTAAATAAATAATTTGGAAAGTAGTATCTGATTTTGAAAATAATTTTAAATTTGAAAATTTTAATATATTAAATCAAACTGATCTCACATCCCAAATAGTTTATATAAACGAGCACCGCATCACAAACTGTGTATCTATATCGAAGAGTAGACACCTTTGTTTGGTGATGGGGCTCGATTTAAATAAACTAGAAGATTTGTGACATCCGTTTGGTCTGTGAACCAATTTTATAAGCCGAAAAATTCCCCTGCTTAATATGAAAGCATTAAACAGGGTTTATATTACCTGAGTTCTTTAAAATTCCCTATAAGGGCAAGCCCCTATAGTTAATTACATCTTAAGTGACGGGAATCACCTAAGAAAACTCTCGATAATAATCGATAATTCGCTCTCAAGAATTTCAAAGTTTAAGGTTTTCAAGGGATTGAATTTTGGAATTTCAATAGGGAAGGGATCAAATTTGGAACATTTTGTTTTGGGAATTCAAAGGAAGAAAGGTAGGAGAAATCACAAATTCGAAGCGAACTTCGGTAATTCCCCGACTATCCTATTGTTTGGCTTGGATTTAGGAAAGTCCTAATATTTAATTAATTAGGACTTATATTTGTATGTTAGAATCACACAAATAGCCTCGAAGATGTGAGGGTTTATATCGTATCGGACAACTACCTCGGAGTCCTAAGACCGGTTAGGGCTTAATTTGCTTATGCAAATGCCTAACGAAGAGTTGAGGATTTATGTTGCACTAGGAAAACTACCTCGAAATCCTATGGCTTGGTTATTTAATTCTAGGAAAGGTTTGCTGAAGTAGACTCAGGTTTTGCTGATGACGATGGCCGTGCTGCCCACCATGCTCCGAGCTCCTTGTTGTTGCAGAGGTTTAGTTATAGAAGTCATAAATCAGGAGATGAGAAAAGTGTTTTGGTTTAGAGAAAATCTTAATTTCCAAGTGTCTTTTTTATATTTTATTTAAAACAAATCTTAAAGTTGATTATAACGACACGGTTAAGATCCCGCGGTTCCATCCTTCGGGCATCGTTATTTTTATCGGATTCACTTAGTCCGGATGAATTTGCTAAACTCAGTCGAATGAGTTCCACACTTTCATTTAGACCAGTGGGAAATCCAGTTAGCAACACGTAGGTTACATCATCCGAGGTATTCCCGATCATCCAACAGGACGTTTTAATTTAGTTGTAATTGCAGTTTTGTGTTCTGTTTGTGATTAAATTTTGAGTTGTTTTATATTTTGAGAAGTTGTGGCGGTGGATTTTATCTTGTAATGACTTTTAATTTAATTTTGGTTTCAGTTTTAGGGACTATCCTAAAGTTGTGGGTTTTCATGCAACAGTTGTTTATCATGCAAGAAAAGTAAGTGCGATGCGATTAAAGAAATTGCGATAATGTAAATTGTAATAAAATAAAAGCGTACCTGGAGGGTCTTCCCGTCATCCCAAGCTGCACTTAAAACACAATTAGAATGTTTAAGCAAGTTCCTAGGTAAAACTAAGGGAAGGGTTATGGTTTTCTACCAAGTTCTTAATCTTATAGCTAGTCATTTCCTATGACGTCTAGGTTCTTGTGTTTTGGTTTAAGGACGATTTTCTTCATCAAAGAATAATTAAGTTCAATTGTTCTTGTAAGTATCCTATTATATTGAGAAAGTGCTTAAGAAGAATCTTAAACATCTTTTCAATACTGATAGGATTGTTTTAAGTCCAAATGAATTTAATTAATCAGGTGAAGTAATCGTTCGGGGTTTAGTTAAGTTTTGTTGTTATTTTATTCAGTGAACTAGGACATTTGAATATCCTATAAGTGGAGTAACATTTCATTTAATGTTATATTTAGGAGTTATGATAACCAAAGTTTTCGAGAGCAAATTGGTGTTCGAGTGGTTTATGATTTAGTTTAATTTCAATTATCGGATTTAAATTTGGAATAGTGTTCAAGTTGCTTTATATTTATTTTCTTTATGTATTAGGTGATGTTATTTTTTTTAATTCAATTTAATTTAACTTTAATTTAATTTGATTTGGTTTAGCTTTAATTTTAATTTAATTTAATTTAATTTAATTTAATTTAATTTAATATGTTTTAATTTAATTTAATTTAATTATTTTTTTAAATTTAATTTTATTTAATTTAATTTAATTTAATTTATTTGATTTAATTTAATTTAATTTAATTTTATTTTATTTTTAATTTTAGTTTAGTTGAAAATTTAAAAAGAGTTTAATAATTTAACTTTTTAATTTAATTTTAATGATTAAGTCCTTTAACATTTTAAAACTTAAATTTGAATTATCATTTTAATTAGGAATTAAATATTATTGAGATGATTAATTTAGGGATTTTTAAATTAAAGAATAAATCTCTTCCTAATAATATCCCTATTTTAATAATTCCAATTTTATTATTCTTCCAAATTTAATCGATTATTTAATTAAGGTTTATTTCAATTATTTTAAATTGTTTAGTAGGTTTCTACCCTTTAATTATTTAAATTTCAATCATCTAAATCAGATTAAGATCAAATATTTTACTTGTTAATTTTATTAAACCTAAAGTTTTAATTAAGGGTTAAAATTTTAATTACCATTTTGCCCTTCAAGCTTAATAATTTCATAACTCACTAAATTAAGATTAAATGAACTTGAAATTTTTATGTGACTTCACTCATATGCCAATAAAGACATGAGAGGAGAAAATATGATTTTTCTGTATTTAATTTATTTATGTAATTATTTTTGGTGGAAAATAGGAATTTCCAAGAAAAATTTAATAATATGATCAAGGGAAAGTTTCTGTCCTTAAGAAAATTATGGGACATTCCTAATGACTAGAGAACCACTTGGACCAATTTTGGTGATTTTTTAAATTATATTATTTTTATTATAATTATTTTAAGTTTTGGAGTATTAATTAATTTAAAAATAAAATAAAGGTTGAAAAATGAAATTTAAATTTTTCAAAAATCTCTCTGATATCAAGAAAATCAAAGAATCAATTTTTGTAATTTTTTGGTTTTTCTTTGATTTATTATAATTATTTTAGTGAAAATGCTAGAAAATACATTTTTTTAATTTTAAAATTACCCTAGGGCTTTAAAATTTAATATCTCATCAAATAGACCTAAGAAAAATATGGGATTTGTTCCTAAGTGATTAAAATTCAAAATTTGACATTTTGGTAAATTTTATTATTTTTATGATTTTTATTATTTTTTAAATTATTAAAATATTAAAATAATGCAAAAAATTAATTTTTTTTAGAAAATTGAAATTTTAATTTCTTTAAATTCCCCTGATATTAGAGAGGCTCTAAAACCAATTTGGTAAATTTTTGAAAGGTATTTTGAAAGTTATGAATTTTTAAAGTTTAAAATGGCTAAATGGCTTAATCAACCCATTTAGTAGGGCTAACCAAGTCCAATTGACTTCAAATTTTTATGGTGGGTTCCTCTGATCCTAAAGGTCGGTGGAGAATTGATTTCAAGTCAATTTGTTGTATGGTTAGCTCTAATTAATTAAGGAGCTATTTTGGGTGTTTAAGCCGATTAGGGTTATTTTAAATAAACTAATCCAAAATCTATTTTTCCTAGGGTTCTCCGAGTCATAAGAGACATCACCAAATTTTTCTAGAATTTATTTCACAACATGCTAATTATTGGATTTAAAATACTCAAAACGAGTAACATGAATTTGAAAAATCAATAACTTCTCATAGGGATGGCCTCGACTTTGGAAAATTCAGGGAATGTTCCCAAATTCAGAGGCTTCAAAAGCCCTATGGTCTCATGCCATGGTGAATTTCCTATATGCATGGAGAATTAAAACAATTCATAAGGGAAATAAATCATTAAAAATAAAATACTTGATGAAATTAAATGATTTCTTTTCCACATTATTCTCCTCCGTTCATCTGAGCAAGAGGGTATTTTTATTTTATTTTTCTGATTTTCCTACACAAAGTTATGGATTTTTGAAGTTTAGGGAATTAAATAAATCAGAAAATACCCTAATTTTCTATTTATCCACGCGGCACCGCGTCGACCTCGGCGACTCCGAAACGCCGCGTGGCGCTCTCCGGTTCGACGCCGCCATCCGACTCGGCGCTGCGGGGGCCCGGCCGTGTCGTTCCATCTCACGATCCGGCGCGATCCCGGTCGTCCGTCCGCGCGTGTATTAAATGAAAGGCATCCGTTTATCGTCCCAGGGCATCCTTGCACGAGAGCCGTCCGTCTTCGGGCACTAAGATCTCACTTGATACTTGACCAAATTTAACGTTCTTATCCTCCATGGATTCGTCTCGAGAAGACGAACACATCCATACGGTTTATGTGGCATGAAATTGACTCGATGAAAATGGAGAATGTTCGAAGCTCGGGAAGAAGAGTGAGGCCATACCTTTGCTCGGAGAAGTGTGGCTTCGATCCGAGGGTTGTGTCACCTTCGATTGGATCCCAGCGAAGCTCCGGATGAAGTCTCTCGGTGCAGTGAATTGTACTAGGTAGGATTTCGACCACGGTCGATCACAAAGCTTGGAGGTCAGAGTAACTCGGGTGGCTTGGAGATGGGGCTTTCGGTGGGAAACTTCTCCTCTTGGTCCGGTGAAGGTGTAGGACCATTCGATTTGAGGATTGGCTCATCGTGGCAAAGTGTCCTGGTTTTGGGTGAAATTTCGGTTGAGAAATTGGATTCGTTGGTGGGGATTAGGGCAAATTGACACCGGGGATCAAGCTGCTCTAAGGATGGAGAAGGGTTTGGAACAATTTTGGCGAGTTTCGGCAAGGTTTGTGCAACTCTCCTCTCGTGGCCGTGAGGGGGTCGGGTTTAAATAGAGGTGGGCTGGAGAGCCTCACAGGGGATGGCCAAGGGGCGGGATCGGCTGCTACGGTCATGGGAAGAACGGCCATGGTGGCCATTGGGCATGGAGCGGCTCGGCATGGTGTAATTCCAAAGTTGGCTCACATGTGAGCTCTCGGGTGTGGTGTTTTCCGGCGACCCGAGCGGTCGGCCGGCGAGCATGAGTCACCATCTTGACCGGGGAGGTCGGGGCTTGGCAATGGTGAAGTCGATTGGGTTTGGACATGTGTAAAGGAGTTGGATCGAAGTGGCATGGGGGTGTGGCTATTTTGGCTCTAAATGGGTTAACCCATCCTTTTGGGCTTGGTTCACCCTCCGAGGTGGCTTTAGGTGTCAAAGGAATCGAGTTGGTTTGGCATGGAGAAGTCCCTATCCAAATATATTTGGATTAAATTTGGGTTAAGGTGAAACATGTTTAAGGTTAATGACTTTTAGGAGGTGCTTAAAGGACCTCCTCCTTTTTCCATTTAAGAAGGGTTGACAAATTAGAAATTCTCATGGCTTGCCAATGGCTTACATGTGGCTTCATGGCTTCATATGGCTTGGGAAAAGATTTGGTCAATTTCATGAAAAAAGGATTTTGTGAATTTTGGCATTTTGATGGGAATTGTTATGAGGCTTGATTTGGAATCATTTAATGATAAATTAGGACTTTAGGAATGATTTTAAATTGAATGTGTGATGAGGAAAAGTGTCATGTGGGCTTTGTCATGAACTTTGGGCTTTTGAATTTTGTCTTGGATGGGCTTTTAGGAAGGTTTAAGGGAAGTGGGCTTCAGGCTTGAAAATAAATTGGTGGATGGGAAATTTGTAAAAGTTTGGACCAAATAATTGTTGGGTTTGGTTTAGGAATGTGCCATGAGTAATTTGAAACAAGTTTGGAGTGATTTGGGTTTGAATTGGGTTGAATTTGGGCTTTTTGGTAAAGTGGCCAATGTAGGTCAAATTGGGCTAATTTGGGCCAATGTTGAGCCAATGTTCAAATTGGTGTAAAATTAATGTTGGGAAATGTTTATAGGGCTGTTTCAAAGATGTTTTTGGCTTTGGTTGGGCTTTGATTTTGGGGTTTGGGCTTATTTGGGTTAGGTTTGGGTTTAGGTCAAAATTGGGCTTATTGGTTTTGGGTTGAATTTAAGTGGGGTTTGGGTATAAATGTTGGGCAAATCATGTTAGTGTTTTGTTTGTAGGGATGTTAAGGAAGGTTTAGAAAAGATTTGGGGTCAATTGGAGTTGAATTGGGTGAGTTTGGGTTAAAAATGGGTCAAATTGGGGATTTTGACAAAAGTAGGGTAAATTGACAAAATTGGCCCATGGTGTAGTTGAACAAAATGAAATTGGGAATATTTGGGATTTTCTGGAATTTTCTGGGATTTTTCTGAATTTTTGGGTCAAGAGGGGTATTTTGGGTATTTGGAGAGTATTGGGAGGTATTTCTGGAATTTTTGGTATTTTTGGCTATGGATGATCAATTTGAGTAATGTGGGAATGTTTGGGATTGGTTTTGAGGAATTTTGGGTAATTTCAAGGGCTTCGGGTAGGCTAGGCGGGTGTAGGGTCTCGGGGGTCAAAAATTGAAAATTTGGAAAATTGAAGATTGGGTAAATGTAAGTGGAATGAAATCATTTTGGTTGTGCTATGAAGCCATATCAAGCCCACATGAGCCATGAAGGGACTCATTTGAGGCATTCATCTATGTTGTTCCCAACCCTCTTACGCGAGGGCTTAGGGGTTAAGGGCCATCCATGTGAATCACCTACATGAGTCAGGAGGTCAAGTTAGGTATGGGTGTGGTTTTAGGAGGTGTGTGCAAGTGTAGTGTATGAGTGTAGTGTGTGTGTAAGTCAGCCCTTCACCAGACCAGGCCACCCAGGGTAGTCCTAAGGCCAAAGAGTCCTATAGGAACCCATTCTTTAAACTTCCACATTTGACTTCAACCCTCTAGGTGATTAGGGGTCTATAGTCAAGTTTGTGGAGTTTGCAGGGAGTTAAGAAATGGTTTGAAATTCTAGGTGGTGGGCCCCAATTCTAATCCTCTAAGATAGTCAAAGGAAAAGCCTAAGGCTAGATCCTAAGTACTAAAGAGAAGAAGAGAAGACCTCATCAAAAATGAGGTCAACAAGATGTTGTTAGAGAAACAAAGGAAACTAAAAGACCTGAAGAACATGTTTCTAAGGATCTAGAAAAATTAATATCTCCAACTAAAATCAATTTGGAAAAACCACCACCTCCATTTCCTCAAAGACTTAGACAGCATGAGTTGGATAAAAAATTTTCAAAGTTCATGAAAGTACTTAAGAAGTTGACGATAAATATTCCTTTCACTGAAGCTTTGGAACAGATGACAAGTTATGCAAAGTTTATAAAGGATATACTAAATAAGAAAAGGAAATTTGGGGATTATGAGACAGTTGCACTAAGTGAGGAGTGTAGCACTATACTTCAGAAAAATTTTCCTCGGAAATTTAAAGATCCTTGTAGCTTTACAATTCCTTGTGCAATTAGAGAAAAATTATGTGGAAAAGCTTTATGTGATTTAGGAGTGTGCATTAATGTGATGCCTCTATCTATATTTAGAAGGTTAGGTTTAATCGATATTTCTCCCACTACTGTAGCCCTATACATTGGTTGATCGATCTATCATTTATCCAAAAGGAGTTATAGAAGATGTGCTTGTTAAAATGGATAAATTTATCTTTCCTTTGGACTTTATTGTATTAGATATGGAGGAAGATAAAGAAATTCCAATTATTTTAGAGAGACCTTTCCTTGTTACTGGACAAGCTATAATAGATGTGCAAAAAGGAAAGTTGTCTATGAATATTAATGACCAGGAAGTTACTTTTGATGTATTAAAGACTATGAAATATCCAGCCGAGAGAAAAGATGATGAATGTTTTTGGATGGATGAAATTGATTATGTAAGTAAAGACCATTTCCTAGAAAGCTTTGAGAGTAAGTTAACAGATGAGAATGAAATAGACTTTCATGATGATTCAAAAGCATTACTTAAAGAAGACTGTATGTATGTTCAGGAGAGGTGTGAAATGATTGACGCTACCAAAAATAGTAAACTTTTAATTCCATCTGTTGAGAAATCTCATGAACTTAAGATGGATGTACCCCATACAATTTTAAAGCCTATCTATTTAGGGAATTAATCTACACCACCAGTCTTTATATCTTCAGATTTGACTCAATCATAAGAAGAACTTGAATTGAATGATGAACTTGATAAAGTTATCGAACTAGGATTTGGAAGAGAATTTGAGGATAAATTTCAAAAGAACTTTGAGTTGAGAAAAGAGGATAAGGATATTGGAAGACCATTGGAAGAAATTTCTAGGGAATTAGAAAAACCTATTTCCTCAACTAAGATAGATTCTCCATCATTTAATAATTATAAAGGGGAAGAATTGGAAGATAACTTGAATCATAAGAGTGACATAGAAGAATTTGATCCTGAATCTGAATTATTTAAAGAGAATTTGATCCAAAATTTGGGAGATATTGAAGTATTTTATAAAGATCCATTTTTAATAAATTTCAAGGATGATATTAATATGCAGATTGAAAAAATCAATAGAAGAATATTGGATCTAGAAAGAAATATGAGGAATTATGATATAAATTCATATAAAAATGAAGAGCTGAATGAAAAATTAAAATTTGAGGATTTTATAGGAATCCCTGGATCTGGAAATGATTGGGCGATTAATCGAGGATTACTTAAATGGAATTTTGATCCAGGTGGAATCATTTGTCGGGCTAATGACGTTAAACCAAGCGCTTTATGGGAGACAACCCATAGTTATCAGTGTGCTTTGATTTAGTGTGCTTGAGAGTCATGATTGTTAGTGATCTATTGTATTTGCTTTATAGTGGATTGATCAGTTTGATTGTTGTTGGTAGATGTTTGGATTATTAGTAGTTTGATTTGATCTTTGTGTGTCATGAGGGAGGTGATTCCTTAACTTCTTATTATGGCTAGAATTGATCTCTTGTAGTTGTTGGATTGATGAGTCCGCTATAACTTGGGTCTCACCCAGACTTAAGTTTTACAAGAGAAATGATGAATTTAAACATTGATAGTTCCATCTTAATTTGTTACTTCTTTTCTCTAACTTTATTTTCATTAGGTAGGAGTCGCGAACCTATTTGATGAATACTATGTGGATGATCTTACACTATTTTTTATAACTGTTAGATGTGCTTAATTATAAAGATTAGGTGATGCCTGAGATTGGTGTTCGGAAACCAATTTATCAGGGGTAATCTTATCTTTGGGATTATAATCTATAAATTCATTTTAAAGTACCTAATTTACCAGTGTAGTGATTCCGTTAAAAATTAAAGGTAACAAAGTGAGATTGGATGAGTTAAAGGAAGAATTGACCTCATTTATCATTTGTGTTTGTATTTGAATTGTGTGTTTGTGTTTATGTTTGTGTTACAATTTTATTTAGGTATTGAAGAACAATTTTATATTCCCTTACTGATACATATAATGCTAGTTAGACTTTAGTTTAGTTAATTTCATTATGGCATGATTAGTTTAGATTTACTTTCTACTGCATATTGTTCTGTCCTAATGAATACTTGCAAATGATTTTGATAGACATTTGTGGTAGATAGTATTTCTAAATTGTTTTCTTCATGCTTATATTTTCTGTACTGAATGCTATATATGTTAAAATTTAAGTTTGGGCGTAGGAAGAAAAATAAAACTTTAATGTGAAAATACTTCCTTTTAGTGTAATTTTATTACAAGCATGTTTTAGGTTATATTTACTTTCTCCTACAGTCATTTTATCCTGATTATGCATGATATGAATTTGATAGAATGTTGTAGTAGTAAGTATATTCAACATTTACTTTTCTTTCCTGCTATATTTTATGGAATTAGTTGCAAAATATTTTAAAATTTAAGTTTGGGGGGAAGAAAAATATTAACTCTTATTTGTTCTCAACTATTATATTTTTAAAAAATATTAGCATAACTTCTGGCAGTTGAACCTCACTTGAGATAACTAATTTTTTTTTATTTCAGTTGAATATTATGGAAGGATTGGATGAAAGATTTTTAGTAATAAAGGTTAATTTTATAAGGGTAAGATATTTGGTATGAAAAAATTTGATTATAGTTAACTATTTAAAGTAAAGAAAACTATATTTTTGAAATATTAAGAGACTTAAAGTATTGTGTGTTAAGAAGAGATTGTGACTTTATAATGAGTAATAAAGCTCATAGCAAATTATAAAGTAAGAATGTATTTCAAGTTTGAACTTTAGAAAGAGGAGAGTGAAGTTCAAAATCATTACAGGCTCTCCAGATATAGTAATCCTCATTTAAAAAAAAAGAAAAAAAAAGAAAAGAAAAAATAAGGGGGGGATTGAAAATGATCCTGAAAGAAAAGAAAAAAAAATATATTTATGAGGAGAAGTTTGAGGAGATGCCTAATCAAAAAATTGGTTTCACTTGAGTCACCCTAAAAAGAAAACTTGATTTCATTTCTAAATTTATAATTAAAATATTAGCCTACATTCTGATGAAGTTTAGATGAACTTCTTTTTCACATAATCTTTCAAGGCATTCTTAATGTAACAAATTATGGTTTATCTCGAAATAAATAGAAGACTAGAACCCTTAGACTTGATTGTTGAATATTCTTATACCTGTAGCGTTAACCTGAGTTACTGAATTTCTTTCTAAAAATCTAACCAATATATTCTTTTAAATGAAAAACTTTAGTGTCTTACAGGTGAAAAGTACATTGCCTTGAGTTATATTTTTATGTAGTAAAAGAGTTACTTGAGGACAAGTAACAGTTAAGTTTGGGGGATTTTGACACGCCTAAAATATATACACTTTTTGCTATATTATTTTACTTTTTTTAATGATATTACACTTTAAAGGAAGCTATTTTGTATGTTTTTTAGTTTTAGCTACAAGAAATAGTGATTGGAGCAAAAGGAAACAAAAACGGTGTAATTTAGAGCAAAAACGAGCAAGAAATGAAATTCTGCCCTGACACCTTTCGATAAGTCTTTCGATGTTTAATCTCTTTTACACTTCTTGCATATTTTTGAATGAGATTACACTTTAAAGAAAGGTTGTTTTTATGCTTATCTTGTAGGGCTATCTGTTACGAACGCAACGCAACTGAAATAGGGCGAAACGAAGTTGAAACGGAGCGAAACCGTGGAGCCGCGTAGCAGCCTGCTCGCCGACGGCGAGATCGATCTCGCCAACAGAGAGATTTTCCCGAGACCACCGAAAGTGCCCAAAAAGGCCACCGACAGCGGCCTCGAACCCGCCTACAGGGGCCCGGATGACCATGAACCGACATTTGGCGGTTTTGGGCCAATATTCGACGTATTTGGACGCTTTTTCGAAGGGGTGCTTAAGGAAACTCTTCAAAATTCGTCCATACTCTTTAAAATGGCGAATATATGTTAGAAATGGTAGATTAGAGAGGAAACAATAGAGGAAAAGAGAGAAAAACTTAGAGGAATATTTATGATTCTTAGATTAAGAGTAGAAATGTAGATTTCTACCCTTTGGGAGAGATTGGAGAGGAGAATTTGAGAGAATTTGTAAGGGATTTCGCTAGCATTGCATCGATCGTCGGGAGACTTTATGGGAGAGATCTTCGTCTTTCTTTCAAGGGGAAAAAGCTAAGTATTGTTCTTCATTATCTTATAATTTTGTAAACATTTATTTAGTGGATTTGCATTTGTTAAATGAAGTTTCCTTTATGTTTTCTTCGTGTTTTGTGACGTATCTCTCTTACTCTTTCTTCTTCTTTGGAAATAGTGGCATAAGAAGATTATGTCATTGTTTTCCTTTTACTTTTCTTTTGCAATGAGTAGAAATCATGTTTAGGATTTTGTGATGCATGATAGAAGTAAATTTAATTATAAATGTGATGGTTTTACTTGCACTTCATTTACATTGCAATAAGGGCCCATTGTAGTGTTAAAATTAGTTATAATTGCATCGACCCGAAAGGGCGGTGTAATTCTCAACAAAGTGGAACCACATTCAAATTCCATGGATGGTGAAGTTGATGGGAATTGAATGCAAATAAATAGGGAAATATAATTATCGGGCGTAGAATTGGTGATTTTAGAGTGACGAGCTAAAATCCTTAATTCGGTCCTATCGTTCGGTGCTTGAAGTGTAGATGTTAGCCCTCGGGCGAGGGGAACGTGGGAGCTCCGAAGTGGCGACCGGTATCCTCCCGACCTAGCCGCAGATTCGAGTAACCAAGCATAGGATTAGTCAATGTTCTTTATGCCTGGACCAAAGGGTAAAGAATAGGATTGCTCCTATTTGGCACATACAATATTAAATGCATCTCAATCCTATACATTATCTATTTCATTACATAAGAATAGTAGTTTTTAATATCTCAAAATTCTCTAAACCAATTCATCCAAAAAGGGTTATCTTTAGAATTATTATTTTCACTTAGTTATAGTTACTATTACATTTAACTCTTGCATTTAGAAGTAGTTGCTAGATAAAACACAATTTTAATCGACATTCCAACCTAAGGAGTAATTGTAGTAGACTAGAATTTGACTAAAGACCTCTTACTTCACTTCCTCGTGGGATCGATACTGGGGTTTTCAAAGAACTCTCTATATTACTTGAAGCGATATGTATACTTGCGTAGTACCCCTAGTGTGTAAAATATTTTTTAATTTTTATATCATTTAAGAATTTGCACACTAGCTGCTATTTATAAATCAGGCCAAGTTTTTGGCCATCTTTTGGAAGTTAATTTACTACGTAATTATGGGTCGGGTCAATTACTATTAATTTACTAGATGCAATTTAAAGAAAACAATAATAGGAAAATAATTTTATAAACTCTATATAAAATAAACAACTTTCTTTCCTTCAATTAATCTAAGATTTTTAAAATAATTTAATATTCGTTGGAGAATTTAATTTATGGTATTATGCCAAATAGAAGCATTCCTATTCTTTACCCTTTGATCCAGGTGCAAAGAACATTGACTAATTTACGGAATAAGTCCGGATGTATTGTTAGTAGAATGGGTTAATCTAGGCTCACACTTCTAGATGTCCAAGGGTGGCTATGGTCGGCCCTACTAGTGACCCTTTCCTAGTCTATAAATCAAATTATAAGAATTTAGTCTGTCACTCTAAAAACTTATCAATTCTACGCCCTTTAGATATTATCTTCCTATTTATTTGCACTTCACCATGAATAACCCGCTCATGTCCTTCGACTACCCAAGGATTCATGTGACATTTACAAGTTAAGAGTTCTTCTCCTACAAGGTTTTTAAACTCTTCAACAGGTTTTAACAATTCCAACGGCCAATTTAAAAAGTAAAGTAAGATTAGGTATTTAATGTTATCACAATGTTTTGAAAATATTTTGAATTTTATTTCTCCATCGAATATTTATATTATCTTATCTATCTCTTCATAATTGAAGTAAGAAAGTAACTAACTACTCAGAACACATTGAAAATAAATAACAAAACATGATAATTAAACTTTGAATCAAATATAAAAATATACTTATCTCAAATATTTCTTCTACGGATCTTCGATTCCTACCGACTCCACGGTGTAATGAACTCCGGATGCAATAACTTGAAAATAAACTCACTAAACTAAACAAAAGTGGCCCTAAATTTCTCTCTCTAATTCTCTCTCTATGGATGAGAGATCTTAAAGTAGATAAGAGAAAGGGGTACAATGGGAGGGGCACTTTTCCGAAGAATTGGACCTCTATTTATAGGCTTCAAGAGTTGCCTTGAGGCACCTCTTCAAAACATGTCCACATTCAATGAATCTTCTAGAAGGTCGGTTTAGCACCTAGGCGCCGGAATCTGGCGCCTAGGCACCAGACACAGCGTCCAGTTCTTCACACCTCTTCACTTTGGCTCGCACCTCTTCGCGATTAAAACCATTTTGGAGCGTCCAAATGCAATGTATCACATGTCCTATTATCAAGGAACAACTGTCAACCTTCTAGAATGTCCAATAACCGCTCACTCCGTCAAAATAACTGATCAAATGTTGTCAAAAACTTGACAGTTTTCATATTGAGTCTGGCGCCTAGGCGCCAGGCCATATTTTTTTATACTTTTGGTATTTTGCTCCATTTTTGTTCCTTTTTGCTCCTTTTTCCTTCTTAGACCTTTTTACATTACCTACATCCAAAAACACAAAAAATACCTTTCATTAAAGCATAATATCCGTAGAAATTAATAAGAATTAAGACATAAAGAAATAGGTATTTTTTTATAGATCACTCGCCTCTGGCTCCGCTAGCTCTAGCACTAT